>JAUMHF010000005.1:12897031-12947353 GCA_032359275.1 Microctenopoma steveboyesi | reverse complement strand
ATACACACACAATGCATGAGCACACAAAAAATTAGGAATATTCCCACAGAGCGTGACTGTGTGACAGAGGGGATTTGTTTGTGAACATATGATGACACGAGTATTTTGTTTGCAGAGAAGTATGTCCTCATCAGCACTGGCTGCATGTGTGCATGTGTGTTTATGAAAACTCATGCAATGCAATCCACGCGGGTGAATAGGTCACTGGATGAAGTCTCCTGAGAGCTACTCCACTGCACTCTGCTATCATTTCATGCTCACTCTTTAGTTGTAACAGGTCCCTGTACAATGTTTTCTCCCAGCTCTGATCACGTAATCTACCTCTACGTCACATTTCTTTTCTTTTTATTAGTATGGCTTTCTTTGACAGAGTAGTGGAGTGATTGACTGCAACATGAATGCAGTAAACAAACATTGTTCCATGTAGCTTTGACAAAGTCATCGAGCTACCTACACAAATTACCTGCAAAGTGAAAGCCAGACACTCCAGCTTAATGTAATTTCCAAAATGTATGCCTCACCCCAAGTCATCTAATCATTCCTCTCCTCCTACCTGGACTATTGTAAATAGATTTACACTGTCAGGGAAGAACTCGACTGCTTGGCTTTTGTATGGCTTCAACAAGAGTCAACTTTTCTCTCATACTAGCTTCCTCACATTGTCTGCCAATTTATTTCATACTTCAAACTTTGCTGTTTTTTGTTTTTGTTTCTTTAATTTCCAACTGCCTACACTGCCTCTGAATCTAGGCCCCTTGCATGCTGATATTCCTTTTATATCACCAAGCTCTCCTTTTAATGCTACACTACAAGTGAGAAATAATGCATGAAGAGAAGATAAAGAGCAAAGCAGAGAGACATTTTCTGTTGAGTGCATTATTTTGCATAAAATGACATAATGACATGTGGGCACCATCACATTCATACTATAGCTGCATGGAAAGAACATAAGGGATAAAAAGAGAGTCATAAATAAAACAAGTTTGTCTTTACAATTTACAAAGTGCTTCTCATCAAGGTGCTGTTGCTCTGTGGCCAATAGATTTGTTCCCTTCTCATTACCAGAAAGATTTATCATCTTTAGTCAGTGCATTTAGACACTTGGGGGTACTGATGTACTCATGTGAAATAACAGGAGACAATTGGCACAAATTAGTGTTAGATCTCTGCTCGCACTACTGTAGACACAAACAAAATGAGAGTTCTACAGTAAATGAGCCGTGTGCATTGTGACCATACCTTGAAGAACTCCTTAGTAGAGCCAGCGTCTAGTGTCCCATAGGCTATCTCTGTCTGTTTGGCCAAGTCCTCTGCACTCTCTATGGGTGAGACCATCCTCTCCACAGTGAGAAAGGCAGCCAGATTGGCTGTGTAAGAGGAGATGATGATAAGGGTAAAGAACCACCACACACCTCCAACAATACGTCCAGATAGAGACCTGGAGAAAAGTCGGAATATGAGCCACAAAGATGCAGGTAGGTATCAGGAGAGATGGCAAGATCGTTGAAATAAAGGAAAGCAATTGTAGATTAGAAATTAAGAGAAAATGATGAAGGAAAAGGTCGAGGTTAAAAGAAACAGAAAGAACACAAACGACAGAGAGAAGGAAATATAATTGAGGTTATTTCCAGAGTCAGAGATACACAACACAACAGTTTCACAAAGCACTTTAACACTACTGTGACAGTGAAAATGACAGTTCTGCCGAAATAACTGTCTTTCAACCATCCATCCAATTCAGCAATAACAATAAGAAAGGCTACATGAAACAGATTGAAATCTGGTCCCCCCCTCCCCCCACCGCCTCATTCTCTCTATTCCCACGTTTACTCTCTTTATCTACCAATTGTGAGCAGAATCACTAAAGTAAGTGGCAATTCGCTTTGTTTACCTGAACTTGTTTTTACTGAGTAAAGCAAAGAGAGCAAGCAAGAGTGAGTATATTAGAAAAGAGGACAGAAAGATGGAAGAAGGGAGCGAAATACTAAGTTTACCTATGCTGCACTCAATAAAAGGCCTTGAATCCTAATGGCCACAGAGTGCGACATAAAACACCCACGCTTTAGAAAGGAAAAAGTGTGGACACATGCTTACAGTATATACAAAAAGAAAACAAAGACACAAGTGTGAGAGCTCTGAGGTGCAGTGACGCCTGACTTGGCATAAATTTTCACCTTTTGAAGCAACGTCACAGTTTGCTGTTGTTCAAAAGCTAACACACCTCTTAATCCTGATAGAGACACACACAAAGACACAAATATGAATTGATAGTGTTGTCCTTGAGGCATTGATCTGTTTATCTGAATTAATGAAACTAGCATATACAGTGATGGATCGTCCTGAGGAAAAGTTGCTGTGGTTTTATTTTATATGTTTAAGAGACAGTGGGAACATTTTTATTTTCGATAAAATAATTATAATGGAAGGAACATAGATAGAAACTTTTCCATAGGTTTAAATATCTCCTACAGGGTCTAACAAGGGCTTGTGACTGGTTATCTGCTAAACAAACTGTGACAACATATTAATATGAGTGAATGGATTGAGTGTGTCATTTGAGGGGACACCCAAACAAAAAGGCAAGAAGGAATGGAAGACAGCAGACAGAAAGATGAGGATGAAGATAAAGGGATAGAGTGAGTTCTAGAGCAGCCCACCCTTATAATCAATTTATACCAGTTGTGGTACAATGGGGCCAAACACATTGCTTTTATGTCATGGAGCCATTGAGCCTGAAAGCAAAGCTATAGACTGAATATTAAGAGTCACGTACAGTCAAGGAATCAGCTGAAGTTTAAATTACACCCTATTGATCACTTAATTAAAAGTTGTCCTTTGAATCTGACCCACTCCAAATACTAAAGGCACTGGGCAGCCACAGTGCAGTATCTGGGGACTTTATGACAGCTGTCTTACTTTTGGTTTTAGTCTAGTCTTTGAATCAAGCTGTCATTTTAGTTTTTTTCAGTCTAAGTCACGTCAATACTCTTTTTATTTTAGTCGAGTTTCAATCAACTAAAATTCAAATGAAAATTCAGTTTAACACAACCACCAAGCACAGTGTTGGACAGAAACCAAAGCTGGTCACCACAGAAAATGGTTCCGGTTTAGGATAACAAAACACACAGGCCGGGTTTTACCCACAACCCTATCAAGGCCAGATAGTGTAGTTTGTTATTGGTAAATAATAAGGAAAATAAAGGTCCTGTCCAGGTTTTAACATGGTAAGAAGTAACTTACCATGAAGTCAACTAATAGTAATGTGATAAAATTAGATTAAATAATGTCTATTCTTGTTTTACTCAACAAAAATCAAGACATTTTACCAGAGTTAGCATATAAAAAAGGTTCGTTGGCAACGATAATTTGTCCTACTTTTCATTGATCAAAGCAAATCTAATGAGGACTATGTCAAATTCTGTAGTCAGAGATTCAGAGAATACCAATGACAAGTGTATTCTGCCCTACTCTAAACCCTACTCTCACCCTCCAATTTACGATTCACATACCGTTTATACGTAAAAAGAAGTATTTAAATACATGTATACACTTTAATTTAGCTCCAATGTGATTGTATCAATGCACTTGTCAATAATCATAACTGTTCCTGTGTTGGAGGGCAGAGACTGGCACATAAACTGATAATTTATAACAACATAATAAAACACAGTTGTGATATTTAATATGACAGAAGTTGACAAAAGCTGTGCCACTCCAATATCGTTATTTCTGCATACAAATTAGTTGTAGTGTGGGTATACTGGCTACAAAAGCTAAATACGTTTAATTAAAGTGGTACCTATATTAGTATGTGGCAGCAGGATGAAGACCACTAAAATATACCAGAAGTATAAACACAATTTGTATAAGTTGTGAGAGGACTGTGAGAGTTTGTAGTGGGAAGGCACACAGTACTTTACAGCCAACTGTTCAGCAGTGAAAATGAACTTATATAGTGCCCCTCATTTTGAGTTGGCAGAGTGAAGCCAGATTTTGGACTGGCATTTGGCTACAGAAAAACAAAGCTACAAGTAGTTTCTGTGTGTGTATTTGTATGTGTAAATACATACTGTCCTAAAACTTGTAACAATGCTGGTTTCCTCAGTAGCTTTGGCTCCATTCTTGAAATGTCAGTATCATTCTCAGACCTCAATAAGCTTTTGTCAAAACAGTTTAAATATGTTGATAAAGTAATTTAAAAGAGGATAAACATTGACCTACATATAGTTGTCTTATAAATGAAAAAAACAACCGTTCCCTGAGCTCAATTTGCAGTAATGTGTGGAAACAATTTTTCCAGTTATGTGTAATTTAGCAGAAGAAAGAAATAACTGAACCAGAAATGAATATGAAATTTTAATGTGCAATAATATTTTGACAGCACAATGGAAAGAAAGTGGAAAAAAAAGGCAGAGAAGTAGTGAGAGTCGACGCAACAATCCAGGATGAAAGATCGAAGATCCATGAATACATCAAGAAGACGTAAGAAGAAGTTAAGTGAATACCTATGGAGTTATATTTGTGCCACTATTTGTACGAAAAAAACACAATATTTTTTGCACAGAAGAAGTGTAAGCGTCTGCTATCATACATAAAAAAACACATAATTTATAAACTTGTCCTCCCGCAATTTTTTTTTCTTTGCGCTGAATGAGCCCGGAGCTCTCGCTCGCTCAGTGACTCACTTCTGTGTTTGTTCAACTCGACCTGTATGCTCGCTCAGCGTTACAAATGTGCCACAAAATCAACCAATCACAGACCAGAAAAAGGTCAGCCAATCACAACACACCCAGATTGTCCGTCTCGCTCAAGCTAGTACTCTCTACCTCTGCTACATAATATGGAATCGAATATTGTAGAGCTCGAAGAGTTTTCTTCGTCTTCGGCCATGTTCGTTCAATAATTCACACTTAGTTTGCTGCTTACTTTTACATATAACCATATATATATATATATGTATATACAGTATATATATATATATATATATATATATATGTTTGTAAAATGAACCAAAGTTATGTGGAAAATAAAGTTTGTATGTTTTTTCTAGAAATCAACTGTAGTGTGTAAAATATTTTCTTATGTTACTGTCAGTACTCGAAACCGAACGAAAGCCTCATTCATCATCACCTAAATAAATTTCCAGCTGAATTTTATGGATAAGATAGCTGCTTGACAGGTGCATTTCTTAGGTATCTTGGGTATCTGTGCCTGCATCAGTTGAATGCATACAGTGCATTTTTATATCCAATTTATTTAGGATAGCGACAAGACTACATTAGCCCCATACAGTACATTTAACCTGAAATAAATCACTCATGACACATTTGTAAAATGAATCTGGAGTAAAAAAATAATCAATCTTTCGATGCTGTCAATTTAAAGATTTCAAAGCAGAAACTGATGTTGAGTAAATAAATCACTCTGTAAATGAAACCAGTAGAGTTGTCCGCTCATATCATCATAGAAGCCCACACTGCTCGTTGCTTATTAAGGATTTTAGTCTAAGATAGAAAATGTAAAATGGTTCTGTGTCTCAGAGGATGTGGAAGACAACTATTCTACAGAGGAGAGCAAAGCAGCTTGGTTGAGCATGATTAACATGTCTAGGTAATAATTTATAGCCCTAGATTTATACACATATATGTTCGTGTGTGTAATTGTGTGTGTATGTAAAACAGGAATCCAGCAAACCAGTGTTTGACCTTGGAGTGAAGGTGGAGAACATATATATGTACTAGAGGTTGATGAAGTATGCTTGATCCTGATGATAATGTGCGAGAATGTGCCTGCATATTTACATACATGTCTTTATATGGATATACTGTTTACTTTACTGCCATGAGTGCATTTTGATGTATGTGTCTGATAGTTTTGGAGTGACACACATCACGTTTTGTAACATTTCTGTGCATAGGTTTTTGAGACAGTGAGAATGTCTGCAGCGTGTGTGTGTGTGTCTGTGTTTGTGTGTTGGTATGCAACAGGCGTATCATTCTATAGCAGTCCATGTATCATCTATGATAGCCAACAGATTGCCTCCCCAGTCCTCTGTGTGAAAGATTAATAGCATGCTGTTCCTCCCTTTTCTCTCTCACTATCACACACATACACCATTCTGAGTGACAATGTTTCCTTTCATTCAATGGATTTGGATTTTCTCACCTAACAAATGAAACTACAGTTTTACGACAGATGTACATGTATGTAATTGTATGGCTATCTTTGCAAAGACTGGTTGGCGCAAGGTCAATGTAGGCTTCTTCTTCACTTTCCGATACACCGAAAACCTAAATAGCTATGAATTGGACTTAGTGTTTAAGTTTGAATTTGGTTTAAATATAAGTAAGTTTTGGATTTATGTATTTAGTTGTGATGTCTAAGGTGGGTGTAATGGAGAAAGCAATGCGTTGAATGTTGGTTAAACATACTAATTATTATACTTGCTACATCCACATTACATGATGATGTACTTGGCCTTTTCACGGTTAATATATTGCCATTCCAAAGTTAATGTTTTGCTCACGTGCTAATGTTGCTAATCTGACTGTATAGCACACCTTTGCAAATACAGAAAAAGACAGGTGTTCCAAAACTGTTTTATGTGTTTTTCTAATTATTAATTAGTGAAGGAAATAATCCCAATAAGTGGTGTTCTTTATTTCTTTCAGCCTCAAAGAAATATTTTTAAAAATC
Source organism: Microctenopoma steveboyesi (assembly GCA_032359275.1). Classification (NCBI taxonomy): domain Eukaryota; kingdom Metazoa; phylum Chordata; class Actinopteri; order Anabantiformes; family Anabantidae; genus Microctenopoma; species Microctenopoma steveboyesi. Next base: position 12,940,657 of record JAUMHF010000005.1, on the reverse strand, counting down.
AGATGTGCAAATCTTAAGCTAACCTGTAAAAACCTTTCCTTGTTTGTTAAACCACACCAACAGGTGGAAAGTACTTTTTACTTTTTTCTGATTGAGGAACAAACAAAACATGTGGGTCAAGTGATGCTGAACCAATAGACGGCAATAATTAATATTGAGTCGCCGTTCAGTCGTTTACCTGTGGGATGTGTTTAGAGTAGAAATATGAATGAAACAATGAAATATGCTTCTTATTTCTATCTTCTTGTCTTATGATCCTTTTATATAAATTACTACTTTATTGATGCAGGATGACTCTACAACAAACAGACAAAGAATAAAGGGCATGATGGAAAACAGACTCACACGAGGCAGGCAAATAATCGTATGGTGTTGTGATGGTAAAAATAAAGCAGAAAACATACGAGACAGAGAGAGTGAAACAGATTATTCACTGAATTTGTCAAAACTACTAACACTGATACATTTCATAAATGCACTCCATCATTATGACACAGTTACCTAAAGAGATGGTCAATTAAGTGCTGCACTGTACAGTAATTAGGTGATCACGCCGTTAGCTGGATACCATTAAATATTCAACATACTCAAGGCCATGTACTCGACAACCACAAAACACAAGTGACGACACACAGGGGCAGGTGCCCTCGCCCAGCAGCAGACTCATGCATGTTGCCCCCCCTCTCTCAGACAAACACACACACACACACACACACACAAAAGAGCGGTAATTTCAGGCATTTATTGACAGAGAGATCCAATCCCACTGAGATGTTCACTGGTGATCAGTTTACCTCTATCACCTTCTCCCACTCCTTTTTTTGGCTTTCCTAATGTACGCCAGGTGACTTATTCATTTCCTACTTTGTAAATATAATAATTCCACCCTTTAACTGTCACTGTCACTTTTTTGTCGCCCTTTGTGAGGTGACCAAGCTCACATCAGCAACTCGAAAGCCTGGGCTGAAAGATGACTGCTGGGTAGTGCAAATGCCATCTCAAGGTCACTCTCACTCTAACGCTGATGTGTGTGAGAGTGTGTGAAAGGGTTCATGTCCGCTGCCAGCCATTACCTCCTGCTTGATTGGAAAGGTGAAGGAAACCCAAGACAGTGTGTTATCAAGAGACATAGCATATGTGCGACAGATAGACAGACAGACAGACAGACAGATAGACAGATAAAGAGGAGAGGGAAGTTGAATCGGCGCGCTATGCTTTTTCTCCCAAACTGCAGAGATGACTGCAGCAGGGAGAGGGGGACCCACAATGAATACCAATGGACCTACAACATACACAGTATATAAAGTCAAACAACCAGAGTTGACACATGGACCAGCTGATCAACGAATGCCCCCAAAGGCTGTAAGACAAAATGAGATGACACATAATACAACAAAGGAGAAAATACTGCACACACACGTTTAGACATAAACGTACACAATAGATACAAAGCCATTTTGCTATTTTGTCAGACATTTTGCCTCGTTCCCTCTACAGTAAATGTCACTCTCAGTACTCTGATCCCTGCTGACTGCGTGTAGACAACACAAGGGGCAGGATGGAGGAGGAGGGCAGATGAATGGGATATGAAAAAAGCAAAGATTATGTACAGGAAGGTTTTGCTGTCTAAGCCAGAGCTGGGTAGAGCCTGGTATGATTATCTTGCCAATAAAGAACAAAAGTGATTGTGAGAATAATTGTTTGATAGTGAGAATGATCGTTTGTCTGTCTCTATGTGTGAGACTGGTGACCTGTTCAGCGTCCACCCCTCTTTTGCCCAATGACAGCTGTGATAGGCTCAATCACTCCTGACACCCTTAAGAGGACAAGCTGTTACGATGTATAAATGGATAAATGATGTTCCAACAACTGAATCATGATTAATTCTGTATTCATTAGCTATTATTAATTCTTCACCATTTCCCACCTGCAATAAATGTTTTTCATGGAATTTAATTGATTCGTGAAGAAACTAAAACTCCACCGGCCCAAATTTGCATGTTAAATTGCACTTGCCTTATTGGCCTAAATCAGCACACAACACAGATGAGCGTTATCATCCGTAATAGAGACCTGGTGGATATGATCCGTTAGCCAAAAAGAGACACTAGCAAAAAAATGTTTCTATTATCTCCTTCACAATGACTAATTAATTGAGTGGGTTGTTTGTAGACATTTCTATGCTGCTAATAGAGAGCAGGTCAACTGAGAAAATTAATAACACAATACGTGTTAATGTAGTAATAAGTATAAACTGGTTATGTCATTGTTAGGACTATAGTACATGAAATAAGCATTACCGGTAAAGTTATGCAAGGGAATAAGAGATTAAAGAAAAAGTATTGGAATTATGTAGCCTGATAATATTCAGAACATATCCCATTTCTACAGAGCACAGTGTCCAGTTAAAGCTCATTAACCACATGGTGAAATGGCAGAATGCCTGAAAAACAGGACAGCTTTTCTTTTCCTCACAAATATATACTAAAACTTGTTGCCAGTTTTCCATTAAGATATTTCTACTTCTTCTCGCATTATTAATTTTTTTCAAACTTTTTACTTTAGTTTTTCAAGTTCTGTTCACAACTTCCTGTTGTTATATTGTATGTTGCTTAGAATTTGTATAGTTTTTATACTTCTACTAATATTTTTCTTATATGTGCATTTGAAAGCTAACACACACTCTTTGTACGCTTAGTTATTAAAAGTGAACTTGAGTAAGTGAGATTCTGTTACACTTTCTGTCAGTCTTCAGTCAATTGTCTGAAGAGTCAATTAATTCAGTCAAATCTCATCACTCTCTACAACAGAGGTCAGGGAGTGACAATTTTTCCTGTACTAGAATAATCAGTTACAGGTGGGTGCTGGGGTGGAGATGAGGCTGATTAAATGCCATATGCAAACAAGCTGATGGAATAAATTCTCAGTGAGGAGTGTTGAAGTAGTAGCTTAGGCTGAAGAAAAGAGTGAGCAGAGCGCGAACGATTAAACACAGCGAGTGTGTGTGTGTGTGTGTATGTGTGTAGCAGTGCAAATCAAAGGCAGCATAGTTTCCCATTTTATTTATGCTTACCCCAGAACAACTGAGAAATACTGACAACTATTATTCAGGCTTTGAGTATTCATTACAGTATCTTAACTGACCTGCACAATAATGACAATAAACTCTGGTAGCTAGGTAGAACACATAAACATTTAATTATCTCACTGTATCTTGCATAGTCGTTAGGCTTCAGACAAAGTGCTTAGTTGGTCATCTAACAGTGTTTTAATGTCTTACTAGGATTATAATTATGGGGTTCATGCCCATAACTTTTATAACTTTCGCAAACTAAATGCCAAGGCTATATTTTTTTTGCAGACCAGGTGAATTTTCCCTATGTTTTATTTGTGCAGCCAAATGCAATACCACAAATGGCCTAGTGAAGAAATGAGCAGTTGCATCCATCTGTTTGATAAAACACCTTTGTCTTTGGGGTTGGTCAGATGTTTTATACTTTTACTATATAACTTTAGTCAATGTGAAATTGGTTACATTTTGATGGAAGAGGCAGCATGAATGGGCTTAAGATGCTAATGTGCTATTTAGCCTGCCTCACCTGTCTCCAAAGCTCTGTTATGCACACACTATCTATGTTTACATCAGTTGGCTTCCTGGTCACTTTGGGAGAGCTTCACTACACAAATTAGCTACAGTGCTAGTTGCAGGATAGTTTATTGTGTGGCACTGAATATGGTTTACATGACAAATGACAATCACACTTAAGTTTCCTTATGTAGTCCAATAATTCAAAAGCAATAAGGAGAAGAAAAAGAGAAAAGTGACATATTTCTTATTCTAAGTATATAATCGGGCATTTATGACTACAGTAATCCTGTCTTGTTGGGGAGTTGTGCTGTACTGGAAGTGACAGGGCCAGCTGATATATATGACAAACACTGGCTTCGTGTTAAGTATTACTCTGTTGCTATGACAGCTTTAGCTTATACACATACATCTTTAACAAGGTTTGCAAATAACAAGGAGGTTGAATTGCTGTGAAACTGTGCACTGGCTGTCTTTTCTGCATGTGTGTGTGTGATCAGTGAGCGGAGATACCTGTGTGTTTGTGTGACAGTTGTTGTGCACAGCCGGTGTGAGTGTGTTGCATTCTGTGTGCCTGGGCTTGAATTGGCCTGTCAGTCACAGTAAAGTGAGGGGGAGTGGGAGACGACAGGTGTTGGGGAGTGAAGGAGAGGTAAAAAAAGAAAAAAAAAAACGCATGATGGAGATGGATGAACAAGAGAAGGAGAAGGGCAGAAGTGCAAAAGAGGAGGAGGATGAATCTGTAGTTTGCAGCTGAAGTAAAAGTTCAGTTTCTCCACTGAACAAAATAGTAATAGTTTTGTGTGCACAACCGAATTAGTTTGAAACAAACCGGAAAAGTTCGTCTCTACACTGAACCTGTGTTTAACATCACAACATGTTGAGGCAGTGCCCTGCAGTCTCACAACCTTACAGCAACGACTGCTTCTGACTGAGAGTGACAAATAAATCTGGACAAAAAATGATTGCTGCACATTATCATGTTAGGGATACACAATCAAATATGTCATATTAAAAGATAGCAGAGTAAAAGTACATTTTTGTTTGTACTCATGGCGTCGGCTTTTATACTGATGTGAAGCGTGGTTTGCCATTGTGCTCGAAAGGTGCTATGTAAATAGAAATGAACTGATACACATTTGCTATGAGTGCTAAAAGAGGTGATTTACATTTTTAACCGTCTGAATAATCCCAGTCCAATGCTAAAACACTCAGTTATACAAACACACATGCTCTCAACACATCCTGCAAAGTCTCAGATACATACTTCGTCTTTCTGACTCACACATTCACAAATATACTCAATTTATTTGCCACCCACTCGATTTCCATCGCTTACCGTGGTGAGATGTCGCAGCCCTGCTGCATGAAAGCTCCCAGTGAGAACCAGAGAGAGTTGAAGATGCCAAATTCGTTAGGAGGTTGGTCAGTAGGGCCCTGTTCTGTAGCACCCTCCTCTGGTTCCTCCGCATGCCACTCATATGGACTGAAGCGACTCACCTGGGACAGTAAAGAACAAGAAAAAGCAGAAAGGTGTCAGCCCTGATAATGTAAAATGTGTTCTACAGGTATTGTTTAAACTACTTTTTGTATTCAACAAAAAAAATACACACCATTTATCATTAGGGGGTTTAAAAAGAAAGAAGTAATTATCTTTAGCCAATGTCTTCAAAAACATTTTGTGTTTTAACAGGACTGTTAAAGTCCTGTGACCTAACTTCAACGGTAACTCACCAAAAACAGCACAACACTGACTCCAATGTAAGCGAAGACTATGCACATCCAGATCTCATAGGCCAGTGGATCCAGGAAGGAAAAAACACCTGGTTTAGACTTCTGCGGTTTCTTGATCATGATGGAAATACCCAGAGACATAAAGGGCTTGGAGAAGTCGATCACCTCCTCTCTCACCAGCGTGATGGTCAATGGGGCTACTGCAATTTCTGCTTTCTATGAAAGAAAGAAGATGGATATTGAACATTTTATTCATGCTTAGCAGATAATTTATAGCAGCCACATTCAACTGAATGCTGATGAGAGGAACTCTGTTGCCTACAGAGTGGGAAATATTAACAGAGGTTTAAGGGGCAGGGACTGTACAAAAAACAAGCACAGTAAAGGGTCCATTGAGTCTGAAAGAGCAATGTAAAGAGGGGGAATGAAGGAAATGAGGGAAGGAAAGTAAGGAAGTTAGTACAGTGGTAGGAAGTGAAAAGAGGGAGAGAGGCAGTAAAAAGAGATACAAGGGGGGCAACAGAATGACAGAGAAGTAATTCATACAAAGGCAAGTGACACTGTCAGAATATAAATAGGTCTGCAACATCTCACACATGCAAAATCTACAAAAGACTCAAACACATCCTTCATTCAGCACAATGAGTATCTTTGTCTGAGTATCTTCGTGTGTCTAAACAGCGTCTGGAGTGACATCTTAACCCGAAATGAGGCTACAATAACAGCATATCAAATAACAAGTCTTGCTTCAGTAGAAGGACTGATGTTGCAATGCAAGGAGAACAAACAGCAAAGGAAACACAAGGGGGTCATGTGAAAATGTTAGAGGGAAGGAGCGAGGAATCAAAAAACCCACCAAATACCTACTTAACTGAGAGAAATTTAAAAATGAGCTAGAAAACAGAAAAAAGACCTAAAGATAACCTCACAAATGTGTTTTATATATATGTGTCAGAGGAGTCATCGGAAAGGACAGCAAGTGTGTGGAACAAATCAAACGTGATTAGTCACCACAGCGGTTCTGCTGTGTCACCTTCCACTATACGAATCCTGGAAGCTAATTAAATCTATCGTCGTTCTGCAGCAACGTCTCCACTTTCTCTCCTCCGCAAAGTGATGGAATCTCTGACCATGCACGGGCATCAATGGCAGATTTAGCTAGCTTGCCTAATTCTCAACAATAATACGTAGGAACCCTTTGAGACACGGCATCTCTTCAGGATACTGACATGGTAGCTAAGGAGACCCTGTGCTTGAGAGGTTTAAATATTTGGAGTATTTCACACTTGCCGTGTAATTCATTCAGGAACTCTCTATGTAATGTAACATCCCTGCAGTTTATGTGACCTCTGTAATTACACTGTTGAAATTACACTGAGGCTTTGCCAAAGAAGTGTTGATTCAGCATGTGTGTCCATAATTTGGAGATGTTCAGTATTATAGCATCTTGTAAATTCAAGCGTTTGACATTACGGGTTATTGTGAAGAGGTCTGAGACATTATGGCAACGACAATGCTTCTCTTATTTGACACTTTCTGGCACTCACAAACTAAACAATCAAAGCGTTATTTGGGAAAAAAGAAAACAATCAATTACATAATCAAAGTCTATTGATATTTTTCTGAAATACTTACCCCGTAAACGAGCTCTCCAACCATGCCATTCCATATCTTTGTGTCTGTATCTCTGGCTCCATATTTCCCATCTGGTACAATGGAGATCTTGTATTTTATTCCAATGTGTTTTGCTATTTCTGAGGCCAAGTCCACACAGTATCCCTCATACTGGTCATTGCCTTCATAAAGCTCCCAGTTCTTCTTCAGCATTACATAGGGACCCTCCTAAAAATCCAGCAAAAGGGGAGAAAGACACAACTGTTTGGAGGAACATCACAGCAGAGATTATTAAAAAAGGAAGATGAAAACGTCTAATGGAAGGCCAGTGATTCAGTTTGGTTGTAAACATTGTACCAGGGGGGAAACGCAAAGAAAAATTATACCAATGAAAATTATTCCTGTGAAGAAACTTTGTTATATATATTCTCCTAAGACATTTGCTTCTTTAAAATGACCAGGGGGAACAACTCTATGAAATACACCAATGAAATGTTGCAGAAAGAATTAGATTCTGCTTTATTAAACTGTAAACCAGCCAACATAAAAGCAGGTGTTTTTAAATACTAGGATTTAGAAAATGCATGCACGTTATTTGACAGACTGACTTTTCTACAGTGTGTACTGTATAAAAGACAATAACATTAAACTAAAATCACACATTTTCAATCACAGGCAAAACACGAAGCAGCCACCAAAGGTTGATAGAAATGTAAAAGATGTGAGATAGAGCTGTTCTGTAGAAAGGCAATATCTGAGATTTTTTTTTTTTGCTTATGCCTTGTTTTATTTATTTACCTGACTCTATATGACACCACTGGGACCTACACCTACATCAGTACAACCTTAATGCTGAGAGGAGAGAAAAGTACAACACAGATGAAAATAAACGGGAAGAATGAAAGGGGATGAAAACGCACTGTTCTGAAAATGTGTTAATTTAACTTGTAATGTAATAGGTGGAATGTGAATTCCCATGCATGCGATTCACAAAAATCAAAGTGAGTACAGCGTTTTATGTCATCTAGTGAGATGATCAGTATTGAATATTAATAACACACTCATTACAATATCTAGGATATCCACAGAGAAAGGAAACACACACACACACACACAGATTTGAGTGACAGTGCATCCATCAGAAGCGTGGTATTATGCCTGAGGCTGTTTACCCTGTAATCCAACTGAAACCAAGCCTATTAAAATGCTATCAAACCCCTTTTAATCAAAGACTAATCTCATCTAATTAATCAAATAGGCTTGTGTAATATCCAACACTCCCAAGCTGTGAAAGAGTCAATGCTCATAGAGCACAATAAAAACATGTTTTGGAATGAATCTTTCATTCGGGAAATTGATTCACTTCAAAAAAACAGGAACAGTTTAATCAGAGTGGATTTTAGACTGACATGATATAAAAGGGGGGCAAGCGAGAAATAAACTCACTCTGACACAGATTTGGTGAAAATCGACAGAACAATATGAAGTACAGGAAATTGAATAACATTGAAATAAAGTCAAGATTAGAAAGAGACAGACAAAAGGATTAATCAGAAAGAAATCTTACAAAGGAAGCTGAACTATACAAACATAACCTGTGTAAAAGCTGGATTTAATTAATCGATTCTCTTCTTCTCACAAAATCCATTAACTACAGAGAGGAGTTATTTTCTACGCTCAAATTCAACAGGCTCACATAAATTCAGATGTAAAAATGTTTAAGTCCTACATGAACATGATAAATAATACACCTGATAGACAGCATCACATAATATAAGTGATCTTACATTTACATTACTGTCACATTTAAAAATAATAAAACAAAAAACAGTCCAAGCATCAGTATGAAAAATGCATTTCTCCTAATCACACAAATGAGGGTTTGGTTTTTTATCATCATTATCATGAACATCATCATCATCTAATGCAAATATTTGTCCCATTGTGTTTAATGCCAGAACATATAAAAACGTTTCCCCTAAAATGTCATTATCAGGGACATTAGCAGATCCTGGGGCGCTTATTCCACTGGCTCAACATGATTCACACTGTTAATGAACAGCAAAACAGTTTCAAGTCAGTTCCCTTCAATACATCAACACAACCACCAAACTGATGGGTAACAGAGATAAATTCAATAATGCAGAGCATTAACTTGCACACTGTTTGTATCTAATGTTGTATGATTGATGTTTTCCAATCCCAGAGCAGTATTCTGGCTAGACAGAAGAAAATGTGACATTACAGTTTGGGAAGTAACATTTGCCTGAGATTGTCGGACTCTAAGCTGAAAGCTTTCTTTACAGTTACTGTACATGAAACATGCACAGACCTGGGGAAGGAATATTAGGGAAATATTTTGCTCATGCAAATGTAAAGTCATTTGAATGATGAAATATGAACGATGAAGACAAAAAGTACCATCATTTTCCATTACATTTAAAATACACATTGAATCAAAGCAGATATAAACATGTGGGTGGGCGTTTGAAAGTCACGCTAGCAGATAAGCTTGTTACCTGACAATTCCTCTGTGTTGTCCCCTGAGTGCTGTTTTGCTACACTTTTCATCTTAAATAAATGATTATTTACTTAACTTGAATTTGCAACCATCTGAGTTGCCTTCTGCATCAAATTACCCCTCAGGTTTATCGTGTTAGAAGGTCAAGTGTTGGAAATCAGAGCAGACTCTTTGTTGAGTTAATTTAGTATTACGTAAGCAGCTACACACAAGCAGACGCACACCACATATCAGTGGGAACTCTGCCAACACCGGCGCTGTTTCACTTTAAAGTCTAGCTCCTTAACATTTGTTTTCACTTTGCCTCAAATGCCTTTGTCTCGGTGCGAAGGTAGTCGTGTCAGTGTTGTTTGTGAGTGTGTTTGTATGTTCACTGGATGTCAGTGCACGCATCTACTGCTGGGATGAAAGCATCACGTTTGGGTGCTACTCTGTAAGTCGGGGGATTGCAGGAAAGTGGGAAGTGAAAGGAGGGTAGAAAACAAGAGGGTATGGAAGCAAAGACCATGAAACTCAAAAAGAAAAAAAAAGATGGAGGGTATGTCAGAAAGAGAAATATGAACAAAATGTGGATTCAGGGAGGAAGTGGGGAACGCTGGCTGCATGAAACTACAGAAGAAAGATGAAGGAGCAGATCAGAATACAAACAGAGATAGCTAGAGGGAGAAAGGGGAAAGATAGAAAAAAGGAAAAGTGTGAAAGAGTGATAAAGAAAAAGAAAATATGACTAAATGAAAAATGGAAAAGGGAGAAGAGGGAAAGAGAGAGAGAGGGTTGGGCAGACATGAGAGGGAAAACGGGTGGGCGAAAGAGGTAGAACAGCTTTGTAGAGGCAAATGGTTGGGGCTGATAAGACATGAAAAACTTCCATCAGGAGCCAAAAAGGCAGACAGGGCTTGCTATGCAAGTCAGCTAGTCAGTCAGCGAGAAGAGCAGGCATCCAACTGGACAGTCACTCAACCAGCTGTTTAAAAAGTTCAGCATTTAAAGAGGCAGGGCCGACAACAAGTTAACAGCCATTGAGCCATTTATTCAGTCTGCGAGCTGAATGTTCAGAGGGCCAGAGAGGCCAGGCCAGGCAGTCTGTTAGTCACAGCTTGTCAGTCAGTTGGTCAATCAGTCCAATAATTAAATGATTACTGCTGATTACAGTACATAATCATCTATCCAATTGCATATATGCCCAACGAGTCAGCATAATTTGTCTCGCAGCAATCCAGTCATAAAAGGAGAGAGGCGGTGAGATATTTATTCAACCAAGTAGACGGTCAGTCAGCGGCGCCATACCCTGTCTGGAGTGACTGTAGTCACTATGTGTGTTAGTCACCATGCCAGCTGGTCTGTCACTGAGTCAACATGCCAGTTAAATGGCTACGCGAACAGTTACTCGGCCAGTTATAAATTTCAGTCACAAGCATGGCAACTTTTAAGTAAGTTGACCAGGTAACTAACCAGCCAGCCAAAAACATTCCTTACTGTTAGTTTAGCCGATGGTAAATCAACAGATAGTATGTTTGATAGCCACTATTTCAGCTTAACCAGTTACATATGTTTCTTTCCTAACATTAACAACCAAAATGCAGCTACACATATGTGTCGAACACTGCCTCAGGTAAACCCACCATGGGAGAGAGGTAAAAGGCAAATAAAAGGCAAATGTCACATACGTATATATGGTAATATTATAACAAAGCCAAAAAAGCTAGTAATCGCTAAAGGACATGGGTGCATATAACATTTGTCATCTGGTTGGGGATAACAGGAGCATCAGTGTTACATTATATTTAAAGCTGCATTTATTAGAAAGACTTCTATTACACGTTCACTTTTAAAAACATTTGCATTGTCAGTGTGAAAAGTAACATGAAAAATAAGTTAAATCACTGCAATAGTCGATATCATACATCCAATGCTTCTCCTCTAGGACTTAGGAAACTTCTTCCCTTTACCTTTCCATTTCGAATACAGAGATTCCGAAACCCTCTCAGAGGAACTGAAATACAGTGGTGGAAAGGTGACTGAGTAGGCATGACTGAGTAGATTTACAGACTGACGGAGCAGAAAGATGGAGATGGAGGGAGAGTAATACCAAAAGGTGAAGGGTACAAAAAAAAGAAATATATATATATATATATATATATATATATATATATATATATTTCCAAATAAAACTATTAGATTTAATGTTTTTTGGTCATTTTTGCAGCAGGTGCCCTGTAGCATACAGACAATGTGGTGGTGGTGGTGAATGTGTCGTCGTGAAAACAGTGAACAGAATCAAAATTAACAGGGCTGATGGTCCAGTGACTTTGTGTGGCTGAATGTCAAATCCTGACAGCAGCTACAGAATCTTGCGAATCTCTTGTCCAACTGTGGCTTCTGTCATGACTGGAGCAGAGTGAGCAAGTCATCCCAGAGTCTCACAGCCTTGAAACATGGCGGCCTGGAGTTTCCATCTCTTCCACTGTTGCTTTGTTAGAGTAATTCTAAGCACAGCAGTAAACTGAAAACAAAAATAAAAGTTCATATATACATAAAGTGAAAAGGCATAAAAAAACAAAAACAAAGTAAAAACAGGGTACATGGAGCTTGAAAGACAGTCTATCAGCCTTTCTGTTCTCTCCCTTTTCCGAGGTTTACAACTCAGGTGAGTCTGTTTCAGTCTGTTGCTCTGTCTGCAGACCCGGCGTCAGTGTCGCAGCAGAGGCTTCCTCATCATCAGAGGCTGCAAAGAGGAGGAGGTGGCTGAGCTAACATTAGCCAAGGCCTGCTGAGGTCACCATCCACAGAGAAATATATGCAAATAGGGGAGGCATGGAGGTAAAAATGGAGAATGCTGGGGGATAAAGAGATGAGTGGAGTTGAAAAAACTCAGTCAAAGACAGTGTGTGTGTGTGACAGAGAAATAGAAAGGATACTGGTGTTTAGAAAAAGTCAGAAGACAGGCATGGGAAGGAAGCAGCAGGGAAGGAACAAACCATACAGAAAGACCATACAGCAAAGCCAACTCTGTAATTGGAAACACTACAGAAACAGCCATTGAGAAAACTGGGTTTGAGATGGACATATTCTAAACTGAAAAGTAAATTAGCATGATATGCAGACATTCAAAGGAAAGAGTAGGAATTTGTAACATTTTTAAACTTCTGTTATTATTTTGATGTGTTTGTATTTGCTAGTCTTGCACCTGGCTCTGAGCACCAAACCACACACTGCACTGGGGTTTAATATGCAGTCAGTTAAAGTGAACATGTGTGGAGGTGGAGTTGTAACTGGGGACATTTACTCCGGCTGAATTATTCTTCCTGAGCTGCATGCTTTGCTGCAACATGTGCAGATCTGTTCTGTTGCGACCACTTTAAGAACTCAGAGGCACAGTGTGTTAGTTATTGTCAAGGCAAAGTCTTTACAGAGGTTGTTAACATGGTCCGTTTTGAGATATTAGCTCACAGTGTGACATTATAATAAGTCCACCTACACATATTTTGGTCATACACATGTTTACTGGATGTTGATTGACACAAAATACAGAATTGCCAATGCTCAAGCATCTGTGGCTTGTTTTATCTCTGAGCTGAAATTAGACTTTTGAGTTGCTTTCACTTGCATCATTTTGCATGCCCAATTGAATTAAACTGATTGCATTTACAGGAAGGGGATGGCCACCATAAAAAGGCTGCAGATGGGTGAATTGAAATCAAATGTAATCAGAGGATGTGCACAAATCCACCTATTAGCCCTCCTTTGTCCTTGTTTGACGAAGAAAAAGTAATGATTAAGCAAGGCTGTGGACCGATGTCTATGTGAAAGCCATTAGAAGAGTCTGGACTGAGGTCATTTCCAAATGGTGATCTGAGGTCAGTTTTTGATTTGCCTACTAATGAGACATTAGTGTAATCTTCCAGCTGGACAAGTGCCACTCTCTCCTGGCTGAGCTGAGAGAGCTCTCTTCAACTGGAACAGCTCATCCAGTACCAACTTGATTTTTCTTCCACATTAACAAAATTCAGTCACATCACCCACGTTGCAAGCGTTTACTGCTGTGCTCCCTGGCTGTCTTATTCTGAATGCATCCTATGGCAGCCAATATTGCAAATAAACTCAAGCCTTCTGGCAACGATTAAACCCTGACATTAAGTATTTGACATGTACAGACTGTATGCTGGCCGTACCTAGTGATATATACTGATAGAAGCCTGCTACATCATTTAGTAAAGAATATGTTGATCAAGCTTCCTCTCTATCCTCTCTTTCCCTGTACATATATGTGATAATAGAGAGATGTGATTGTTTTTTTTGCCTAATTACAGCTGCTATTTATCAACTAATGAGTCATACATTTATTTACACCCATTTATATTTCCATAAACTAATAAAAGTCCATACAGACGTGAGCTAGAAAAAAATGGTTGAATTTTGAAATTGTAGAAAAGAAGGTTTGGCTGAACAATGATAATCAAACAGTACCCAAACTATGACGAAAAGAATTGAGTCTGAGGGTAAATTACCATGATGGTTGTCACAACCACAGTGCGGTTCTCCATCGCTGAGCTGTCATTGGACAAAGCATTCTCATTCTGGACCAACACAAGCTTGTCTATGTCATTCCAATAGCCAATCTAGGAGGAACACAGTGAGAAAGAAAGTGCAAAATATAAATGAGAGTGATAAGAGAAGAACAAAATCAAAGGTACATTAAAATCAAGGCAGAATAAAATTTGTGAATAGTTCGAGCTCACTCCAAGAAGCTCACGTTGGAATTGTAGAAGATATTGACAGATGTCGAGTGTGTGCCAAGAACATTTAATAAACAGACACTGCTGTCAAGGAAACAGTTGAGAAGCGGGGACATGGTGTTATTTTTTCATTATAGGTGTTACAGGTGTGGTTATTTCCAGTAAAATAACTTATTAAGACTTTCAATCTGGGGCTTTTCCCCTTCTTTTTTGCTATTACGAAGAAAGATCATGTTTCACTGTAGAGCTTTATGTTGTCTGGCTGCTGCTCTCCAGTGCACACTCCAAAAAGCTATTAAAACACCAGCTACGGTGGTTCAATTGCAGTTATACAAAGATATTTATAACTACTGCAGTAGGACAGTTGGTAATGAAGAATTATGGAGGTAATTACGCAGTAAATGAATTAAGTTTTTAACAATAAACCGTCACAGCAAATAAAACAAGACAAATACAGTGCACTTTAACCATAACTTTATCCCAATGGTGTTTAAAGGTAACTTTCTTGCTGAAGAGGCTTAGACATTTCAGACGTCTGAAAACCTCAACATGAAGTGTTGAAGTGTTGTTTGTCTTTGTTTCTAAGCCATGAGGCAAGCTCACCTTTCGTGGTCCATTGCTCTTCAGTTCAAACACATCCATTGTATAGTTGACTCTCCGACCGTAGTGATCAAACTGAATGTTCCCAGTCAGGCCTTGAATGCGCACCTGGGTTTACACCAACAATGGAAGTAAGGACTGGAGAAACACTGGTTGAAGTTTAAATCTTTACTATTTCAGTCTTGGTTAATGAGCAAATACCAATGGTTGTTTCAACAAATGTGGTTTTAGGTGCCTGAAATCTGGCAGCACCACACTGCAATACAGAGGTGGCAGCGACCTGAAAATAGTGCATCAAGCAAGAAGTGTATTTGTAAAATTTTCAAACAGCTTTGGCTGTTAAGCAATGGGAGAGGAAATGTTGGGTTTGAATTACAAGGAATTTAGAGACTTTTCACCTGTAGTTCTGTTAGAATTGATGTCTACGTTATCATAAAAGAAGACATCGGTGGAATTATCAGTACAATACAGCACAGCACTAATAATATGTGTGTTGAATGTATGTGTGGCTAAAAAAAAGAATCTAAGGCACAAAATGTCTCTCTGTTTCCATTTCTGGAACATTTTCAGCTTTCACATGTAATGTTAACTTGTTTCTGTTGTATCTGTGTGTCTAGTAATCTAAGAATTTTACATTCCTTTAATACTAAACTATTTTATGTCAAACGTGTACCAACCTGTTTGAGTGCACGCTCCATATCTATTCCTTGGTTCCAGGGAGCAGCAGGATTGGCCAGGCAATCACCAGCGTTACCACGGCGACTGATGTCAATTTTCTGACGACGAAGGGTGCGAAAGGCCTCGGCCATCACAAGGACACCATCGTATGTTAGAGAAGAGGTATACTGGTGTATGAAAGAGAGAATGGACAGAGGTAAAGGAGCAATTTTAGGATTTTTAAAGTCGGAATATTTTTTTTTTGTCACGGACACCATGTGGCAGAAATGAATCATTTCGGATATTTAATTGGGATTATAACATTGTAATTACTTACTACAGGTCGATTTTTTTGTCCAAATGAAGCTGATGTTGTCTACTTCTACAATAATATTTAAATTAACAATAGAAATCAAAGAACAGCATTTGAATAGATGCTCTCTGTGATGCACAAAGCCAAAGCAGAAATTGCTGGCACTGCAGGGCTGTGTATATAGTAGGTGTATGTGATTTATTCCTAAAAGAAAAGCATATGGAATCTCAATTACTGCATCTCAGACCGTGTGAAGAAAAATCACAGTATGCAAACACCAGTCACTCAATGTATCCAATATCTTTTCTTCCTGCTTTCTCAAGCAAATCAGCTCCAGAATCTATTATTTAAATACAACTTTGTTTCTGCCATTCTTTCTTTCAGACCTACGCCATGCAGCCTGCCTCCACCCTATCTCCACCTTTCCACAGCATCTAGACCCCCGAGGATTTCAACTGTCACAGAAGCAAAAATATTATCACAAAGCAACCTCAAAGACATACAAATGTATCAAAAACAGCTGGCGAATAAGGACAAAAGTAAGGGTAAGTGATTTTTTTTATAATGAAACTCTTAAAAGAGGTGGTGATCTTGACAGACTGTTTGACAAATTCATTAGAGTTAAAACAGCACAGTAGGGAACATCACCACACACTCAACAGCAACACCCCTATCCAGCCCACACACAGACAGAGGCAGTCAAACACACAGCGGGATGTCTTCACATCATGGCGGAAACAAGTGAAGAGAGAAAATGGGAGGGAAGCTGAAAACTCTGCCCATGCTCTTCACACCTCTGCAGGTAGTTTTCTGTCATACTGACATCCTTGATTTGTATCCCATAAGGCATGTTTTGGAAGACTGCACAACCATGTCATTCTCCTTTCATATCTCTCCTTTGAAACTAAAGAAGCCTTTAGGCTTTTGACTGACAGATGACGACTATAGAATCCAAATCAAGGAGAAAACAACAACAAAACTGAGCCAAATAACATATTCTTCTCTGTTTCTGTCAGGGGCAGAACAGAAACACCTCCGGGACACACCGAAAATGGTACTGTTTTGCAAACCCCCCAAATTCTTGATAATATTTCTAGAAGCACTAAAATCCACCAAGTCAAAACAGATTCCCTTTGTAAATATGCATTCTTAAATAAAAAAAATAAAAGACAGAGGCAGAAACACGTTTACTCTATATGAAAAGTGGTAGAGCAGATGAGGTCCTACATTTATAAATGATTTATGCAATTAAAGACAGCATGAGTTGCTTTTCAAACAAACTATAATATTTATACAAATATATGAAATTGAATATCTGAATGCATCATTTTGATTCACAAACAGTATGTAAGACTTTGAGTGAACTACTTATTTACATCAATTTTCAATGCACAAATCTTCTGCCTAAAGATACGGAATTTGTATATATGGCATTATCATCCACCCTTTTGGGATCGAGGCCTTGCCGTGGCAGAAGGGCTTGCGTGGTTAGTGATCCTCAGAGCTATGTTGTCGGGAGCTATATGCTCCTGGTGGGGTTTCCCAAGGCAAAGAGGTGAACATCCAGACTAATTTGATTCAAAACCCCTTAATGAAAAAAAATGTCAAGGAGCAGCATTACCCTTGCCTGGGAAAGGGTACACGGGGCCCCACTCTGGAGCCCCGTGATAAGCAGTGGATAATGGATGGATAGATGGCATTTTCATCCACATGGTAAAGTGATATTGGAATACGGAGAACGCAAATCAGAAAGGATTTTATCCACACTCAGGACTGACAATGTCAGCATATGGCTCATGCAATTAATAGATGTGTGAATGGAAAAATGGGATTGAAAAAAAAAGCATGCATATTCTAATTAAAAATCTGAATTGTAGCTATATTTTAAAGATGTTCTACTATAATATATTACTTTGCCAGGTCACTGATCATTTTCATTATATTTCAACAAAAATCTCTCGGCACACCAGAGCTCATTTCAAGGCACACCAGCTGAGAATTGCTGGGTTAGGAGATTTTGATTGATGGCTAAAAGCATCTAGCTCAGAATTCTGTGTAAGTCGCTTGTGTAAAAAGGACTAGTCCCAGCAGGACTTTTCACACTGCACATTATTAGACCAGAGTTCTACTTGGCCTGAGGCTACGAGTTGGCCCACGGCTAACTGAGCTTGGTTTTTACACAGTACCAATTAGCCTAAAGCAATTTGGAGGCATCTGTTGTCACTAGAGATATCTGGTTTCATGCTATTGTGTTAAATCATTGAAAATGTGTTTTCTTGTTTGCAAAAGGCAGAGGCAAAACATGATGGCTGAGGTTGCAGTGGGAAGTAAAAGTTTAAATGCAGAGTATCACCTCTATTTTGCTCATCGGGTCTTTCAAAGAACATTTACCTCAATTAACACACTAAACGTTGTGTAAACTTTTAGGACGATTAATGCACCCTGCAACTGGTAATGAGAATTCATCATGTGAATCTGAAAACAATGATTAGCCAATTACCACTGGTTTCTGGTTGAAAAATTACATGCCAATAGAAAAACAACATGACCATCAATATTATTTGCATCATCACTTAGAGACTCACACACTTCTAATGCTTACTATGTTGTGCGCTCTAAGCTTAACTGTGTGAATGTGAGCATGAGCTAGAGAACAAAGGACAGAGAGATACAGTATAATGCATTTTTAATGAGTAGGTGGACACATTTCTAGTTAATATATGCACAAATCAACTGCACTTGGCTGCTGGTCAGTACCCTGTCAATAAAGGTGTGCTGAGGACAGAGAAAGGGACAGTATAATTGGTGGGGGCAGTGAAGTCGCTGATCAGAGACACAAAAGACATAACATGGATAGAATAATGAATGGAGCAGAATGAATATGTTATACAGAAAGGCACATCCTGTATGTTTGGACAAGGTGAGAGGGAAGAAAGAGAACTGCAATGTCCATGAGTTGACCCTCATATCACTAAAATCACACCTAGAAGCTGCACAGCACAACCTGCTGCCACTGAGCGGCTACGCTGGTTAAGGGCCTTGCTTAAGGGCAACCCAGTGGCACTGATAAGGCAACAGGCAAACACTGCTTTTTCACGTTTCACCCAGATTGAACCCTGCTCGACTCTGGGATGTACAAAAACAAACTACCCCTAACCCACACTCAGTGTTTTTTATTTCAGGACCTTGTGACTGTGACTGGTTGAAGACGCTATATGTCATTTCAGAGGCTTAGTGTAACCAGCTAACAAATGTCACCAGGTTACCAGGATGTCTTCATTACCTTCGGAGGGCTTTCAGATCCAGGATACTCTCTCTGATCCAGTTTGTTCCAGCGCTGCATCAGTTTTATGACGATAAGCTTGCTGAAGTCCACTAACTGGAAACCAGTCACATTGGCCCCGCCGTGCATGAACCTCTCCAAAGATATGTCCTTAAAACCCTGAGAGAGAAATAATGTGTGAAGAAGAGGAGGGACGACGCAAGAAAAACCAACACAGACCAGATGCAGTAGATTTAAAGAGTCATAGTGCTTAACAGTGTGTGCATCCGAGTGTGTATAGTTTATTTGATTCTTTATATGGTACTTCTAATTAATATGGAGTGGCTTCCACAGCTGCAAGTGTGACTTCATGCAGAGTGATACTTTGTAGTGGTTGTGAAGAGGGGTACATTTGCGAAATGGCCAGAGGCAGAGGTAGAGAGTAAAGTCGTGTAAAGTAAGGGTTATCCTGGATTAATGGATGCTAATTGGTAAAAGCTCTGAAAGCCTATCTAGCTTGACCTGCACTCCTTGCTCCTTTTTCACCTTCTGTTCAACAGATTTTAAGGATTAATGCTGTAGCAATACATGAATTACTGATGTGGGATCTGACAGCATCCAGCTGCTGTGACTTTTTTAAAGGGAGAACAATGGTAATATAATAATTTTGAATTAAAGCTAAAAGAGAAGTTGTTTTATTTTCTGCTGATAGTTGAAGGAAATTGTACAACTTGATGAATATCAAATCAGTAGTGAGTAAATCACGTCTAAACACATGCACTAACTGTGTACCAAGGCATCTTCACCTTAAGCACTGTTACACTAACATTACAAGTAAGCGTCTGAATATATCTGCAGAACAAACAACACCATTACAAGTACTTACCAGGTTTGCTATGATGTAATGATAGCCCGTTACGTGTTTCCCCACGCTGACAGCCTGAAAGGACGGACAGAGAGACATTATTGCTTTATCTACTGGAAGACAAAAATGGATCCTAAAATGTATCCTTGTGACTACGTAGCTTCACTCCGACAGTCCAAAGATGTGCTGTAAATTGGTGACTCTACATTGGCCATAGGCGTGAATGTGAGTATGAATGGTTGTTTCTCTCAATATGTCGGCCCTGTAACAAACTTTGAAAATGGATGGATGGGTGGATAGTGACAGGTTGCCACCACAAAAGCCAATGCATTCAAGAAATATAATATTGTGGGGAAATTAAACTAGTTCCTAAAAAAAGACGATCTTTAGTTTTTTCTACACCTTCATCTTTCTCAAACTAGAACCCGAAAGCACTACAGACCACTTAGACATCCACACCCTTTGCTTTCCACTTCATGCACTGTACATGCGTGGTGACGTGGAACAGGAGTTACTACTGCCTGTCTGGCTGATGTGTTAGAATTGCATGACTGATGCTTTGGCACAGTAGTGCTTTTCAGTTCATTGAAGTCTGCGATGTTTTCATCCCTTTTCCTTGTGTACAACAGAGTGCAGTGGAATATGGCGCATCTTCAGATTAACATGGTGCAAAGACCTAATTAATAAATTATTGAAGCTTTTCTTTCTTTCTGCCTCACAAATATCCACAGCTATATACTGACTGCACACACACACGCACACACACACAAAAGTGCACACAGGCTGCAGCTGGCAGGGCCAGACACACAGAGCAGTAAGTGTCTCAGAGCAGCAGCGATGGCCAATGCCAGCACTGCAGAGACCACTGTGAGGTTTTGTGTCTGTATCTCTGCCTAGTATACACTTGTGTGTTTGTGTGCATGTTTGCGTGCGTCTCCATCTGTCTGTTCACTCACCACAGAAGCCAATTAAGAAACAGTCTGTTTGTTTGTGCTGCTGTTACTGCAGTATGTTTGTGTAGCTATATAACTACAGTATGTGCTGATGTGTGTTTGTTTGCCTTTAGCTTCATATCTTCAAGTATTACTGCTAAGTGTTTTGGGGCTTTGTATGAATGTCTGTGCGTGTGCGTAGTTCTTTGTGTCACTGAGCAGAGGATGAGATTTAGTGACGTGAGTCAGTAGGTCAACACACTGAACCCTGAATCAAAGAGCACACACCCATTCACACGCTTATCTGTTCTCAACCGCCAAGCAGAACAGGTAATGTAGAGAATTTATACAACATAATTAGTCATGTAATACTGACTGTAATTGTTTTCAAATCTTCTCGCAGGGTCTCACTTTCCTTACTTACCACAGCCTCTCTGTTGACTATAGTTTGACTATGTTTCACTGTGCTGTGGTTTTACTGTACCTCATTATTAAATGTTAAGTGCTGTGAAGTCCAGGTCAGTGATGTAATCTCTGTCCTGTCATAATCTCAGTGATAGTAACAGTAGCACATAAAACTGTAGTGTGGCCTCCACTAAAGATCTCGTGATCTAAAATGCTGCAGGGTCGTTCAGAATCTAGATTAGTATCAAATACCCTGTTTGTAATCATTTTTTTATTCTGTCATGTCTTGTATAGGATTATGGACTGTTTAGGAACATAGCATGTAACCACTGCAATACAAATTCATATAGTTACTATATATTTCATTTGTTTATTAATGATCAATAACAATACCTGTTCTAGGATACTCTGCAGTCTCTCGGGCTCCAGGTCAATGACATATTTCTTCTCCTGGCGACGATCCAGGTCCTCTAATAGTCTGCGATATGCTGCCTCATTGAAACTCTCCACACAGATCGCACTCACCTGTGTTGACATAGAGTACATACAGTACATGTATTTACAGGAAGTGTGTATGTGGATATAAACACAAATCAGAACAAGGTCATGCATACAAACCACAAGCTAGTTAACAATTAATGATAAAAAACAAATTCTAATTATGTATGCAGGCTGTGTGTCTGTGCGTGTGTGAGTTGTGCTCTTGCTCGTGTGTTTTTTTGGCCTGTTTCCAGGAACTTTTGTGTTCGTGTGTCCTGACCTGCCATCCATTTTGACCCGCTCTCTCCATAATTGCCTGCAGTATTGCATAACCTAGACAACAGATAGTAGGGGGAGAAAAAAAGAAAAAGAAATAATTAACACTGTACTTGGCTGAGGGTGTATTTAGGACTAATAACATCACATACAACTGCAGAAAAACCCACAGGTATTAGAAAAATATAATTTCTGTGTATAGACAAAATGCAAAACTCAGCAGGTGTGAATTATTTTAAAGCAGGTTTAATAGCCTAATTACCAAAGCAATACTCTGATGTCTTGTCTACAGAAGTGGGGTTAAAGCACTTAGCACACCAAGCAGCAGCCGTTTCTTGAATGTCACTTTATCAACCAGCCCACAGAGCTTATCAGTTCTGAGCCAAAACAACAGACTGCCAGTTATACTGAGAGTGATAATGTTGAAAGTGACATTTTATTAAAAAAGAACTTTCACATTTCTTATTTTTTAGTAGTGATCTTTGATTTAAGTGCAACTAATCTGAGAACACCCTGTCAGGTATCAGTTTTGTAGACTTAAAAAAAAAACACAGAGAGGAATTTTCTTTTTATACAGATTGATGGAGTACAGCTTTGAATAGGGCAAGTATGCCTCTAAGAGCAATATCAGATGGCTTTGGATACAGTTTCAAAGTTAATATGATCCTTCGAGCGGCAGGTGGCAACACAGGCAGCAATTAATTACAATACATTACATAAAAGTGGTAAAAATGGCAATATTAATAAAAGATAAAACAGTCATTCTCATTTGTAATATTGCCACGTGTGCATTTAATCTGAATAATCATTGTAATCTCCATCAAACGTCTGTATGTCTTATAGCATTTATAAAAAATAAAACATATTTTACTCATGTAGATGAAAGATAAATAAACATATAAAATATATACACAACAGAGAATGACACACACTCCAGTACAACACTGTCAACTTGTTTCTTCTGCTTTTGTGTAGGGAGCTAATTATTGCTTCAACCAAAGCAAAATGCCCATCTGAAGCATCAGTATTCACAGTGCGTATGTGCGTGTATTATTGTGGGTTTCATTGGAAAATGTGGGTTCTGTTATTATGTGTGGTGTCACAATATGCTTTCACCTTCCCAGCCTTCATGAGTGGCGTTGTAAATGAGTGCGTCTATACCCTAAATTAATGCATTTGTAATTGAACTTGTCTGTGAGTAATTCACATTCATTAATGCAATGCAAGCAGAGATGCACATGTGTTTGTCCACAGCACGCTAATTTATTCTGAGTATGCATGTGTGTCTTTGAGTGCATGTGTGCAAGTCTATTGACATACCTCTGCTTTTTGTGTCTGTGTGTGCAAGCATGTCAGCACACTATCTGTAGAGCAGCGCAAGAAGCATAAAAAAGATCACACCGTTACTGCCCATTTTCCAGCACATTACCAGCAGCAGGACCTGATGGGAGCCTATAATGAAGGGCGCTGCCTTGGCCAAGTCATGGTTGAGCACAGACCAAACTCTACGCATCCATCCTTCGCTCCATTTCCCTCTCCTTTGGCCCATTCTCTCAATATTCAGCCCCTTTCCCCCTGCTATATGCTATTCTATATCCCCAGAGGTCTTCTGGTGCTGTTTGTCCTCCTGCACCTCCTTTCTGCCCGCTTGTTACTCTCCTTTCTGCATCCCTCCACTGCCTGTCCCCTACACCACCCATCCCTCCCACTCCAGTCTAACACCTAACTTTTATACTTCTTCTCTAACTCTAACCCAAAACATATCCCTCCTCTTTCTTTCCTCTGCTTTCCACCAGTACAAACCTAGACAATTTGAACCAAAGGGACCATGCCAGTGTTACAGACAGAACACACACACACGAACATACACACACTGTGCAGCTCACTCACCCTCTAACACACTGCCACACTGGGGACTTATGCACCATGTTTGACCTGTGTTTCTCTCCCTGTGGCTGGGAATTAGTCTGTATGTGTGTGTGTGTGTGTATGTGTGTGTGTGTGTGTGTGTGAGAGAGAGAGTGATAACAGCCTAAGCATTCCCATGACAGTGGTTAGGGACTGAGGGCGTCAGCTGTGCCTGCTCCACTAACTTACGTTCACTGCATGATGAAATTAAAAACAGGAGAATGCTGCAAGAGTTGAGGCCAAAACCTAATTTCTGTCTGAATAGTACGTTTGTTTCTACAGCTGTATCTTGTCATCAGGTCAGCACAGCTCCAGTCCTTTGTTCTTTGTCCATGTGCAAATAAGGTTGAGTTTGGTCATTAAATTAAGGCAAATAGACTTTTAAGCAGATGATTATGGTTTCATGATATTTCTCTCTGTTCCCCACTGAACCCAAAAGGTGTTCTGAACTAGACAAATGTAGAAATCTATATCAATTTCCTACCACTAAGTTTCAACTTTTGTGACAGAAATAGAACACAGCAGATCCATCCACTTATGTATTGTTACCACAGCAGGGCTTACGAATCTCTTGTCCTGTGTTACACTCATTTGAAGAGTTATAGTAGACAATAAATGTAGACTATAACACCAAGTTACAGCCCCTTTTGCATACTTTACCCAAATCCTTTCCTGGCTTTAAAACCAACAAGGAAAGGAAATACACGGAGACAATGTAAAGCAAAGTCTTGGTTACAACAAAATCTGCTGCAGCACTTTAATGGCAGGTGGTGACGTATAAAACATTAACATAGACTTACATCTACTCACTCTACTCATGCATTTTCCTTTCTATGCCCCATAACCTGTTACTATCATTCATTGTGTACTTTCATATCATAAGAAGAGCAATACTGAGTGAATCATTGGTTTCTCTAGATGTTAACAGGTGTTTATGTGGAAACTCTATCACAGCATTAAAAATCACGCATTTTTGTACAGAAATACGATCAAGCAGTGAAAAGGTGGTAGACATTTAGTAAAAACGAGTCTTTTATGGCTCGCTAATACACGTGCACTTACCTCTGTCTGTGTCATAAAGGAAGACAAATCGGCTCCAGTCGTAGTGGTCCAACAGTGAGAGCAAAGCTCCTCTGATGGACGGCCGGAGCTGCAGAGTGAACTGGCCCTCTCCTTCGGTGGGGAAGCTGGGTGTCACTAGGCTGATGTGCAGTGCCCCACAGAACGACGTCAACGTGTTCACTGAGCGCTTGTCATAAAGGCCGAAGATGGCAAAGACCCCTCTTGAATACTGAGAACAGACTGAGATGAGGATGGATGGGAAAAGGAGAGATGTAGGGGATTGTAGGGAATAGCGGGATCCAGAGGGAAGAAAGAAAAAAGGATACATGGGAAAAAAATGGGAAACACACCTTTGTTAAGTTCTGCATTGATTTTGCAAATCAGGGTGGAATGGAAAAAAAAAAGACAGTAATCCCTAATTAAATTCACACTGTGGAGCCTGGTTAAACATGTCAGCAGTTTTAATGAGCGACAACTTCAGCTTGTGTCAGCCATACCTTCTCACTTCTAATTGGATCTGCAAACAGCACATTTTAGGTAGTGTGTGTGTGAGTGTGAGTGTCCAAAAGTGTGTCTGGTTTACTAAACAGTCTGGGATCCATCCTAAAGATGCGGCTGTGCACAACAGACACTTTTATCCAAAACATTACAAGACACATCCTTCTAAGCCAACTCACACATAGTATTGTACACATGTAGTATGTATAAGAACATACTGTACATTTGCACATACACTGACAAAAATCAGACTATCAAGCCTCTGGACAGTAGCTGCCTAATGTTTCCCACTAGACAAAATTGGCACAGTAGCTTATACAGTTGTGAAGGAAATTACGATTAAAAATAACCCCCCTGCTTCATGTTCAGCCCTCTAAGGATTCATTCATTCATTCAAACACACACACAAGGTACAAAACCCTCGACCAAGCTCACTTCATGTGAAGGCATTTTACAACAGAGCAACTCAGCCTTCAAACACCCCGAGGCTTTCTGCCATGACAGAGAGGAGAGTAAAACGCACTGACGTACTCCGCTACTTTGCTTCCACAAAAATCTCTTATGCTTGGGTCTGTCACTCGACCACAAACGCTTTCGAACGAAGAGAAGAAAAAAATAAACACTTACATATTCTGCGAAAGCGCCTGAGATGTGCACAAAATGTTTAACTTTCAAAGAAATCAGCAAATGATAAAGGTGACTGGAAATGTGTGTCGAGTCATTTGTCTTCAATGTTTATCTTTGTCTGCTCCCGTTTTCTTTCATCCTCCTATTTTGTCTTCTCCTATCTCTCTGCGGCTCCATTCATCCATTCAGCCAGAGTCTTTCAGGCAGGCATGTTTTGAGCTTGAGCTCTATCCTGCATCATAATTTACTCTTCAGCCTGTAATACGTCACACTGGAGTAAACAGAAGAGCAGGATGACTGCAGACTTTGCTTTTGGCAACAGCCTGCTGTCATTCTAAAACCCCCATCCTACTTTCTCCTTTTCATCCCCTTGTGCATCAGTTCATCTCATACCTTTTCTTCTCTATTTGCAGGGAGGACACTAAATCCATCCCATTGCTGTCAGCATCCACCTATACTTTCCCTAATTTCTCCTTTTTCTCTCTTCTTGTAAGACTTCCTCTTTCTGTTTCTCCCTCCTCCTGGGACTCAGAGTAATTCCATTATCAGCTATAAGCCTCAGTGGGGGTAAACACTGAGGGAGATGCAGCTTTGACGGGTTGGCTTGTGGCAATTAAACAAAGCTGAGGCCCCTGCACCCAAGAGGCGATAAGACAGGGATTTAGTCTCCGATTATGACAGGAGCTAAATGTCTCCAATTCAGAGAACTAGCACACTACGTACTTAGGATGCATCATTCAGAAGAAGCTGAATCATGGTGTCCTTTAAGTCAATGTACTTAGTGCTTTCAGAGATGATTTTTACAGCACTTCTAGGTTTTATTTGTTATTTTGTTCCAACATAGCAACATGCGGGATGTTTATAGAAATCAAACGATTGCACTTTAATAGTGCGCTATTAAATGACGTGTACTGTATTTTACTAAGACTACAGAACAGTCTGGTGGAATGCACGAGTGAAGTTGACATTATTAGACTTACACAGAAATAACTAAAAGCAGTGTTTTCAAAATTCCGAACAATAACAAAGTGACCACGGCCGCAGAAAGCAGGGACGGTTATACTATGTGTTATTTATGATTACATCTTACTGATAAAAAATAGGTATTAGTTGAAGGAAATGATATCCTTGCACTTTGTAAACGATATCAGCATGCAATTGAATTGATTCGACATCAGTGTCAAAGCGAAAGCTAGTCCTCTTCTTTTACATCAGCTGAGTAAAATAAAAAGCAGCAGAACCAGAAGAAAGCATTTTAGATGTGAACTGACTGCTGTTCCCATGCCAACTGATCACTTTAAAAACTTGACTAAAACTACTGGCCTAGATGCAGTTTCTGACATCACTGTCTGCAAATTTTATTTTTCACCCACCTCTTGGGTCTCCAACAGAACTTAAGGAAATATTGATAGCCATAATCCCAAACCACTGTATTTTTAAACAACTAGACATCTGCAACCATACGCACTGACACGCACAGGCCCAGAGCACATAACAAAAAGCCCGATGTACGTCTCATTCTTCATTAAGCCACTTGTTTCTCTGTTTCTCTCCTCCATGTCTCCCTCATTCCCCCGTGTCTTGTGAAACTGCCTCTCATTCTTTCGTTCTCCTACATTTCTTTTTCTAATGTATGTCTCGATGGGCTTGTTTCTCTGAAATCCTCTCCACCTCTATCACCACCACCAACATGCTGCAAGGCTAGAATGTGCCAGACAGTGGTGTCATTGTAATAAAATGTGTGCTAAGCTTGCTTCATAAAGCTTTAATGGGAGGAGGGGACCAGTGGCACGGTGCATCATCACCACAGTAAAAGCATCGGAAACAATTGGTCTCCTGGGACTTCCTCCACCTCTATGTCTTGTTGCTTTCTGCTTGCTTGTTCGCTCATCACCTCCATATGTTCGATTTTTTGTGTGCAATCGATTTTTCGGGGTTTTAATTGCTCGCTCTGTCTATCAAACTTCACTGCAGACCTCAACATAAATCACTTACACCTATACCTGCACCATGGCTGGATCCTGGCATCTACATCTGCAGCTACTCTGCCTCTTTCTGGTTTTGTTTCATTCATGTCTCTGCATTTGAGCGTGCTCTCAATCATGTCAATCTCATACGTACAAATATTTCTATTGTTTGTTTAATTAAAATTAGTATTGTTTTTAGCAGTACAGTAAATACTTAGCATCATAGTATTGATTTTGTCTGCATTGGTTTGTTGTTTGTTTGTTTCTTTTTTCCTTTCTCTTCCTACCTCTTGTTTGTATTTTACATGACAGTAAAAATAGATGCCTACAGATGGAGCTGCTAATGATTTATCTGTCGTTATTCTACAGCACAACATAAAAGGTACCACATATATTCTCATCTGTATGCATTGCGGGAATCTTAACTCTCTTGTCTTACAACCCACACATACAACTTTTAGACTTACTGTCCTGATGCTGCAGTTGCTTTTGAACCATTAGCCTTAATAACAACCATATAGCTGAAGAGATATTCTCCAGACAGCCGCTGATGCCCTGTAAAAATGTGGTGAGCTCTCATTATCTGCAGGCAAAGGCTGAGATAAAAGAAGCACCTGAGTCAATGAGAAATACTAACTAATTTAAAAGCCATAAGGTGTATTTTTTTACTGACATTGCACAGGGTTAGCTACAGTACAGAGGGTGAAGGAAGGTAAATGCCAATAATAAGCTTTACAAAGTATGCAGTGTAATTAGAATAAAATCTATTGCCACATTGACATTCCATGTTTAAAGATATTTAAAGTGGTCTCTACTTTTTGACACTTTTTTACGGCCCCAGCCGTTTTTGAGTGGGGGAGTTCGCTGTTTTTGGTATTTCTTTCGTACTACCTTCTTGTGTTCACTGTTTTCGTTGCTTAGTGTTAATTGGCCTATGCCTGAGTCTGGTTGCCGATCCTGCCTAAATTGTGCTCTTTTGATTTATGATTGCTACTCTGAAAAGAGCCTTCCTTTGTTTGTCGTTTAGAACCTTGAACCTCAGTTGTATTGCTTTATTTTTCATTGTAATTGCTTACCGGATGTGGTCCGTGATTTTTCGTTTTTGTTTTGACGTGCCAGCTTCACCCAGTAAACGACGTCAACTCAAACTACACCTGAC
Organism: Microctenopoma steveboyesi; assembly: GCA_032359275.1. Taxonomy (NCBI): domain Eukaryota; kingdom Metazoa; phylum Chordata; class Actinopteri; order Anabantiformes; family Anabantidae; genus Microctenopoma; species Microctenopoma steveboyesi. The sequence goes on along the minus strand of JAUMHF010000005.1, from coordinate 12,911,455 downwards.
TGTTTTATGTTGCACGCTAGTTACACGAGCAATAAAAAGGGGACGTAACACACTTAATCTGAACGGGCACTATTGTAGTGCACAATACAAAGCTAAAAGAAATGTGAGTCGCTCACTTACACATGTTGAAGTAACTAGAATTCCTTTTATGGTGGACCTTTGTTGCATGTGACACCCTTTCCCTTTTTTCCTATCTGCCTCACCACTGTCAAGCTATCAAGTAATAGTTAAAATGCCAAAACAAACATAACCTAAATACAAATTCGGGCTCGGTCCTGCTCTTCTATGAGCAGCTTGATAAATCTAACAATTATCACACTTCCAAAATAATCAGTAAATTGATGTTGCCCAACATCAGGAGCTTCACATGCTAAAGTAGTGAAGTAGTTTGAGAGGTACAAACAATGTGAGGATATTTCAGTTCACAACCATAACAAATTCAAATGTTCATGCATAACCCCGCATTTCTGAGTAGCAGTACTTCGATGACCAGTCAGTGAAGAGCAATTGGGGGCTCTCCAGGTCTCAGGGATTTTAATAGCATAGGTCACTAGGTAGATGGTACTAACAATACCTATTTCCTTATTGCTTGATGGCTCCTTTTAACTCAATTCAATAATGCATCATTTGAAAAACTGACAAGGATCAAGTCTGGAGTGAAACATTAAAGCAGAAAAAAATACAGTACATTCCTATACTAATGTAATGACAACACAGAAGATGATGAAAAAAAAGATAGCATTATTTTAAATGGTCTTATAAACAATACGCCTTTTTTGGGTTGTACATTATATACATTCAAGGTTCAGGATGACCCTGTGTGACATTGCCCAAAAAAATCAAAAGGTCAGTGACACAGCCTTTGAGAAGCACCAGCACAGTTTATATGAAAACTGAAAGTTAATTTTGTCAGACAATGAAACAATACTTTTATTCTGCCAGTGGCATCCCAGCACAGTTGAAGAGGAGCATTTTAAAGAAAAGACAGTAGACAAAGTCTGGAGATCAATAGTATCTGGCAGAGAGCAGCCGTTGTATGGATTTCATATTTGTTCCTCCACAATATAACACAGACTGTGGCAAATACATTATGTTGAGCATCATATTTCATATTTCAAATATGATGCAACCATATACACATAAAATAACTATAGTTTCCAGCTACATACACTTGTTTTTAACATTGTTATTCATCCTATGCACCTCCATTACTGTAGATCAATCTCAAATACAATGATCTTTAATCCAGTTAAGCAGCAACGATGGCAAGCTAAAAGCTAGAAGATTAATAGTCTTTGGGAGAGCATTTTTAGGACAGACATAAATGAGAAGGCATACAGGGGACGCCTATATGCAATTGTTGTCATCTAAGACGGCTAAATTTCATCTAGAACAGTTCTCATCTCACTTCATTAGATATAAAAGTATATAATAATAATAGTAGTAGTTAGACTTGATTCAGATTTATAGAAGAAGAAGAATTGATTACCTTTTTTCACATGTTGCTACAAATTGTCTGCATTTGACCAATCCCCCCTTGGGGGAAGCAGTGAGCAGTCACAGGCGGCGCTCAGGGTTCTTACTGTTCAGCTCAGGGACACACCTGGTATGGGGGATGGGCTGAGAGTCTGTCTGGGATTTGATCTTGCCACCTTTTGCATGCAAGTTTGATGCTTATCCCATTAAGGTACCAGGTCACCTTATATGTTCTAATTGGCTTCTATCTAGTATAATATGATATATAATATGATATTTATACATGCAGGGTTCAGCTGCTGAGACATTAATATTGACACCGGTACTCCAAGACAAAAGATGAAGCTTGACAATCAATAGCCTGGCAGGGGGAGTTCACCCACCTTATGGATTTCATATCTGATTTTGTCCATAAGAACATAGTTTACACAATAACTGAGCGGCAACAGTTCCATAAACAGGACAGTGATTATTGAGAGTGATAGTGAATTCTGCGCTGTGTTCTATCTGTGTGTCTAGTTGACTAAGCTTGTGAATGAGGCCATTCAAGCCCACTGTCTGCCTCCTCCGCCTCTTTCCTCTTTACAAAACTGCCTCAAGCAGAGAGGAAAGAGGGCGTCACTTACTCTCACCAAGGGAAAGGGAAAAAGACACACAGAGAAAGAAGGACCAGTGCAGGAAGGGAGTATTTCTAAGACATACAAGGGGGCTATGACAGCGACAAGAGAGATACTGCAGAGAGTAAGCAGATATAAGGAAAGGAAGTAGAAATTCAATACAATGCTGCCAAAAGGCAGAAAGGAGAAAGGGAGAAGAAGCAGCAACACAGAGCAGCAAAGGAAGTAAAGCCCTAACGCTCTCATTGCCCTTGAATGTATAGTACTGGATATGTTGGCATTACTTAAAAGCATAAACTGAGAACGTACACACATTTAGGTTCAGTCACACGTGTGTGTGTGTGTGTGTGTGTGTGTGTGTGTGTGTGTGTGTGTGTCTATCTTTATGTGTGAATACAAGACTAAATATAAGGTCAGGGGTGAGGGAGAGCAAGATAAAAGACTTCTGGGTAAAACTGCCCCATCCACTGTCGCTTCTTTATTCTCTTTGATTATATTGCTCCACTTCTCTATAACTGTTCTTTCATCCTCCTCTACCCCAACATTTCCTCAAGGCATCATCCCTCCAGGCTGCAGCTTCTTAAAGCACTGATTGGGGAATATCAGAGCTGGTACCCAAGAGGGTGGCTGCTTGGTATGGCCTTTGGTGATGTCGCATTTAGTGAATATGTTAATAGTTGCTGACATATGACTTCCTGCCTCGGTGAGTCATAATAAGAGTCAGGAATCAAGAACATATAAGAATTTAAAAACATCTAAAAAGATGAAATCACTGGCAGTCATCTATTCAACTGTGTAAGTTCTCGTTGAGGATGTTTTTATTAATATTTTTACAACTGATATGACAGTTACAAGTTTTATTAATCTAGAAAAGCACCGGGTGTGTAATGTTCTTCACATTCTACTGTCTACATTTTAGGATTCTATTCAAAGTTTCAAACTGGCTTTAACCCTCATGCCCTCCTAAAATGAACTTTTAAATAGTTGTGGCCAAAGTATTTCATTATTTATTACGGAAAAAAACACAAAAACAATACATATTCTTCATGTAATAAATACCAGTTTTGGATATGTCTGAGTTTAACAGCAAGTTATGTAGTTTTATGTAGTGTCAAATACTCCCCCTCAACACCTTCCTGACCAAAAATGTAAATGCACAAAACAGCTAAAAATCATGCATATATGTTTTATTATTTATTTTTTATAAATCACCTAAAGGACTTCCACCCTGCTCAGTTGTCAGTCTGTGCAGACTATTTAAATATGAACATTAAATCGGTTCTGAAGGTAGCAAGACGTACAACTACATTTATGTTGGTCCAATGAGCCATGAATATGACCAATCCTTATTCAGAAGTCATGAGGAAATTAACATATTTAGGTGACATCTCATTAGTGCCTCCTGTTCATACCTCTTAGTTCGGGACATTAGAATATCAGGTTTGTCTGGCTGAGACAATCACATACACGGTCACAGAGTCACAGCCCTTTGTTGCTTTCCCATAAAAACTACAGTGAAGTAATATTCACAAAACTGCTAATGTTGAGAATTCTAGATATTTCTAGATATCTGCAGCATCACATAACCAGTGACACTTCTACAAGCCTTGGGGGGGGGGGGGGGGTGAACGGAAGTAAAGAGGCTCAGTGCACCTCATGTTAAGCACCTGTAAAACCATAGTCAGACAATTTCAGGTAATTAACCGCAAGCTTTACACCTTCTAAAGTACACACCTTCTGCATAATTGCCATGTCTGTTACATTATGTAAAAAGATGTAGCATCACCCAGCACTCCACATTATATGGACCACAGTGTACCATAAACAGCAAACAACCCTAGCAGGATTATCTGTTGCCTTTTAAGGATCAGAATGAATCAGAAGGAAGTCCTTCATCAGGATCACCGAAAGAGACCGGTAAGCTGGCGATAGCTGGCATTACTGTACTTTTTAATGATACTGGTAGGAAAATATTCAATTGGATTTGTGAGTTCTGGAAAAACTATGTTCCACCATGAAAAAATATAATTTTTAACAAGCAGCAATTGAAAATAAACTTTCCGACAATCTAACGACCTTTAAGGAAAAAACACTGCTCATTACCAATATCGTCCCTGGGACTTCACTGAGGCTTGTAATACTGACTCTAGAAAAAAAAAAGAATCTGCTCCCAGTATGAAACAATCTGCTTTCACACAAACATGCATACAGGACCCGCACATACAATGCAGACAATTAGTTTCAGAAATTATGCCGAAGCTGTGAGGTCTGCAGCAGCAGAGATTAAAGATAGTGGGAAATGATAAGAGATAGATAAGAGTGAAAGAGCAAAGGAGACTACGTGTCACCTGTCACTGTGTATCCCTAGGACACAGTTCTTTAAACTAGGCTAATCTCTATGTGCACAAGTGTGTGTGTGTGTGTGAGGGAGAGAGAGAGATGTGACAGACAACCTTTTTACTCCAGTCATCTTTAAGCACTATGAATGGTAGCTAACGCCCTATGGGCCTGTCCGGTGTAAACAGTCATTCATCTCACACACACACACACAGACATACACACACACACACACAAACATACACACGCTTGATATCAAAGCCATTCATCACAGCAGGCAGGAGGAGAAGGAGATGGGAAGAAAGTGAGGAGGGGAAGGAGATACGGTATGTAAGTACTGTGCGTTTATCTCCATCCAAAGCAACAAGTCCATTCTACCCATGTGATGGGCTTTATTTTTCATATTCTGTAGAAATGCAAAACACTGTAGATTTTCTTACCTTGTCAACTGCACACTTGGGCAGAATAAATGCAAAATATACAGAAAGCGATTTTGCTCCACATGGTTCACATATAGGTATTTTTAACCAGATACTTCTGTGTGACTGTTTCTTAAGTGCTACAATTCAAGGGCAAGGTCATAATTATTACAGGAATGTGCACATAGCAGAAATAAATCTCAAAGAGGAATTCACCTATTTGAATTCTGAAGGCAGTAGTGAAGATTTGGATTAGTGACTGATGTCAGAGGTATGCAGGTGCTGCATCTGGTGTGCATTTACATAAAAACAATAGTTCAGTGGTTTACGCTGCATGTCAAACGATAACGATAAGAAACAATCCAGGTTATAACTCAGATTTCCAGTATTGGCAGGAAAAATGTAAAATGACGGAGTGGTCAATTTATCTGAGATGCCTTTCTTACTGTGCCACAGAATAAAGCACAGGCCACTGGCTAATACAAAATGATGCAGACAGTCTAGTGGGCTGATAATGTGTCAGGGATTTGTATAATTTCCACTTATATTATAAATACTCGTGTCTGCTGTTGCTGTAAAAATGCAAAATGTCAGCAGCTCTATTGCTTTCATTTATTTCTGACCTTGTCTCTTTTTTTACAATAACATTTATAAGCATAGACTTGTCAGAGGGAACAAAAAAGAGAGAAAAGGTCACATGAAATGGATGGGAATGTGTGTTCCCAGTGAACCAGAGAGATGACACAGACACATGTGAAAATCAAACACTGCATATGGGCAGTTTCTTAGCTTATAACCACAAATAATACACAATGATGGAACGCTGTAAAAAGTGATAAAAATATGTCCTTGTCCTCGTGTGGATGTGTGTGTGTGTGTGTGGCAGAGATACACTGCTCTGTGTGTATGCCCTTCCAAATGAGTAGGCTCACCGTGATTGAGTGTGCTCACAAGATAAACAGAGCAATAATTTACCAGAGGAAATGACATCCTACCACCCATTCCTCCTGCTGTCTCACTCCTCACCTCACTATTTCTTATTCTTCCTTCAGTCCATCCATCTCACTCTCCTGCTTGTCTTTTTGTCTCCTCGCTCTCCGTCCTCTGGTCACTCATCTCCAGCTTACTGAACTCTACCATTCAGTTCATTTCAGTTTGACACGTTTTGATCTGATTTTGTCGGTTCAGTATAATTCAATTTCAACTGACTCATCTTAGCTTAAGGTATCTTATCTTATCTTATTTTATCTTACATGCTGGGTGGCTGTGGCTCAGAAGGTAGAGCCGGCTCTAAGCTGATTGTTTGATGGGTGGTTTGAAATACAGCTCCTTGTGGCCACATGTCAAAGTGTCCTTAAGCAAGACACTGAACCCCAAATTGCTTCTGATGGCCAGGCATTACACAGCAGCTCCACTTTTATTGGCGAGAGAACAAGAGGCAAATTGTAAATTGCTTTGTCTACTATGGTGGAAAAGGGCTATAAAAGGGTGGTCTGAGATGCTCCATTTACAGCGTGCACAGTGTTGTAATTTGGCAACTGCTGTGAGACCACTTTTAACTTTAACAAGTAAACAAAAGCTAATCGAAAAGCAAATACCAAATTCAATGGCGTGTGATACAGAGAGTAGTCGCCATACACAAGCCATTATTTTAGACTGATGCATTTAAGTTATTGTATAGTTTTATTCTTTACTCATGCTGATGTGGAGCTATTCAGTTACTTTTACTTTATCTAACTAGCTGCTCGGGTTGACGTAGCGTGGACGAACAATTTAAAACATTTATTGGAGAAATGTTTGAAGCGTGTTGTTCAGCTGTGAATGCCTACAGTCAAGCTGAAGCATTCTTCAGCTGGCCTCTTTACCTCTGTGTTTGCAATGAAAAAGATGCTTATTTCTTGAAGGGCTAAGAGCCGAGCACATTTTGCTCAATGTGCCAATGTGATTAAAGTCAAAAAAACAATTGTACCCAAAGAGGTTTGTGCTTCCAGTAGTCTCATATCGTCTCATAGCAACAGTAAGAACCATGACTAGAACTTTCTCCAAGCATCTGCTAAGTGTTGCTGCTAGCTATAAATAGAGGTGCTTGCTGGTCATAGCTCTCCTAGAATGAGCATAGACAGCGATTTAATTAGGAGTACCGAATCTTATTTGTTAGTATTTATCCTGTTTCAGCGATGTGCCTACTGCTCCTGCAGACACTGAATCTCTGGAGCATCATATCAGCTGGCCCTGCAGTATTTGTCCTGCTGCCTGCACAGGGATCAGTGACGTATCACTGACTTCCGATACATTTGGATCAGTACATTTTCAACCTCAAATGTACAAGCTATTTGAGTGGGGGGATTTTGTAGCTACTGTATTTGTAGTTTTGCCTTCATACATGCAGTATATGACTAATGGTTGATTAGACAAGTTTTCTTGTTTTGTAAAGCCTGTCAAGTGACTAGGTAGCTGCGTAATGTGAAATACCTTCCCTACAGCAGCTGCTATATTAATCAAACAACCTCTGATAAAACTACTACATGCCCAGCAGCATACAGCAGAGTTAGACAGAGTTACTGGTTTATAAAGTAAAAGACAAACTAAACACTGTAAATGTTTGATTTCCTTTGATAAGGTGGACACTGCAAATGAATGCTTATATTTGCCTATATGTTGTATATCTCATACGGTAAATGTATATATTAAAAAAGCACTGCTGACACACTCACCTTCCACAAATGTATATGCAGAGAATTAAGAGCACACTTTTTTTTTTTTTTCAAAAGCATTCCAAGAAAAAAATATTGTAAAACAGCCAACTAAATGTCAAAAATTGATTTAAAACCAACCCAGCAAGCTGTGGTTAAAGGTTGTTTGCGCCAGCTGGGATAAACACTGACTGTTTTATAAAAAAGACGAATTAATCCGTTATCCACACATTGATCACTGTAATCACTAAAGAAAACCTGCGAACAACAACATGTGTGGTAAAGACACGTTATTTACAATGCTAATAGGGTTTTCAAGGACTGAATAAGCAAGGACATGAGTCAAACTGAGTCAAAGCATATATACCGTCACTTAACTGTCCAGTTGGTTTTGCCATTCATTGTTTTTATACACCATACACCATCAAATTTGGACGCTGGTGTCACATGACAGAGGCCGTAAGGAATGATTACACAACATTTGGTTTTCCTTAAGTCTCTGGGACTCATGGTGGCCAAACCACCAAGTTGTTTTGGTCTAAATTCAGCAACTATGTGCTATTCATAACTATGGAGCTGACGTGTGTGTACAAATTGGAGGACCCAAACGGACCAGGAGAGGGTTCAAACAAAGAAACTTTAACATAAAATGGTGTGGAACAGAAAATCACTCTCAGAGGAGGCAAAAACAGTTACAGTAAAATAAAGATCATAGACAGGGAGGTAGATGGATGGGTGAAGGAACTAAATACCAGCAGAGGGAGAAAGTAACATGGAGACGGGAACAAGGGCAAGGAAGAAAGAGGGGACAGAACAGAAACTTGACTGAAACCAACTTGAGAGCTGTGACAGGTAGAGGAGCAGGATGATGCCAGGTGGTGTAACGGGATGAACTGACAAAGGAAGGGAAAAGGTGAAGGGACTAATTGGAAAAAAAGAGCAGCTGAAAACATTCAGGAAGTGAGATTGGAGAGAGGGGAGTGGTCAAAGTGAGGGAGGAACATAGACATGAAAAGACACTCAAGGGCCAGAGCGGGACATGACACTGACAGGAGCCAAAACAGCCAAAATACAGAGGGGCGACTTTAATAGACTTTCTCCTTAGCTGTTAAATCGAAACACTCTAGTTATTGAGTGCATCTGTCATATCTGATCATGCAAGTAACAATGGATCAAAGGTCATTGGGAAACCATATTATTATGGTTTACCAACCCCAACAGGAGCACCACTGTTAGACTGTTGATGGTGCGTCTGTTACTACAGTACCAAATAGTAATCAGGGCGATTGCTTATCAAACATACTGTATATATGAGGTCACTGCAACATGAAATGGATTAATGTTTTACAGCAGTCGTATCTAAAACGAAAACCAGAGGGGTGCTAACATTGTTTAGACCCAGTCTGTTTACCAAACATTATAACTCTAATATGCACCTGCACACAGACTGATTGATGTAATGATGTAATCAGTAATATTACAGTAGGTGTAGTAGCTAAAGCTGATGTATCTGTAAAAGCTGCACTTTTCAGGACTATTTACCTCACAACAAGTAGGGAAATGGAAGAAGGATAGATGAACAGACAGGGACCTTTCTTTCGCTTTGTTCCTGTGAGTGTCTACAGTTCTGCCCTGAGTGTAAGTACACTTCCAGTCCCCCTGGGAGTGTCGTCACACAGACACACTGCAGGGTAGCAGCATAGTGAACAGTCCATGTCCCCAAGCTAAAAGTCGACCTCTGCTCATGAAAGCTGAATATGCTCTGCTATTCACACATACATTTTCCTCTTCTGGAAAGAGGCCAACATAACCTCAGACTAACCTAATACAAATTCACTGCATCAATGATATGTATTGAGCAAACGTACCAACAAAAGTCGGAATTAAACAAAACCACAAGTTGTTTTCATACTTAACCGCACACAGTTTTAATTAAAGGAGCTGTGTCTTTGTCTCACTAATCTAAACCATACACATCATCTGCAGGCTTTCCACATACACAGTTAAACTGACATCTAAAGCCAATCTATGAAACTAATCTATTTGGTAAGTTGTCCTTGGTTTACACATCTAGGTTTATGTTGGCCTTTCTCAGTGAAAACATAATGAATTGGCTCCAAAAGTCTTATGTCACTAAAGGTTGCTGAGCGCTCTTCAACCCCCTTTCCCTTGCAAAATATCCACTTACAATTTAGCCTTTCGCTGAGGCTCTCATCCAGAGAATTACAATGACTTAGAAGGAAGAGTTTCAGTACGAGGGTCAAGCACTGTAAGCAACAAGAGACCACAAAACTAAAGTTATTTCCTTAAAATACGATGGGTTTCTCCTTGACATGAAAATTGTGCAGCACATAATTTCAGTTTTGTTTCTGGTTTAGACATTACAGTAGTTGATACTGTAGTTTTCAATTAACAGTGCAGCCACATGCATGTGGAACAAACACTAGCCAAAGGAAAGACACAAATAAATATAATTTAGCCCTGTAAGTTGAGTAAACATAATCAATTTACAAGTAATTGGCTTGGGAGGTAGAGCCAAACCAAGGAGAAGGGCTGGTGGAAGAATAGTGTATGTCAGCAGAAAGCTTCTAGCTATTGACCAAGTCTGCTGTACAAGGACTTTGCTATTATTAGTCTACTTTAAACAACAACAGCTACAGTTAGTTTATAATCTATATACAGCAAATCATCCTCAAACAAGTGTTATACTTCATTTTTGTATATGGTGGTACACAGTACTTTTATGCACATCCACAGGGTAAATTTAATTTATTGTTGAGTTTCTACCAGATAAACCATATTTTTGTGTAATAGAATTCATGAAGTGGTCAGACGCACTAATTTCCCCGAAGCAGAAGCCATGCTATTTATATACACCACTGATGTATGCTCAGACACACACATTCAAAGTCTTATCTGCACATCAAGCTTTCAGGAGCAATGTTTGACTCAGTCTCTCTTTTTCTTGAGGCTAAGCTGTTCGCATGAAGATAACCACAAACAAACAGGGCAGATAATTAGTCACACAAAATGAAATATGAATATGCAAGGACATGCGCAGGATACAAACTACTGCTGAGATAGAAAGTTGGATGACCACAAATACAAAAAGACACAAAGAGAGATTAAACGAATACTGCTTTGCGGTTTAAAATCTCCCTGAACAAAAACACTTTGTTCTTTCATGATACAAATAAAAATGAAAGACATGTTTCGAAAGCTTTAAGTGTAGTGGGTGTCATATGTGTCTATCCAGAGTCTGTCTTACAGCTTTCATTTTCCCATGGTTGGCAGGCTTGTATGTGGCATTCACAGCTGGCACACACTCACAAAGTCTGAGGAACTTAGCAAGCAGAAATCTTCTCATAAAGAATTGATTTGCTCTATGAAATAAACATGTGATCTATGCTCTCCAGTCTTCTTGAGTTGTTTATATATAACACAAAGTTGTCTGGTGGGGTCGACAGAGTAATACGTTTCTGTTAAACACAAATTTTCAAAAATAGGTCCTTGAACTAGTAAGAATATATTTAACAACCACAACATGAAGTCAATAACTAAAACAAATAGTGTTTTCAGAGACATTTTGGAATTAGCACCTGGATGTAGCATTTTCTTTCTATTCATTGGTGCCTGCAGCGCGAAGCAGCGCAAGGCACATTTTGTTCTCCACCTCAAAACTGGTATCTAGATTAATGCGGTTCGAATGGAGGGGTCCACAGACACAAATGATACATCAAATCGACCGGATCGATCACCGGATCGATCACTTTGGACACATACTACTTATGTGGACATAAGCCTACGTGTTTATTGTTACAGAACTTGAAATATAGAAGATGTTCAAACAAAAATAATAAATATCCTGAGTCTGTATTGTAAAATTATGTAAGGTTTCTGATGGACAGATTCACCAGTCATACACATAACTAAATCCAATTTAATTGATGTACTCTATTACTTTAGAAATCCTACAGGTTAAATATTTTAAGAAACAATATGAAATTTTATTTGAAAGCTTTTGTGCTGTCTGTGATCCACTGTCACTGCCCACTGTTGGGCAGCATGAGAGCTCAGTGCAGTCGTGCAGTCGTCTTTCAGCCCAGGTGTCAGCAGTTTGATTTTCAGTCCAAAGCTACATGTCTCTTAGCCTTAGACAAAAGACTGAACCCCCATAGCAGCACTAACACAGGTCCAGCAGCTGTCCAACCAACATAAAGTATTCATTATTATTATTTCTCATTAGCATATTCAGCCCTGCATGATTCTTTGGCCATGAACAACAGAAACTCTGTCTCCATGTCTCTCTCGCTGCAGATCTATACTCTCTCTCGCCTTCTCCCCAGATGACTGCTCTGACAATATTACCCTCCCATATGGAGGATATTACTCTAGTATGCCATCTGTACTATCAACCTAACATCCCCTCGAGCGTGTGGCAGTGTGTGTGTGGCAGTGTGTGTATACAAGTGTATAGTTGTGTGAATGAGTGAGATGAGGAGAGAAGTTAAGTGCATGTGCACTGGTGCCAATGATTCAGTCTATAACACTGCCCTGATAAGATGTGTAATAATCCAGAATAGATGCACTGTGCCTGTGAGAGTGTTCATGACATAACTTCCACTGTCTTCAGAAACTACAGACAATTAAACACTATTTTCAACGTCACACGCAAAACAATATGTTATCACTTAGAAGGTGTGATGTGTTCATTTATAGATGTGAGTACTGTGGATGAAAATGGCAACTTAAACAGTGCACGACTAAAGATCTGGACAGCTCTAAACTGTATCTCCTGCTTAGCTGAAGAGTTGCTTTTGTGTTCACTTCTTTCCGCCCCTCATCCTCTCTGGCAACACGTTCCTGACCCAAATCCTTCCTTTCTTGTCTCACCTACTGCCTTAGAAATACAAAAGCTGTCCTAGTCCATATTCATCTTCTCTTTAAGAAATAACAAATGAACTAAGACTCATTCACAGCGGTTATCTTAGTCTGTTCTTAGAAATTATGATACTTTTAGCGAAATGCTAATATTAGCATGCTAACCTGCTCACAATGAGTAGTAATAGGCTATTATTAAATAAGCATAATGTTACTAATTAGCACTAGGAACAAGTCTGAGGCCGAGGGGCATGTCTTCCTTTTGGCATTTTATTAAAATGTATATTAAAATCAATTCATGCTGACAGTACCAGAGGAAAGTATGAGGGGATTTACAGTAAATTGTGTATGAACCATGAATACCGTTCCTAAAATTCCTAAAAAGAAAAAGAAAAAGAAAGACTAGAGCAAAAAGTAATAAAAACGAACACAAACTGCTGTAAGACACTGATAACACTCACAGTTTGACATCTACCTATGGGAGCTGTATATGTGTAATTACTAACTGTAATTTGACAACTATTGCAATCAAGAGCTTCAGAGTGGAGTGTTTCCCTCCATCTGCTCAGTAAACAGACAATAATAGCTGCTAATGAATGCTATTTACAGTAACCACTTGAATTAAAATGCAGTATTCGGTTCAGATCGATGGACGGACACAACTATAAACAGAAAGGCAACATTGCATACATGCAATATTTTTAACACCTATTTTTAAAATATTCTAGATCCTGGCATAGACAGCCGAGGCTATTAGCTAAATGTGGAATGAGCAGTGAGCAGTGCCCTCTAACTTCAAAAAATTATAGGGGGAAAAAAATACAACAGCAGTGGGGTCCTCCAGGCAGTTGGTGATCCCATTTAGTAAGCACCCTCTGGTGACTCCGCCAACTAAAAAGGCCCCAGATGGGATGGCTTCGACCTTGTTTTGAACTCGTTCTGCAGTGCCAAGAGGTAATATGGATGCTCGGCTAGTTTAAATTTCTTAAGTCAATGCCTCTCTAAATGGAGTCATCATAGAAGCAATGGTTGCGAATGTGTAACTTTGACTAGCATACAGACAGGTGTTGTTCTTATAACACAGGTGATTTTACCATTCTATGTGGCAGGATCGTCCACTGTCATTGGTCTCTAGTTATCTTTTATTGTGTTTATCCTGTTGTTGCTTTACAATGAGAATCATACTGTGATGGACCGTCAGTTAACTGATACATAGCTGATCTGTCCTTGAGCGATAATGCTGCCAATGTCACTGCCTGTGGAGAAACATTTCTAATTTGGACGGAAAAGGTCCAAAGATCAAACATGGTCAGCATTAAGTATAATTTGTCATTTTGCCTAAATCTTCTTAAATCTATCATACAAAGGTCAGCAGAAGAAAAATAACACTCTTAGGTCACTGCCTCTGGTTCAGTGTACAGAGTTAAATGACAGGGATTTTGGGCACCAAGGACTAACTGTGAAGTTGATTAGTTTGTTAATGTAATAAATGATAAATCGTTATATCAAGCTTTTTTTCCCTGTACTGGTACTCAAAGCACTTTACACTGCTTCTCATTCACACACACAAACACTATCACACACCAATGGCAGAGATGTAACTTAGTGTTCAGTGTTTTGCCCAAAGACACTTCAAAATATTACTGGAGGATCTGGAAAAACCACTGAGCTCACATTTGGCAGACGACCGCTCTACCTCCTGGGCCACAGCTGCCCCCAAATGCATGTAAGTATATACAGCATTCTAATGTTGTAGTTGGCAGAGGTAGAACAAATACAACTGTTTTGGAAAATTAATAAAAATGTAATTTTACAATGGGACCATACTGATTAATATGCACATACAGTATATATGGGCAACGTGAGATCTCTGGACAATAAGATGGACGAACTCACAGCTCTGGTAAAGATGGAGAAAATCTTCACAGAGAGTAGCCTCCTCTGTTTCACAGAAACGTGGCTACATGAAGGAATCCCAGACTCCAGCGTGAACATTGATGG
>JAUMHF010000005.1:12847077-12896931 GCA_032359275.1 Microctenopoma steveboyesi | reverse complement strand
CTCCACTGAACGCCACAGGAAATCATTTCTTCCTGTGGCCATCAAACTCTTTAATTCCTCCCCTGCCTCATGTTAAGCAGAGAGGGATAACAAGAATGCTAGAGATGAAAGTATCTTGTTGTTTATGTTATTTATGTTTATGTGCCTATATGGCTGTTGTTATTTATATTTTGTTGGTGCTACATATGGTGGTGGAATTTCTAATCTTTTGTATGGAGAGCGGCTTTATTCATGGCAAACAATTTCCCTCTGGGATTAATAAAGTGTTTTGAATCTTGAATCTTGAATCTATGTAGAGTCTTTAGGTCCTGCATGTTTAGGTTAGCCTAATTAATAGGAAGCAGACAGTCAGAAGCCTGAAAAAGAAAGATGTTGGCACTAGTCATAGGAATGCAGACAGTCACAAATGCTCTCCCAGCACACACACACACACACACACACACAAACTGACTAGCTTGTGGTTTGTATTATGATGCAGGGATTTGGGATCATGTTTCTATACTTGTGAAGATAAGAAGGCAGACACACAGAGTGCTCACGGGTAAAAATAGCAACCAGGGAGTGTCCATCCATCACCGTGAAAGCCCGAAGGGCCAGATCGATTGTGTGTGTATGTCTGTGTGTGTGTGTGTTTATGCACGATATTTGATGCACTCTACTACTTCAGTCAGAAGAAAGTCCAAATGTGAATGGGAAACCCACGATAGGACTTTTGAAACACAGACGCACACGCTCTGACACACAGACATATGAATACACAGGTAAACCAGTAAGCTTAAGGAGATAAATACCAAAGCTGTCAGAAACAAATTGACCTCTGAGTCCAGTAAACACACAGCCCAGAACCTATCCAAACATACACAGCAGCCATCCCTCTCTCTAACATAAAGGTTAGATGTCTTGCAGGGTGTGTGTGTGTGCGTGTGCATGCCTACTCTCCCTGCTTCTCCCATGATAATTTCCACAGACTGCATAATTAATTATTTTCCTCTATTTCCATGAAAGCGTTCTCTGTCTTTGCATGAGCCCCGCTCTTGCCCTGATCAGTTTAATAGCCTTTTTTGCTTCCTCCTCTGTCTCTTCCTATTTGTAAGTGTGATGAATTACCTGCTGGTTACCTGGAAATCTATAACCCTTGCTGAATACCAATGGGCTGTTAAGAGATAAATTGGTTCTAGCCTGACAGTGGCTTTCAGGTTTGGGGGAATCTCAATGTTCTCAAATAGCAAACACACTTTAAGCAGTGTAGGATAACTTATATATGTATAAACACACAGCTAGAATTCCAGAACGGTTGCGTGTGTGTGTTTGTGTGTGTGTGCATTTGCTTCCATGGATTCATGATGCGGATGAAAGGAAGGGCATTAGTTATTATTGATGAGAGCTGCCACTCAGTCCTTCTCACTGAGGCTCACTTAGAGATGAGAGACATGACCTTTACACACACACACACACACTGGTGTGTGTGACCATGTGTATGCCCCGCACCGCCACACACATACACACGCACAAATGCACAAAGTAAGTAAAGGTGAACTATTACCAGTCTCTACCTTTACTTTGAGAAAATCTGGCATCTATGTGTGTATGTACAAACCCATGTCTTTCCACAGCTCTGGGATTTTTTTTGTTCAATATCATTTTAGCTCGTCCCCACAACTTCAAACGACTCAATTTTAGTGTTCAGGTTAAAACCAGTTTAGTGTAAAAGTTAAAAGTGAGGAAAGAGTGAATGCAGTAAGTGGCCTCACAACTATAGTAAGACCAATAAGTTGTCATATAATAAAGTTTCAGTTTAAAGAAAGAAAATAAGGACAACAGAAGACATAAAGAAAGAAAAACAAACACATAGATCCTGTAGGGGACCTAGTGTGATGACAGAGATGTAGGTACAAATTATTCTAACCCAAACGTAAATCACATTTGAGAGAAAAACAACCAGTAGATGTTGAGTCTGAACCACGAAAATGATACAGTCAGAAATAATGAAAAGAGGAGATGCAGAAGAAATAAGACAACAGAAAGGCATGTTTGTCATTATGTGAGAGTGCATGCTTGTGCCTATAAGTATGAAAAGTCAAAGTAAGGAATGAAAGAGGGAGAGAGAAGAACGTCTGCAAATGGAGATACTTTGATCAGGACATGAAAACAACTGCAGCTAAGCCGAGAGAGTGAAGACCAACATAAAAAGACGTCACAGACAATTACTGCAAACATGGCTCCATTCAGTATAAACACCACTGTGCTTTGCTAAGTCGACACGTAACACTTAAAATCCTCTGTCATCTCTTTTGTGTTTTTCATCTTCCAAATGGTTGAAAAGCATAAAAAACAAACACAGAGGAAACAGACTTTTTTTTTCGCTGTTTACAGTGCAGCTGTTATGCCCGGTGGGAATACGGAGGTCCTAATGAAACGCAGTAATGATACTGAGGCACTTATGATGTGTGTGTAGGTCTTGGTCAGGTCAAACAGACAGGTTAGTCTGCCTTTTATTTCAGTACTTGGAGGTAACATTGCCATTCACTGAGAAATACAGTATAGTCTAACCATATTATTCACTGTTCATCACTATAAAGCCATCAACCAACAGCCAAGAAAATACAACACTGACAACAACCTCTGTGATTCTGATTGACCACAGCAAGCTCATTAAAATGTTTTTTTAGTTGCTTTAAATTCACTTGTCTAAACCAGACAAAACACTGCAACATCGCTCCAGCTTAAGGGTCGGTATTTGGTAAAACCTGCAATAAGGCTGTCTCACTCTGTCTCATCTCGCCCGAAGGAACTGCAGACCCACAAAAACGAATTTCATCAAGATTAGTTTCAGTGCAGCTTCGGTGTCAGTATGATTCTCTACCCCTCATTGTAAAACACTGCCAAATGACACGTTTACTCTAAATATATTAGTGACATTCGTTAAAAACTCAGGAGATCCATACTGTAGGCCTAAAATTGCCTTTGTAATATTTATTTTGTATTGTACATTTTCTGATTATCTGTTCTGAAACATCTGGAGACATTATAAGATTTTCTGAGGCATAATCACAATGTGGAAGACTGAAGTAACTGGGTACAATCTAGTCTGCCATTGTACCCTAGTGAACAAACCCCAGCAGGAAGAAACTCCATAGAGCCGCGGGGAACTGCAAACACAGGTGATATTCGTCTTCGGTTTCATTACTACATGTAACCCCAGATTTAATGAAAACCTTGGTGATAGCTGCTTTTTAATGATTCCCGCCACATCGGAAGTCTAATGCTGCCTATGCACCACAGCCCTTAGGTATTGCTAGTGCATGTGTAGCTTCACTCCCCGGCACTGGATGTTTAAATGAAATTGAGACACACTGAGAAACAGTCTGTTTTGTTGTACCACTATATGAAATCAGATTACCTGGAGCAAATGTGCGGTTTATTGAGACATGCTGTGTAGTCTAATAATGTCATTTACTGCCTGGTCATTACTGCCAGGCTGGACTAAAATGAGGCATGAGCCACCATGCACATACTGTAGGCACTCACTAGTAGCTAGAAGTTAGGGAAACTAAAGACAAAAACAATGGCGAATAAAAGTTAAGGAACAAAGAAACAAAGGATTGTGTTATTTGTAGTAAAATAGGAATCTATTCACATTTACTCCATGTGATGATGTCGGTCAAATGTGCTTGAAATAAAAGACATCTAATGCAAAAGCTTTGAACTTCTCAATTAATAAAGATTATATATGTAGAGGTTTGTGAGACAAGGACACAATGTTGAACAGAAAAACTGCTGACCTGTAGCACAACTCAGTATGTGCTGACTCAGTGATAAAATCACTAACTCACAACTAAATTTGAACATTTGAAGCAATTAAGAAGAAGAAGAATCCACTTTATTTTCATTGTTGCATGTTACAATGAAATTTATTCTCTGCATTTGACCCATCTCCCCTTTGGGGGGAGCAGTGAGCTGCCACAGGTGGCACTAAGGGAGCTGGCACTGAGTGAGCAAAACACTCAGTGTCAGCGGACTCACCTGGTATGGGGGGATGGGCTGGGTGCTGCAGCTGGGAATCGATCCTGCTATTCCTGCATCTCAGCCCTCTGCCTTAACCACTACCAGGCAAGTTACAAGTTCGAGTTACTACTAAATGGTGACTAACAAACAAAATAAGGCTGTGGGAAAGGTGGTAAATGGGAAAAAATCTAATTATTTCATTATTGGCATGTTATTAAGTCTGTACCAGATAATTATTGGATGATGGTCTAAATGGCAAGGAAAGCATTTCTCATGCCATCAGACTTGTAAGGCACTTTTAGTAACATTAATAAACACAGACGTGTTCATCGCCTTGGCAGAGTTTCAGATTTCATTTCCTTCTATTTTCCCCTTGTGGCTGTTAAGAAGACGTATAACCGTGCAAAACGTCACCAGTAAAGATGATGGTTCAGTGGTATTATTGAATCATCTACAAGATGGCTGAGCGATTTAATAGAAAACGAGCAAAGAAACGGAATAGAAAATGCTCTATGTGGGGAACTTTCAAATACATTACATGCACACGTTAGCAAATCAATATGTCACAGAGAGAGACGGTGTGAGAAATGTGTTTGTGTTTATGTGTGAGTGGGTGTTACTGAGTTGTAGCAAGGTGTTTCAGGAATGCATTTAATCAAACCTTCAAGCTTGAATCTGTACAGTGAACACAAAACACTGATTAACGCCTTTAAAAATATACATTTATATATTTATGGGTGTGTCTTTAAGATTATCAATGATCTTTGCTCAATTAAGAACTTAATCACCAAAGAGGCAGTAATGTGTGATCTGTTTCCACTTTGCATCTTAAATGAGCAGAAAAGTATTAAAATATTAAAACAAGCACCAAAACACAGTCAAACAACCGTGTCCCTGAAAATTACTTTCTTATGCAGATAAACTGCATCTGTGATTATGTAATATATATTTCATTAGAGAAACTTTTTAAGGCATGGGTTACCCTTCTCTTATTTGTTTAAAGCAGATCAAAGTTGGTCTTCGTCTCTAATATATGCTGTTTCGACTGAAAATCTAGTTTTAAAAAATCCTTTGGTTTTAAGACGTAAGCTTCCATTTCGTTGGAACAAATTTAAATGAGTTTGCGGTTACAGACCTGTCGGCGCCACATCCCCGCCCTCTGTGTAAGCAGAGCACGCAGTGATGTGCACCTGTGACCAATTGAGCTATGGGCCCAGCACTGTAAACAAACAGGTATAAATCGGTGCCTCCCTGCCTGTACATCACTGTCAGGTCCATGCTCTCTCATTCAACCTCATCAGTGTCTGCTGTTACCAATCAAGCCATCTGCATCACTCTGTACAAGGTCTTGTCCCTCAGTTATTCTCTGTCAGATCATCTGCTGTGATCCTGGTTTCTGCTTTGCACCTGCAATCTTGGTAAAGTATCTGCTATATTTGGTCTGGTCATGTTCTCTTGTTGCTTTTTGCTGCATGTGATATTTTCCAGCTCCTGAGATTTCCCTGTTTACTCCCTATGCCATTGAAAGTTTGGATTTGGACAAAGTTTCAAGTTTTGTGTTCACATTTCTTATCCGTCTAGTTGTTAGATTAGTTAGTTCTGTTATTCTCTTGTTTACTTCTGTTACCTAGTTCCATGCTTTAGTCTTGTGGGTTTTTGTTGCTGGTTCATTGCATTTTTTTCTAGCTGTTACCTTTGTATTTAGTTATCTTTCCTTTATTTCTTTTCTCCATAGGAGTGCTTTTCTTTATTATATGTCTATCTTTAATTGATCAAATTCCTTAAATTCCCAACCTTCAAGTCACAGTGTGCATTTGTGTTAACAGCAGTAATCCCAACCCAACAGTAGGACTGGTATCTGAGGAACAGCAGGAGCACTCACAAAAATTACATCAAACAGGATACGAGTGTGCATGCTTCTGAAAAAACTCTCAGAAACCAACTCCACAAAGGTGACACAAGGTCCCAAAATTGTCTAGTGATCTGTGCTCAGCCCAGCACCATACAACTCATGTAGCATTCACCAGGTCCCATTCTCTGGTTGTGCCTTGTTTTCTTCATAGAAAAGAGCAGGTTCATACTGAGCACATTTGACAGACATGAAAGAGTCTGGAGCGGCTGTGGTGAATGTTTTGCTGCCCGTAACATCAACAAGCATGACCAGTATAGCCAATAGTACCCTGTGTGCTGAGAGGTACATGGATAAAATGTTCTGAATGACTGTGATTATGTTGGTGCTGTGGGCCCTGGGTTTCTCCGTATTTAAAACCTTACAGAAAAACATGAGCAGCCCAAGTTGTATCTTCTTAGATGCAGCAGCCCTGACTAGATGGTGCACAGACTGACAGGAAGGAAAATCCTGACACGTCACAAATGTAGGTCAAACTAAAATGACCTAATCAAGACCACCATTACATCTTTGTGTTAATTAACTGCATTCTCAGCTCCAAACAGAGGGATTAAAAACAACGAACACCTGAAGAAGGTTCTAGCCTCATGCAGTCCAGTCTCCCGTGATACTCAGATGCAGCCTTAGATGCAGTGTAAATTTAATCTGTAGCAGTCAATAAAATGTAAACAGTATAGATTTGTGCATGATCCACTATAGGCAAAATCTATATGAACTCTAGATGAGATATGGGGTTAAGCGTCACTGGAATAATCAACCACCCAAACCAATAAACCTCACTGCACATTATCATCATTATCATTAGAGCAGGGCGGGAAGTACGAGACAGAATAATATAGCTTATTATTTAGACGTATCATCCCACGTATAAAAAATAAAACAAATGTGGCTGGGTGTCATTGTGTGTCTCGGCTCTGGCAACACAAACCAAGCATAACCACTTCTATGCCACAAATCCTTTCTTCTCCATTTATTTCTTCTCCATCCCCAATTCGCCTTATCACTTTCTGTCTATCTTCATCACACTCTGTCTCGGCAGGCTTTTTTTCACAGCATACACATGTACACACAGTCATATGCATATGGTTTGCGCTGAACAAATATCCTACCACACAAGCACACACACATACGCACACACACTACAGCTTTCAGTCATGCTAATCCATGTGCATTATTTTCTATAAGTCAGTAAACAGAGATTACATTGGACTATATAGTGGTGCAGTACTTCTCTGGCTGAAAATCACACACACAAACACACACACACACACAGATATCTGTCTCTGTTGTACAAACTAGATGATACAGGTATACAGGTGCATGCAGGAAACAACAAAGTAAGATTGACAGCAGCAGAGGATGTGAGGATATGTGACCCTGAGACAAAAAATGGGCTGTATCCCTTGGTGAATAGGGAAAACGATGGGGACCAAGGATTTTTATGATCCGTTCATGCTTCCTGAATACTAGAATGGAGAGGAACTAGCCAAGGTCATAGGCAGAATTCCCTATTCTAATTCGGAGCGTTGCTCACCACCCGGAGCAAGAGTCAGGGATTAATTTAGAGATCCATTCACCACGGCTGTGCGGAGGCAGGAGAGATGGCAAAACATGACGGAGAACAGAGGAACAGAGGTAAAGAGAGTCTGAGGAGATGAGGAGACAAGGAGGAGAGTGACAGTGAGGAGGAAACAAAGACATAGAGAGAGAACAGAGAGAAAAGCAGAGATGAATGAAGGAGCGAAAGAGGGACAAAGTAAAAGAGCAAAGTGGTTACACTTGTTATGTGTAGCCTGCGGAGAGAAAGCAGATGTTTCACATAGAGGAGATTCATTTTCTAAGCACTCCTCCTCTTATGGCCCAATGCCTGCATGAATATATGTATATGGATGTGTATCTGTGTATCTATGACAGAAAGAAAGGTAGAAAATACTACAGGCACATAGTATCTTGAGATACTATGGGAAACTCAAAGAGACAAAAAAGACAATGGAAAGACACTGGACAGAAAAACGAAATACAATATATATATATATATATATATATAGATAGATATATCTATCTATCTATATATATATATGACGAATACATGGGGAGTAGTGAACTACATGTAACTAGTAGTTTAACTACATTTTGCAGTAGTTTTCTGGCAGTTCAGTCACATTTTGTTTGAATGATTGAAATTGTTTATTTATTTATATACAAGCAGTATAAACTACAATTTTCAGCTATAATTAACCAAACCAGATTTTTCCCTAATGTAGCTTTGCTGTACTTTTATATTTTCCATTGCTAGCTTGCAAGACTATGCTTTCAAAGTAGCATCTCTCATTGTCAACATTTGTTTGTCAATCTCTCCCTCAATACTTTTTGACTTCCCCCACATGTCTGTGTCTCTCAACCGCTTTAGCCCAGTTGTTTCAACTGAAGACATGAATATTTTAAACTGATACATAAATACAAGTATACATCTAAATAAGCTACTCAATAGGGTAGCAATACCTGCACATACAGAAACGTGTATTAAAGTGACCCCTTATATGCCTGGGTCAGCCCTGATACGCATCTTAAGGGTTAGCCTGGGACATGTCTAATGTAAGGTTTTAACTACACACAGTACTTAGAATTAAAAACTAACAACAACAATAAACTGAACATTAAACAAAAACATCACTGGCCTTATGCTTTACACGATTAACATGCTTTTCACTATTAAGTTAGTGGTAAAATCCTCATTTTTCACATTATCTGACATGACCGTGAAAAAAAGAAACTATTACGGAATTTATATAGTATGATTCTTAGATTCACTGAAATCTTTAAACTTAAGACTTTTCTGACTGCGCAACTCTGTCAAATGAAAATATTCTCGATGTCTCATGCATCATTGTTTACAAATGTTCCCAAATATATCCACTGAGCTTTAAAACAGAGTTCTCAGGATTTTTACAATGCCTGGCTGCACAGCATGAATTTGTTATAACTAAAACACTTGGAGGTTGATGGGCTTTAAGAGGATATAGCAGAAATAGGACTAACAGAACAAAAACAGTGAGTGTTCTCATTTCGACTGGCTTCATGGAACACACACAGATTGTAAAACACCTGCTGCATTGTTTTTGAACATCCAGAACTGATTGCCCGGTCGAGACAGATGGCCGTCCACCCTGAGCCTGGTTCTGCTGGTTCTGTCGCCTAGTGCTTGCTCAAGTGGGACTGCTGGGTTTTCTACATAGTTCTGTATGACATATATATATATATAAGTGTATATATATATATATATATATATATATATATATATATACACTTATATATATATATACACTTATATTTTTGCAGGGTCCTAAACATTGCTGTGTAAAGTGCCGTGAAATTACCTTTGTTACGATTTCTGAATTGAATTGAATTGACTTGGTGCTATACAAATAAAGATGAATTGAATTGAATTGCAGCTAACCAAACACCCCTTTATTTATCATAGGAAAATATATATGAATTCCGTCCCTATTAAGGAGCCACCAGGTGTGTCTTTAGAATGCACTTTCCCACTCATCGGTCATTTAACAGTAAATAGAAATGAATGCAGCATATGATGGTATTTGTGGGCGTGAGAAGGTAGATAGGCTATTCATTTTCCAAATATTGTAGGCTGTCTATTCACTCGTAGGGTGACAATACACGGAGACAAACAAACTTGGAAACAACATTACGCAGTCATGATTTATGATTCTGTATGACTTGCATATTGCTGCTGTCAAATACTTGAAAAATTCTATACAGGCATTTACAGAAAAGTGTCTGTATCTATTTTACTTATGCGGAACACATCATAAATCACAAGCCAGATGATATTCAAGACGTATTTCTAAGAACCATTTCTTTATCATCTTCAGTAGTCCAGTTTGACAATAGAGCAGCTTTTGTGGGATTTCATTTCCAACCTGGAGATATTTAAAGAACCTTGTTAAACACACTGACATAATACCATAAGGAAAAGCACTGTAATGTTGTATTAAACTGTATTGATTTTTTCCTGTTCCTTGTTAACAGTCCCAGCGGTTGATTTGTTAAAGTTTAATGAGATGAGGAAGTAAAACATTACAGTACAATCATTTAAAAATTTCCCCCAAATAATATGGATGCACAATTAAACTGTGTTAATAAGAAGGAAGTACATTCTTCACATTTTGTAGTAGACAAAATGCAGATTTTCACACTCTCTGATCACTACACTGAAAAAAACTGAACCCTTGTGTAGACTTTGTGTAGACTGACATTGCAGATGTGATAAGGAATAACATGAAGGGTATCATGTGGAGATTGTTCCCAATACAAACACGCCATGGCAGACACTCACACAGAGCCACATTAAAGTCATTTAGATTACTGTCACTCATCAGAAACAAATACTCAAACATCCTGTGACATGTGGAAACTCAAACAGGCACAAGTCCACTATAAACAAGACTCTAAAGTGAGCAAATCCACCATGTCATTACATGTCATGGCACTGGGTGATAAAACAATAACAGATATCCATAATCCATAGTTCCAAATCCATATCTTTTTTAATCTGTAAATACAGTCAGTTCAGTATGTGAAAGCACAAATTCGTCTTAAATATGTCAGAGGTGTGACTAAAAAGTTCCATGAACAAAGAGAAATATATTCTCATGACGACACACATGAAGACACCTTAGTTTGCTGAGCAGTTCTAAACTGTTGCAACTATTGGCTTCAGGCTTTCAGGTCAAGAGGGACTGTGAAGAATTATATCTGAACTCCCAGGGAACAGACAGGGGTGGTGAAAGATTAGCTGTCATCCTTCAAAAGATCAGAGAGGACATGAATACCAATGGTACCCCTTCATTCTGAACACAAAAGATCCATTTTCACCACTGTCTGCAACCGCTCCGTCACTAATTTTTTAGTTGTGATAAGCTGTAATATTTCATGATGGATGATATTACCTCTTTCACCGATTATATGATAAGTGGGAAAAGATGTGGTTAAGACATGAATACTGTAGCATTACAGTATGTTTAACAACTGGAGGGCATCATCATTTTTATAATGTTTGCTAAATGAAATGCTGACATTGTCTGTAGATATCTTGTGGTAAAAACAAGTGTACTGTAGTTTAAAATGTGCAATATCCACATTAAAAAACAAGTGTACAACAGAACCCACAGCTGCTGTATTGTACACGACAAAAACAATACATTTGCATTTGTCTTTTCCTTTTAAGTACTACTGCTAAAAACACAACTGGAAAGATTAAAATGGAGAGAAACATTTATAGAGACATAGCAAAAATATTTTCATTGAGTTTGATTTTCAGTCACTTGTTTATACACTTACATGCATTGGTGACAGCAAAGCTGTTGGCAGTCTCTATGTTGTCAACATGCGGGACCAGGTTAAAGGGAGCTTCTGTAGCATTGGGGCTGGTGTTGTGAAGGAAGATAGCTAGTCGAAACGCTGTATACTCCTGATCAGTATTCCTAATGAACAACCCACCTAGAGGGACAAAGAGACAGGGCAAAGAGGAGAAGGGTATAATGATGAGTAAGGAAAGTCAGTCATTGTTGGGTGGAGAGGGAGAGACACAGCAGAAGGAAAGTAATGGAGGGGATAGAAAGACAGATAGGGGTAGGGTACAGAAAAACAGTGGAGGGAAGAGAGAAAAGAAAGCCAAGATCTTCATTAGCTTTATTACAAAGGGTAATTTGTATTTCAGCACCTCTTCACCTCCCACCCCCTAGAGAACTCGAGAAAGTGAAAGGAGTGTGGACTTGAGAAAAGAAAAGAGACAACTAAGCCGACAAGAGCCGGTGAAAGAAATAATACGTTTGAGAGCAAGTTAAAGAAAACAGAACAGCAGGGCCAGATCAGAAAGTGCCGGCTATATAAAAGGCGAGTGTGGGCCATGCAAAAAGAAAGCGTGAGTGAGGTGATACCTTTACAAATATGGACCAATATGGCCTAACTGACAGAACAAAAATGAGAGCGCTGACATCAGACAGTAAAAAAACGTGAAACTGACAGCACCAGGTTCAAAAGTTAGAAGCAGAGTTAATGAGAGGATGAAATGTGAAATCTAGTATCTGTGAAGATACAGATGGCAGATCCATGTTACAGTTCGAGAGACGTTTTGACCCTTGGCCATGACAAGTTACAGGATGAGTACAGTTACACCCTGGGTTCGGCATTTACAAACAAATTTCACCGGTGTTAACAGACACAGTTCATGGCATTCATACACACAGCAGTCAGCAGCACACAACTGGATGATATATGCCAGTGATGTGCATATGAATGCTGCCTTGATATATACAGTGGGGTGCGAAAGTTTGGGCAACCTTGTCAATGTTGTTAATTTACCTGTATAGGTCGGTTGTTAAAATAAAAAATTTCAATTAAATATATCATATAGAAGACACACAGTGATATTTGACAAGTGAAACGTTATTTCACGAAAAGTTTATTTACAGAAAATAGGCAATAACTGTTCAAACAAAATTAGGCAGGTACATCAGTTTGGGCACCACAAAAAAATAACTGAACCCCATATTTAGTAGATTCTCCTTTTGCAGAAATGACAGCCTCTAAATATCTTTGAAGATTCTCAGTCATCCAGGTCATAGTTATCTCAAAAAGGTTTTTATCCAAAGCAACTGGACTTGTTTGGTTTCTTGACGAGGCTTCACCCTTCCATTCCAGAGGCTTTCTCAAGTCTGACTGACTGGTGTGAGTTTTTTTATTTGCTCTTTGACCTTTCACCGTAGAGGCCAGACGAAGGCTGTTGGGAATGAGTCTTCTCTTCTCTTGAGTCTTCTCAAGTCAGTCAAATTCGAGAAAGCCCTCTGGAATGGAAGAGTTAAACGTCGTCAAGAAACCAAACATGTTGAGTTGCTTTGGATAAAAACCTTTTTGAGACAGCCTCTAAACGTTTCCTATAGCTTTCAATGAGAGTCTGGATTCGGGTTGAAGGTATTTTGGACCATTCCTCTTTTCAAAACATCTCTAGTTCATGCAGGTTTGATGGCTTCCGAGCATGGACAGCTCTTTATGTCACACCACAGATTTCTAATGATATTAAGGTCTGGGGACTGAGATGGTCATGCCAAAACGTCGTACTTGTTCCTTTGCATGAAGGCCTTAGTAGATTTTAAGTAGTGTTTAGGGTCGTTGTCTTGTTCAAAGAACCAGCCCCGGCGCAGCTTCAGCTTTGCCACTGAATTCTGGACATTGGTCTCCAGATCTGCTGATATTTAGTGGAGTCTATGTGTCCCTTAACTTTGACAAGATTCCCGGTCACTGCACTGACCACGCAGCCCCACAGCGTGATGGAAGCACTTTATTTCAAAATGAAGCTTGCTTGTTCAAATGTGCTTTATCATACCTCAAGCAGCTCTGTTTGTGCTGTGGGAGGAGAAAAGGCTTTCTCTGCATCACTCTCGCATACAGCATCTCCTTGTGTAAAGTGCGCCAAACAATGCAAAGTGACTTCGTCTGCAGCAGGGTGATGTTGTAGGTCTTTGGTGCTGGTGTGTGGGTTGACTCTGACTGTTCTCACCAGTCGTCGCTTCTGTTTATCTGAGATTTTTTGAGCTTTAACTTGAACTGTGCCTGTGGTCTTCCATTTCCTCAATATGTTCCTAACTGTGGAAACAGACAGCGGAAGGCAGCTTTCTGTATCCTTCCCCTAAACCATGATGGTGAACAGTCTTTGTTTTCAAGTCATTTGAGAGTTGTTGTGAGACCATGTTGAGACCACCCATGTTGCTACTCATCAGAGAATATTCAAAGAGAAGGGGAAACTTACAATTGCCCTTCATTAAAATATGTTTTCTCATAATTGGATTCACCTGTGTATGGAGGTGACTGAGCTTACGAAGCCAATTTGAGTTTCAATAATTAGTTCTAAAGGTTTTGAAATCAATAAAGTGATAACGGTGCCCAAACTTATGCACCTGCCTAATTTTGTTTAACAGTTATTGTACACTTTCTGTAAATCCTATAAACTTCATTTCACTTCTCAAATATCACTGTGTGTGTCTCCTACATTATATATTTAATTAAATTTTTTTAATCTTAACAACCATCGATTTATACAGGGAAATCATGAACATTTACAAGGTTGGCCAAACTTTCGCACCCCACTGTAAAACATGTTATAAAACACCAAAAGTAGACAAATCACAACCTCTTTCCATTGGTTGGCACCGGTGGTCATCTGTAACCGTCTGTGCCAAAGCTAGCAGGAGGCTAGCTAGCTTGTTCTGCTGCCTTACCCAGCCTCTGGGCAGATATTCCTACGGCACTGAGCTCCATTGTT
Source organism: Microctenopoma steveboyesi (assembly GCA_032359275.1). Taxonomy (NCBI): domain Eukaryota; kingdom Metazoa; phylum Chordata; class Actinopteri; order Anabantiformes; family Anabantidae; genus Microctenopoma; species Microctenopoma steveboyesi. The sequence continues at coordinate 12,882,676 of JAUMHF010000005.1, read as the reverse complement.
GACTTGAACTCCTAAACTAGTTTCTGCTACTTGGTGTCTTCCTCCATTGGATAATTATTTCAATAAAGACAATTTTCCTTGCCTTCTTTATCGGTAGGGCTGGGCGATATGGACCAAAACTCATATCTCGATATTTTTAAGCTGAATCGCGATATACAATATATATCTCGATATTATTTGATCCCATAAAAAGACAGCTATGGAAAAATGTTCATGTTCCAAATGTAGTTATTGGCACATATAAAAAATAGGATTTGTAAAAAAAGATGCATTGCAGATTAATCAATTAAGTGTTGTTGCCCTTTTATGCACCCTATAAAGTCGTCTTGTTAAAGTAGCGATTATGTCATTAGCAATATGATTAGGGCTTAAATATTTTCTAAATTCCATTTTGTTTCCTCTGAATACTAACAAAAACCTGTTATTTATCTTCAAATCTTACTGCTTTGCTAATGCATTTCAGCCTGATAACAAAAAATATATTATTTTTTTTATTTATTTCAGTGTATGACATTTATTTCACATTAAGATAAAAAAGCAGTTTTCCTTTTGTAAAATAAAAGTGCTTCACATTTAAAATCAACAAAGGCATGTAATAAATATACAGAGGAAACATCTGGAATACAAATTGTTTTTATGAACAAGACTTTGCTGGAGTGAAACGTTTTGTTGGCTTTGTATAGTTCAGCTTTAAACTTAGCACTAACACCTACAAGTGTGGCCTGGTAGCTCAATGGGTTAAGCATCAGACTGGGATGCAGAAGGTCGTAGGTTCGAATTCCTGTCTGACTCCTAGTCCATCCCCTACCAGGTGTGTCCCTGAGCCAGACACCCAGCGCTAGCTCCCTGTGAGTTGCTTTGGATAAAAGCGTCTGCCAAGCAAGTAAAGTAAATTAAAGAAAAAGTAGAATGATTTTGGTGTTTCAGTGAGTCAGAACTGAGCGCTGACTTTTGTTTGTGTAGAAAGCTGAAACCGGTCTAAACAGGAACACGTACAGGACGCTGCAGCAGCACAAACTCTTTTAAAACTTTTAAAAATATCGATAAATCGCCCAGCCCTACTAACCATATAACCAGATCTGGTTTCATTGATGGTTGGACGACTAAAAGGAACTACAGATTCCTTGATTAAGTGACCTTCATCAATCAGCCTTTAATTTTCTGAAAGATGTTTATTTCAACAAATGGCTTCTTCCCTGCCACACTAAACTGAATCGATGGTGCAGGTGTCTCGTGGGTTTGCTATTCCGTCAGACTCTATGCTTCATGTTTTTCACTAGAGCCAAAGCACTTTATAAAGCCAGCAGCATGTATCTTTCTTGGATGAGCACTGTGATGCAACCTGACAGGACATCTTCTTCTTCTTCCACTTTGCACTGTGGTTTATCTGTCTGGCCCCACCAGTTTGTTTTCAGTTTAGAAAGTTTGCTGGTTCCTGAAAGGTGTCATACACTGGCTGGTGCAAAATAGGAATCTGGAAAGGGCGTAGCTACTAGACTTCAGCTGTCTTGAAAACATTTCTCTTCAGGAGGTCTTACTTCATCCAGGCTGCCAAGTCATCCCAATCTTGTACTTCATCATGGACCATCTAGATCCTCTATAAGCTGTAAGGAATTCTGCAGCATAAGATCAGCCTGATCTCCATGCTCTATGACTTTTTGGGTTTGAATGTCATTCGCGTTAATGATGGCAGGTTCCCCGGTGTCTTTAGGAAAACAGCTGATGATAATTATCCTAATATACTGCTAGATATTATAGTGCTTAGTTCCCCTATTTTTTAAGTTGTAGAAAATCAATTGATACTCTATGTGTTGGCGAGGTCAAGTCATCACACAACTCCTCAGACACCCTTGCTTCCACTGGCCTTTCAAATCAGATGGTTGAGAATATCAGAAACAGAATGCCGCACTTTGGAAGGTCAATGTGTAATACAACCCAGAGTGTTCAAAAGGGACATGGCCAGTTGGAGAAGATAGAATAACCAAAACAGAGCTATAATCAATACATTAATATTCATAGTACAAGGCTTCAAGTAATATACTGATAATTTTTTTATGCTGAAGTTTTTTTCCCAGCATCATTTGACACATGGAAAATGTACCTATGCTAGTTTTGTTTGTCTCCATTAAAAAAAGTCATCATCCATGTTAATATTTTCATTACTGAATGGAAGTGCTGAGAAAAATAGCTGTGCTATGCTATGCTACATACATAGACATTACATCTTAGATTAATCTGAACTGAAATGAGCTGATGTGACTAACGTTTATCTGAACCAGACTCAAGTCTACCAAATGGATTACACTGGCAGACTTTAAAGCCTTAACAGCACATTCAGAAAGAGAAGACAGACGGGGAGAGAAAATGACAAGGGTCAGACTTGTGATTTAGTGCACATTAAATAAAGCAGTTGTCAATATGTCACTCATCCCTGTGTCATCATTTAATTCATGCTAAATGTTCTCTTTCTGTTTCTCTCAGAAATGTCATTACACCTTTTGTAGATCAATCAGACACAAAACACACAGTACACAAGGACAGCACATCTCCTGTTTATCTATGTGCACACGCAATGTGTAGTTTGCATTAACAGGATTACTTAATATGTTTGATTTACATTATTGTTTATTGATTGTGGTTGCAAGCCCATAGCCCAGTGAAAACCTTGGTTTCTTGTTTTTACTTTTATGGTCCAGTTTCACCTCAGAGTACACACGTTCATAGATAAACAGTTCAGCTAGATGAGCAGTCTAGATACGTCCGAAAATGACATATTACGTGTGAAATGGAACCTGTTTATATCACACATTTCACTTGACGGCAGTGCAGAGATGTGACAATAACTCCCCAGATGAACTGTTGGGGTGCTGAATCAGCAGTCATGGGAGAGAAGTGTGCACATGCCTATACATTAATGTTTACTGTTTGGGCAACATGTATGCCGTGTAAACAAATCACCCCCATTGGAAATGAATGTGGACATGAATTTGCAACTGTTGCACATCATACAGTATGTGTACATTTTTATGACTGCATGTATGTACTGTACATGTGCACATGCGCGCCTGAAAGTCAGTGCAAAGAGGTGTGTGCATGTGCCAAGCAGAAAATACCTAGTGTATTAAGTTTATTGGCAGCTGTAGGGAGACCGAGTCAAGGAGCCGAATCTCATTATAGGACCTCCCAGCTGCCCCCCACAAGGAGTGATGCAGTGCATTCATTATCACACACATGCCTGCTCAAATGCGTGTGTGTGTGTGTGCGTGCTAAAGAGAGAGGGGGAGAGAGGGAGAGGCGATTTCATACATGCTTGGTCCAAATGCACCGATGACCAAGATTTAGTTAACTTTAGGTCTAATACATAGAACGGACTGAGAGACAATCTTCTCCCGCACTTACATAAGGAGGGTAGCTGGGAAAAGGTAGACAGAGAAGGAGAGAGAGAATGCTGCAGTGTCTAAACAGTGAAGAGGACTAGATGGGAACAAAGCTTGCTGAAACATTAATGAGCCCAAAACAGCTGTTAAAATACACACAAGAAGAGTAAAAGTATGGTAAGCGTAGAAAAGTGATACATCATTTGTGCATTTATTGTGTCACAGCAGAGGACTGAAATTTTTTAAAATAAAAACAAAACCAGAAAAGAGGAGAAATGTTTCAGTACTTGTGCGTCTTTCTGGTCAATCATTCGTGCGTGAATTTTGTGTTTAATCCTGATTTTTGGGTTTGGTGGACCAGGCACCCAAACCCCCTTTTCTCGGTTACTTCTGTCCGCTAAAATCCACTAATATATAGTGTAGTGTGTCGGGTCTAAGTGTCCGTGCGTAAATCAGCAATCCTTCAACTCACCTATCTGCACTGAGCTGGGGAAAGCCCCCGTCGCCAGCCCCAAAAGGGCAGAGTACACCCCGAGAAAGTGCCAAGAAAAAATATTAATCCTCATTTTTATTTCCTTTAGAAGCTGTTGAGAGACATCGAGATACAGAGGGCAAAAACGCGTCAGGAAAAGAGAAAAAGAAGAAAGATTTCTCCCAGCTTTGTCCTGCAGTATTCCTATTCCATGGTGGCCTCGTCGACTCCGTTTCTTCCCCCGCAGTGTCCGCTCAAGATGGAGCTGTATGTCCGGCGAACATGCAAAGACGGGGCGAGAGTAAGAGTGGGGAAACTCGCTAGAATGATTGGCGGGCTGGGAGAACAGTCTGCATGGAGGATCTGGACATGCGCGCCCAGTCTGTCTCTCTCTCTCTCTCCCTCTCTCACACACACACAGACACACACACACATACCCTTCCTCTCTCTCCCTGTGAGTTGGTCTTTTTCCCTCTCTACCCTCTCTTCCTCTCCATCTCCCACTTTTCCTTTTCTGTCTGCGGACTTCTTATGGAGGATTCTGCGTGAGTGCGTGCGCGCGTATTTGCGCGCATTATATTCGCTGTCTTAACGCTTGACAGTAGTTCACCTCAAATGAGTCATATTTTTATGTTGACTCTCCCCGACATCGTTTGTGTTTAGCATCAATTATTAAAAGAAAAGAGAAAAAAACATGGTAGTAAAAAGAGAAAATGAACAATTAAGAGTGTGTGAGTGAGCGGCGCGGAGGTTCCTCCTGTGCCTTAATAATTGCCTTACAGACCTAGTCCATCTTGGCGCATTGGAGCACTCTGCGACCAAAACTGACTGTGTGCCCCACGAAGGCAGTAACACGCAGGCCAGCTGACAGAGAGGGAAACCTCTCGCCGCCCACAGCTGCGAGGCTCTGCTGGCGCCCCGGGCAACCGCTAAAATCCTCGCTATTTCAACGTCACGACCACATGGGCACAAGCATCTGGCGACTGAAACGTCGTGATCATATAGCATCATAATTAGGTATTAGATGAAGTTTAAAGGAAGAAAAATGCGGTGAATATATGAGTAGAGTGAATTGTATTAGCGATGGCCATATCATGTTACAGCGGTGTCCCACTGAGAGTCGTGTCGGTGGCAGGTCTGTGAAACTAACAGACGGTCCGGGATCGTGAAGTTACACTGTGGACAGCACAGTTTCGTTTTTCCAGGTGGTAAAACTAAAGGGATGTTTCACGGCTTGATCCAGTGCAAGACATAGTCTGTCAACCTTAAAGAGGTTTCTGGCTGGAACTGGCTGGAAAAGCGCGACTTCCATCTCCCACATTTTCCACTATACTTACCTGTAGACGTGATGTTCATTTTTCTTAAATGATATTTTCAGTATGTGCACACAGGGACGCCCCCCCCCTAATTTCATTTAAAGTTGAGATGGTAATGCAGCCAACTAACCCGTGGCTTATACTATAGACAAAGAAAAGCAAGCAATCCCCCAAGCACTACGTGCAGTTACAGTATATAGCTTTTAATGCAATCCCTTTTTTTCATTTGCCTTATAAAGTTATTGTGCCTTATCCTATTTGTTCTCTCTCTTTACTTGACATGGCTGCTACATTGTGGGTTATTGTGGACCACACAAAACAATTAAAATGGAGAATATTTGGCTAAAATGCAGATTTAAGATCAAAAACAAAAGAAAATGCACAGTGAATGAAATACAGTACAATAAACAATGCATTTGTTTGCAGCATTTCCTGAAGACGTAATGCTCTTCCCCAAGACCCAATGCCTGCACAGAGAATGTGGATTTCAGCACCATGGACAAAGTCAATCAGTGTGATGAAGGGAATAGAAACTGGCAGTATTAGGTTAAGAATGACTGGCTGCTGTGTTGTTTTAGTGCATTTAGTCCACTGTCGTATATTATCTCATATCAAATCAACTGGTGCATGCAGATCCAGGCAAACCACAGTCTCACTGGAGCAGATCTCTAAATACTGTGGCTTTTGCAGTCAACTAAAGCTGATCTTGTTGGGCTGAAGATATGTTCAGTCTGTTCTCCTCACATGCCTTGATGCCACCTCCTCAGCATACACCTGCAAAGAACACATGCTGATAGGACATCCCCTGGACAGTAGTCCACTGCAGTAGTCTAGTGTTTTGTCATGTAAATAATCAGGGTCTGTATTGTTTGCTGAGTCCATTTTGTTGTTCATGTAGACTCCTGTGTTTTTGTCCACAATCTTTTCATCATCTCCCAGGACTGTGCTAGTGGCTGGAGCTTTTCTGCTCCACCACCACCTCTCGGTTTTATTGATATTGACTTTTAAGCAGTTGTTTGCTGCACCACTCTACAAAGCTCTCTATCAGGTGGCTGTACTGATTGATGCATTCGGTGATTAAGAAGTCGTCAGAGAACATTTGGTACTGGCAGGTTCTGCAGTCGTGGACCCACTTTTCAGCTTGTCTAAATACTCTGTGGGTCTTTATCCCACCCAGTCATCTTGTGTGTCATCGGGATGACATGAGTCGATGTGTGAATGGAAAAATGTCAGGACTGCATTGTAAAGGTGTGGTAAATCGTGTGGACCACCCTCTCTGTTGATCCAGTTTAACATAGATGGTCCATCTTACAAACCGTTCTAGCTGAATGTAGTCATCACTGTGATTTCTATTTGATTCGTCTAGTTTCCATTTAGTAAATGCATTCTTAAAACACAATTTATTTAAATTAAAAGGAGGAAACCGTGACAAACTTCTATGTTCATAGCAAAGTATTTTTTTATGTGAATATTGTTATTGGTCCTTTATGGGTTTGGAGGTTTGCATGAAGGACTTCCAGGTGCTCCAAACCAGAGTTCATATAGATGCAGATAATGTCCTGTCCATACTGCTCATATAGTATAAGCCTAGTCTGCACAATCTCACAAGCAATGTTAACGCACTTAGAGTATTTTGTCTTCCACCAAACCCTACATCTCTGCTGTTGCCTATTTTGTACAGGTGACATTTTCAATTCTCTCAGAAAAATAATTAAAGAACTGGGACACATTAATAATGCTTGAATAATGTTAAGAAAACATTAAAAATAACCAACTAACAAAAGACTTTTGTTACCCCTATTCCAGTGTGCAAAGTATGATTAATCAGATAGATATTAGTCAATATGGCATCACATCCAGGTCATGGTTGGTGTTAATGATGGAAACTATTCATTTTAATAATATTAAAACATTTCATAATTAAAACCAGATTAATGTATAACAGAGATAAACATTATTTGAAAGTTGGTGTTAAAGGCAGAGACGAGAAGCATAAATATTCTGTACAACCGTTTGCGTGAAGAGCTGCTGTCAAAGCCTCCTGTGATCTTGACTCACTGAACAGCAATACCAGCAGTGCACATAGTGTATTTGCTTGGAGTAGAATTCCAACAGTTTGTTCACGTGTCTCAAGGCAGCCTCAGTTTCAGTGTCCAACTCCCCTGAGATACACACCTGCACCAACCTTGACACTGTGCCTACTGAGGACCTGAAGACCTGTGCAAGGATTTCTACAAAGTCAAGGCCACGTCATTGCTGTTTCATATGATCATCTATTGGTTTTCATCTGGCTTGGAAGCATCTCTAATCCATATCCACAGGCATCACCCAACCACCAATCTCCAGCAGGGCAGGGCTTTTCTAAGGTGGGGGGCGTGATTCCTTAGAGATCTCTGTCTGATAACAACCTGCACCGACGTGCTTTGTTTTCCCAAAGACTCTGCAATCAGATCAAAACTATAACACGGGCAGTCATGACCTGCTGGGCAGTAAGTTAAGCCCCAGACGAGTTGCCTCTCTGGCTGAAGGGAGATGAGCAGCCCTTTCTGGTGTTGATTGACCACAATGTAGAATATATTTGCTCAGCCAAGAGAGTTCAGTCCCTTCTGTGGTCTGCTCTGTAATAGGTGCATTTTTCCTACCGTCATGGCTCAAAAGGACATTGAGAATAAAGTCATGAGCGGTGACAATCTTGTGCCAAAGGAACTGTCACTCCGGACCTGCTACTCTAGAGCTACCCACACTCCTGTTGTTTGATCACCCATTTCGTTCCACTAACCATCAGCTAAGCAGACAGCAGAAATCGTGCCCTTAAAGTCCACTTAGAGCTTCCACTCATTGGCAGGATGTCTTTACATTTCCCATGCTACAAACATTTTCAGTCTCCAGCCTTGTCTGCTTCATCATGCTTCATCCTCCTTCTTTAGTGGTTGTATGGCTTTGGTTGATTACTTGACTTTACCTTTCAGGGGTATTTGCTCTGGCACACAGTACTCTTGCTTGCTTTTTGCTAAGGGTAAAATCTGGGTAATGCTTCAATTTGACCAATCCTCCTTGCTGGTGTTATTTCACTTAGGAACACAATAAATAAGTCAGGATTTAGGGGATATTAGATATTTTTAGTTGCATGTGAGAGATATAATAAAATCAGTTTACTTCATCTAACTTTGAAGTTTGGGCTCTGTGGTCGTGGCCACCTTTAAAATAATCTTCTATAATCTTTAACCTTCGCCTTTTTCTTGTATCTATCCAACTTATCAAGTCATCATATTTCATATGTCATAGCTGTTATGTTGTGTCGGTGCCAGCAGTCATGCAGCCACTGCTGCTTGAAAGAATAACCCTCCTCCCCTCCACTTTCATCTCTGGTTATTCACCCATCCATCCTTCTATTCCTCTCTCTCCATTCCCTGCATGTGATGACTCATCAATCTAAATGTGCCTCCTCCCCATCACCTCTTGCTTCCACACTCTCCCTATACTCTTCTTCTACGCCTTGCCTGCCTAATTCTCCACCTTAGCCATGTGGCCAGTGACTCATCCCCTTGACCGCATTCCCCCAACTTTTTCAACTCTGCATTTCCTTTCGCACAACATTAAGCTCGTATCAATATGCACCAGCTCCCACTCTGTATTCATCCTTCTTTCACCTTAATCTTTTCACCTCCTATTTGTCCCAAATCCTTTTATTCATCTAACTCAATCTACCGTGCTTGGCAAAATCATTTCTTTTACCTTAATTCTGCTTAAGAATATGTCCTTCTTGCCATACCTGCTTCTGTCCTTCTCACTAATTTCTTCCTCTCTCTCTATTGCTCTCTCCCTCCATCACCCCACCGCCTATCTTGTTCCTTATTGGAACCAGACAAAAAGAACATTAGCCAATACAAATCAATTGATGGTGTTACACTGTGAGGTTGTAGGAGAGGATTCATCACAGTACTCCAAGTAAGGTGAAGATCAATGCAAGTTAATGTCAGCTGGTGAACAGTGCATTTATAACACGCAGCAGCAATTGCGTGGTCCCTGTGACTTCAGGCTGATAACTTCATTGGAAAGATGTCTGACATATTTCAACAGTATGGAAACAACGTAGACAGTAAACAATTGAGTTTTCTTCTCATTGTAAATCACTGATTTATAAGAACCAGATTTATTAAAAACTCACATCTTTCCTCATAAGAAACAGCATTATTTTCAAGCAAGCATCTCTATTAAAAGTGGTTATTAATGGACCTTGACCATTAAAATTCAGTGCAAGTAAAAGGGAAACAAAGCGTCATAACAAGTTATTGCAGCTTGTTCTACAGCAGCAGCTACAGCCCACACATTCAGTACTTTCAAAAACCTTTGAAGGTCTTTGCAGAGCACACCGATTATTGCCTGAACTAGCATGCTCATTATGGTGACAGGCTCCACACAGACTCAGAGACCTGTCAAATTAGAGCCCTCTATGCTGATAAACCATGATTTGTAAATAAATAGCATTATGGTTTAATTCAGTGACAGAGTGGCAGCGTGCCACATCAGTATGACTTCTGGCAAGAATTGGCGTCAGGCTAAATTACCGGCAGCTGAAAATTTGAGGTAGCTAGTAATTCACAGACTAAGCCAGCCTCAGTTGCTGTTAGCTGTGCACACATGTGGAGTGGATTATTCTTGATCAATATATCTGCCTTACGTTAGCTATTGAATAATATATACGGACGCTTTTCATTTCTGAAATTTAGGACAAGATATCTATGTTTATCTCTAAATGGACCAACAACAGCAGTGAAAAACTGTGTCTACACATTTCCTGAGATTTTTCTTAAGTACAATAAAAACTAAAAGTTGTGACTTGTCAGTTTTATTTGTTTCAATTATCTGACAGAAAAAGAAAAGAAAAACACTGCTCAATTTAATTATATTTTGTAGATATATTTGGTTTAATGCCTGCTATATTATGAAATCTAAGCCACGAATCTAAAACTAACATTTTCAATAATTGTCTTATGTTCTGTTACTTAAAATATCAAACTTTTTAAAACTATCAAGTTGAACTGTTAGAAACACACACATTTTACATAGAAGTAGTCTTACTCAGTGAAAGAACAGAAACAACGCTTCATAAAAAACTTTTATATCTTATTGGAAATGTACAGTGGGTCAAGAGGAATTTTAGTCCTTAACACTTTGGTTTAATTTTTTTAACCTAATTATTTACTAACTGTTGCATGTTCATTTACACAACAGTTGCTCTCTTAATTTATGTGGATGATTTTAATGTTATGCTATGCTTGTTTTACTGTACAGCACTTTATACTTTGTTTGAAAAGTCCCTTATATATAAAGTTATTATTAACATAACATAACATAATTTATAAATATGATCATGACACTGACATTTCATATTATTTATATTATTAAAATAATAAAAAATAATCTGGTTAATCCGAGGTCCCTGCACACGTGCTACAGTCTGTGTCAGTATGTGCATTAATCTACTCCTGATCGTGGCTTTACTGTAACTCCCAGAAACCAATGTATTCTGCTATGTAACCTGCGGTACTCTAGGTTTTGGCAACACTAATATCATTTTTCCTTGAAACCTTATGGAGATGGAATGTAGTTGGCAGAAAAATTACTTCACTGGGCCATTTGCCAAAACCATTAAATGCCATCCATGGGTACCTGTCAGATAATGATTACCCTGTTGTGTGATGGTCTTCACACACCTTGTCTAAATGTTCTTCCCTGGTTCTGGCAAGGCAGACTAAATGCAGACTGTTTGACAGATCACAGACAGCACTGTCCCCACAGGCTGGCAGATGGCTAGAAATTCCTTGAATAATATGGCCACACACACACACACATGGAAACTGACGCTGATGTGTCAGAACTTATGCTCAGTGTACACACACAGACCTAAACACATAAATATATATATATATAGCATTTTGAACTTGTCGCTATATCTTATCACTCACTAAGACCTATAAATGACCTTTGACATATAATATTATTATAATATTCTGTCCTTTTATATGCTTTTAGTAAATCGATGTGCTCACAAAATCTTGCTCTATATCTGCCATTGAGGTCTCTTAGTCAGATCTGTGCCAGCTTCTTTCTTTTCTTCTCTGATCCTGCCATGGGCCAACATAAAACATCTGGGAATTCACAGTGTGTGTATGTGTGTGTGTGTGTGTGTGTTCACCCAGAGAGTGCACTACATTTGTAGAGTCTGTGTGTGCACATGTTAGTGTGTGTTAGCTTCTCAGCAAGCCTGCCAGGCTAAGAGTCCAACATCTGTGAGTTCAGATGTTTTCTAATGATATGCTAATGGTGCTGGAGGGAGACAAGCACAGAGGCTAATGTAGCAGTCACAATCCTCTGCCTCCATCTCGCTATCTCTCTCACTCCACACCAGTATGAGAATCCACCCATCTCTGATTTCGTCCTTTATTTTTACCTTTTGGACTTATCTAGTCATAGCAAATTATTTTATTAACTAAAATATAATAATTATTTTCACATTTTCAGCAAAATCCAATTTTGTTGCTAGTTCACACAATTAATCAAAAACGTTGAGCTGTTAGTTAAACATGTTTAGGTCTGCTTAGTGGCTTGGTACTGATGATATCGAAAAAAGTTGTTTAAACATAAATTTTTATAAATGTATATGTCGTTAAACCTATTTCTTATTAGAACTGTAGAAATGACGATGACGATGGAAACTACTTGTTTGTCATCAATTAAACTAAAAAAGTGACGTTTAGACGAAGGTAATCATCATACAAGACAAACTGATCAACTTGATCTCCAGCCCTCGCTATTCCTGCTCTGCAGCGACCGGCTACAAAACGTAATAATCAAGCAGAAATAATTGACTGCCAATTGGTGAAATACTCAAAGGTCAAAATTGCACTGCTCCCAGACCATTCCTTCAACAAGCTTCATCAGCAAGACTTGGGACAGACACAAGTAATAAATTATGTTTACCCTTGTGTATGACATGAAATGCTTGACAGAGGTTTGGCACTTGGACTTTGTGGTGAATGAAACCTTATGAAATAAAAAGGCAAGCCATGAAAGGAACAGGAATATTCCCCTGGTGACTGTAGTGAGAAGAGACAGATGATGATGGGAATGGAGAAGATGTGGGAAAGCAGCAGTTTAATGATCCAGTGAAAGATCTATTAGAAGGTGATGGAGAAAGATGGCTGGAGATGAAGATGAAAAGACTTAACTTGTCTTACACAAGACCTATGATAGAGGTACAAGATTACTCTCTACAAGAGTAGAGCAAGAATCTGCTGAACCTGATGAACTGGGAGTATCATCATGATCATGACACATGTTTCTGTCTGAACCTGAGCCTAAAGAGTGTGGTGGCCAAACTGAACCTTAACACTATACAACTGAGATTGTGTGCTGCTTTTCTAGTATGATCCCCAGTGTCCCTCTTGGGGTTAGTGCACTTTGAGTGAACAAAGAACAACAGACAACAGAGATCAAAACAGCAAGGAGCAGCAGAGGAGGCACTGGGCAGGTTGGTGGGATAAGAAAGCTTGATCACTAAGAAAGGCTCTGCCTCCCAGTCTACATTTGAAAACTCTAGGAACCACATGTAGACCAGCACTCTGAGAGCAAAGTGCTCTGCTAGGACAATACAGTTCTTTGAGCTCTTTAAGATATGTTGGGGCCTGATCATTTAGCACTATATAAGTAAGCAGCCTGGTAGTTCAATGGGTTAAGCGTCTACCTGGGATGCAGAAGGTCGCAGGTTCAAGACCCCATCTGCTTCTTAGTTCATCCCTCACCCGTTGTGTTATTGAGCCAGACAGCTAGCTCCCTGTAAGTTGATATGGATAAAAGCATCTATTTTAAATTTTACAGGGAGCCAATGGAGAGAAGCTAATGTAGGAGAAATATGATCTCTCTTGCTAATTCCAGTCAGAACTCTGGCTGCAGCATTCTGGCTCAACTGGAGGCGTTTTAATGAAATATTAATGCATCCAATTAACAGTGATTTGCAGTAGTCAAGTCTGCCACCTATGCTAGTGTTAGCATTAGTGTTGAACTCATGGCAGTCCAGCCCTCCCTTTCCTTGCTTTGCTAGACCGCAGTGTGGTCTGCATAGTATTTCTGGCATTCATTGTCATGAACTTACAATTGCAGAGAGTGGTCCAAAACTCACTGTTTAGATTTGTTCAACAAGTTTCAGAAGCAAAAATCACTGCACATTTCCAGTGCATGAATATATGGTAAAAAACCAATTAGAAAAAAGTTATGTGCTATAGTTTTTAATTCTTTTGCCATAACTAACAGACACAGCACACACATCGATGGTTTCTTAGTTAAATTTCCTCTCTTAGCCTTTGTTTGTCTGTTTGTCTGAGATCTTGGCCATGACCTTCTGAGCAGCCATTGAAATGAATATGTACATGATTTATTTAAAGATCGTATTCTCTCACTTATCATTTCTCTCTTTCACTCAAACAAACACAAATAATATCTCTGACCATCTCCATGTTCGACTCCCCCACCTTGCTGAAAAATAACCTGAGGCTTAACCCTAATCATGGCATACAGCTGTGAGCATGTATGAGTGAGTGAGAGAGGAATGATTTTTCTGTCATGTGAATGTGCCTGCAGAGAATTGGCCTCAAAGAAATTATTGGACTGTTAGGGGGAGGTGTAGGTCGACATCAAGGCTTTTGTATCAGCTGAAAATGACTTGTGGTCTGTGTGGTTGTGTGCAGATCACATATTACGTCATCACCATAAGCTTAGTTACTCGTCGTCAATGTCAGTGTTTGTTTAAGCTAATGATATTATTCCGTGAAGTTTGTGGGAAGAATTATAACCTATTAACATTATTATGTATAAATATATAACATTACCAGTCAGTAACACAAATGATATAAAATGCGTGTTGAAACAATCGAAGAGTTTGATGACACACCAGTGACCCTGTTGACCTATACTGCATTTTAATTAATCACTTGAAACTACTATTTATTACAATCAATTACTTGTTTCCAAAGGTCATCATACCGGCCTCTCTAAATTATGAACAAAATCAGATTTAATTATTATCACAATGTCACCAGAAATCCTCGTCTGGAGTTCACTGTGTGCAGCATAACCTTTTTCACATTGCTGATAGGTGTAGCCGGAAATTAATTTATTGCACAAATGAATATGTGTTATGACCCTGTCAAGCAACACTGGCCATAATTTAAGATTTCTAGACACGTCTACTGTAAGCAAACCAGTGCCTTAAATGGGCCAAATGAAAGCTGAATGCTGATTAGCGAAACAGGCAGAGTCAATCCTGCTGTGTACACAGATAAACCACATTTGAAAAGTTATGACTGCTGGGGCAAACATCCACTAGTTGTGAATATGACCAGGGTGTAAACATTTTAAGTGATAAATAAAAAATCACAGTGTGAGTTCATGCCTGTTCACATGTCTCAGTGTTGAAATGTTGCTGAGAAAAAAAACATTATGTTTATTTCAGTTATAGTAAGTAATAGTGGTAAAATCTCTTCTGGCTGCTCCCTTAAGGGGTCGCCAAAGCGGATTATCTTCCTCTATATCACCATATCTTTAGCATCCTGCTTTGTCACACCAACCAAAAGGGATGTGCTTCTACATTAATTATCTAAGTTATAATATATTGTTACTAAGTTCAAGTAATAATGTGTGTATGTGTATGCGTTTGTGTTTGCCTACAGTATTCCTTCCTTTCCAACTCTCACTTTCAATGCACATCAGAATGAATAGAAATTAAAATTTCTGGTAAAAAGCTTATTATAGAAATGATTTCAGACAACTCTCAACGTTTGCCATATTCTTTTAACACAGACATATCTTCTGTGTTTTAAAGATCATCTCAATTTCAACAAAATTTGCAAACAGACGCACATAAAAGTACAAAGGCTGAGAGAGACATCTTTGTGGTAATGTTGGTGATCTCATAAGTGTTTGGTAGAAAGCAGGTGCTCATGAATATTCAAAAGAAGGGAAATGGCCCAAACATCTGCTTTTCAACCTAATAAACATAACTCATATGCATGCATGAGTGTGAGTAGGTGGGAGCTGTATTCAGCGTATATAAGCATCCAAAAATATGAACACGTAATCTCTGTGTGAGTGCGCATGTGTTTTTGTGTATTAGTGTTCTCTTCTCTGTCTCTGCATCCTGTCTCTCATCAGTATGCAAGGTCAGCTTCATCATGGGCAGCTCGGTTTAGCAGGAATTGTCTGCAACAGTCTACTCTAAACTATAAGTTTTTTTTTGGACAGATATCTCAGAGTCTCATACTACTATGAGATAACAAATATTAATTGTTTGAATGAAGCAGCTATGTCATTTATGGACAGCAGAGCAAAGCAGCAAGTGGCTGTGTGAGTGAGAAGTGTGCAGCACAGTACGTGTGTGTGTGTGAACACACTGATGGGATTAAAACAGAAAATCACGTGTGTGGTCCGCGCATGCCTGGACATGTACTGCATGTGTGAACCTGCAAGACACACAAAGTGTGTGTGTGTGTTTGAATATATATCTCAAGTGGCATGGGCAGGACAGTTGTGATGCAAGTTAAACTGTGATCAAATATTTACATTCTGTATGTAACTTGTACCTGTGCAGTTGTGAAAACAATGCAGAAAAACTCTGCATCTGTGTACAGATTTAAGACAAGTAGGTCCATCTATACAACATAGTACAAAACAGGTATAAACATGTTGTGTAAAGCTTAATTCAGGCTGCCGAATGTTGTGTGAAAGGTGTGTGTTTGCCAGCAGCTCAAGATCCTTGAAAAGCACTTTCTTTGTCCCTTTGGGTGTGACACTGTCAATTTGCCATTTCCCAGCCCTGTGTTTTGACGTTTTTCACTCTGTGTTCAAGTACTTTGGCACAAAAGCTTCTTATCTGCATTTATCTCGTTTTGTCTGTCACTTGTCCTGGTCTCTTCATGCTCACTCACTTTTTAACATTTAAAGTCAAGTTTTTGGCGTCTCATGCCGACACTTTGATGCTAGAGATCCTGTTGCATGCATAGGAGGAACATTCAGTATGAGACATTGTGTGTTGCCTAGACAGTTATCCAAAAACTTTCATTAATGTTTATCCTGTAAGGGAGGGGATTTATTCACAGGTTTCATGCATAGCTGTCACTTTTTTGGACAGGAGGTAATAACAGTCCACAGGTGGAGCCCCCTGATCAGGGGCCATTAGCCACATTAGTTTCTAAGCTTTGCACACTAATTAGCATTTCTAAGCAAAACCTTTCAGAACCAGCTTCTGTCACCACATAGGGGCTGATCTTGAATATGGAGGAGCAGCTTCGTGTTTCATCATCCACCAGGAGCCACTCAGATACTCGAGTATGAACCCAGATCAATTTCTTCTTTTCATCAGTTTGTACTTCTGAGTGTATATGTTTGATTGGGAGCACTGTGCTGTGGATCTGTACTGTGTTGTGTGACAGTCTACAGTAGCTGATAAATTTGGGAGGATAAGTTGTTCTGTATTACCCATTCAACAGCCTGGTTTATGTTTTATTGTCATGTTTAGAACATATGATATTATGGGATGTACTGTATTAATAACACATTATAAACACAGAACAATGACATTTAAAGTCTACTCTATGTGATTTCCATTTTGATGCACAGTAGCAATAAGGAGAAATAACATTTACTTTAATTAGCATTTTAATGTTTGTGCGTTGTTTGTGCATTACTGTTTACATTTATTCTTTTTTTACCACAGGCCCTTGATCCCTAGAGTTAATGTCAGGTAAGCAGAAATGAGGACTCCTGCCTGAATGCTAGGCAAAGGGGTGAAAATGTGAAAATACCCTCGCAAAATAATCTTGTGCTTTGCCTGGAACCACTGGCACCCCATAACTGTGTTGGAGTACTTCCAAGAAAGCAATCCCACAGCTCTCACACTCAGTGGAATTACAAACTGTGTGGGGTGGATGGAAAAAGCAAAAAAAAAAAATGTAAATTTATTTCAGGTGTAGTAATAAAAAAAGTGAGCTGTATCAAAACAAAACCTTATGTGTCAGGAGCTGGTAGTATGTTAAAAGTTAAACCCTGCTTGGATGAACACTACTGATGGTGGGGCTTTTCAAACAGCCTGCTGTTATTTGTGCAGAGATTGATCATTTCGTATATTTTCATTATTAGTCAGTGAACTTGTGTATTTCCTTTTGCAACTCTAGGATGTAAAAGCTTCTACCGCCATTAATCTGCTGAAGAAAAACATATTTACAACAAACCAAATATGCATATATACATCTTTTACCAAATCAACCTAAATTCACTCTTTCTCATTGCTCCACTGCTTCCTAGTGTCCTAAATATGGTAAATCAGCATTATAAATTAATCAGATTTCATATGAATTCCTCAACAAAAGTCATGGGGTGAACAGTGAAGATGAAGCTTTGACCGAATATTCTCGCTCTGTCCTCATGTCTTAACACATCTGTCTCCTCGCACACACACACACACACACACACCCACTCATTGAACCATGCTTAATTAGTTATTTCCGGAGGTAGAGGGGAGCTAAATGCCAACGATCCGTCAGTAGTCTACTGTGTGAAATGCCCGCCCTCCCTTTTACCCTCCTCCCATCTCCTCTTTCTTCTCATTAATGTTTAGTCTCTCGGTCGAGAGAGATGTAAAGTCCCCTCGATTGCTCTTAATTTTTTCAAACACATCCTTTTTTAAATTTCACCTTCTCTCTCACCCACACCACCCCTATTTTTCTGCTACAGCCGCCCCGCCTTCATCTTCCTCTGACACTGTTTTCACATCTCTCCTCAGTTCTCTCTCACTCTGGCTGAGTGCTGACAGTGAGCGTGAGGAGAAGTCACTAACCTTTCATGACCTTTACCTCCTCCGCAATATGACGTGTGCGCGTAGGTATTTATTCTGGTAACTACAGTATTTTTATGTTCACGGATAGGTGCAAAGCCCAGGTACAGTACAGGCTATCAAGTGTTAAGAAGAGCAGGGAACAATGTGCGGTATGTACATATAGTAGCTTTATAGCCAGGCATATTGGCCTCCTTATTATGGCATAGATGACAGGACACGGTCAAAACAGACAAATGACTAAATGGAAAAACCTAAAGGCTTCTCTATAGAGCATGACTCACCAGGAAATAGTTTGAAGTGTATGAAAATCATGGAAATATACCCAATGCTCTTTACAACTATTATCAATCAGCAAACATCTTATATAAATAAACAAGTGTTTATAAGTCCACCGACATATTTGCATTGATGGGATGTATAAACCTCTGGTGGTGAGCGATGGTTCAACCTCCCAGAAAAACACCTTGGGCTCTTGTTTTTGCTGCAGTTTTGGTGGCCACTCTAAACTAATTTGCATGTCTACAAACCTTCCATGGTTTTACTTGGCAGATATGTGCATACAGGTATCTTCAAAACCAAAAACCCTCTTAGTCATGTCAGATAATAATAATAAAGAATATTAACTAAAATCCGCTTGTGTGTTTAGATCAGAGCTGAAGTGATTATCTGTTGAATTTATGACTATTTCTCTTTTTTTTGCATAAAAAGTGAAATGAGTGTAATGAGTGGAAAGGGGAATTAACAAGCTTCGACTGGTCAGCTTAGAGGCTTGTCACGTTCTACATCCAGGTCTGCTGTATGTGTCATCTTTTTTCTCCTAATATTTTTGGTTTCAGCAACAGGTGGCTCCCTCTTAACATGTGTCCTGCACTGAGTAAAACCTAGGACAGAGTGTGTGTTTAAACCCCCTCAGTAGGGGCTGGTGTAGCTCAAAGCTCTCTGGAGTCCTGTTTGAGCAAAGTGGGGGGATTTTATTAAGGGTCCTCTCTGTCAAGACAGCTTTTACACAAGCTTTTCAACCATATACAATACAGTGTACCACGATTCCAGAGGATCCCCTCTGAACCCAGGGGGTATGTTGTGACATGCATGATTGGTATGGGTTTTGGGATTTTTCCTGCGTTATTATTATTAAGTTTTGTCACTTTATATTTATGCTGTTGCCTTTTGGACAAATATCTTTATAGTGTTTGTAGCTTGATGGTGAAGCTTCAAGTTTAAAACCTGACGTGAGCACCAAACAGCACATCATTTTGGATAGCTCCTGTACTATTGTATTGTATTGTATTGTATTGAGCATTGTATTAAAGAGGAATTTAAAAACTGCTATACTGAACTTCCCCTGACTACTGCTGCATCATTATTTCATTGTCATCGCTGTCCCATCGCTATATCAAGTATCGCAATACATTTTTACAAATGTTCAAACGCTCTTGTGGGGTAAATCCTGTGCTGCCTATTATAGTTCAATTTGTTCAGAAGAAAGCTATTATATATCATACTTCTATCATGGCATTCACTTGAATACCTCAGGACACGGGGAAGGTTTACAAAACAGTAGTAGCAGTGTGTGGTCAGATTGCAGTGTACTGGCTCTCCAAGGCAAAAACAATCAAATTCATAGGTGTGTGTGAGAGAGAAAGAGAGAGTTAGAGAGAGAGAGGGAACATGAGAGTAATGGGACAAATAGCCAAATGGGCAGGTGCACAGGAATGTTTGATGTTATATAATTTAGAATGATTTTTTATGACCTGGAAAGAAACAAAGCTCATGTTACACTACTACAAAGAAAATGAGCCGCAGTGCACTGCAGTGTGTGTGTGTGTGTGTGTGTGTGTTGTTCTCTGCTACAGAGTAACTAAGCCAACTCAGAGAGGCAGAAACTAGAAGCAGGGGAATGCAGTGAATGAGATAAATGTTTTTTCTTCAAAGGAGCTCGGCCTGTGGCACTGTGCTCCTTTTCTTTTTTTCTCTCGTTTAATTAAGAAAGCAATCCCTTCTTCCCTTGAGCTCTCCCACTCTTAGTCTCACTTGTTCTGGCCATGTTTAATAAATGATCATGATGATAATGGGGGATGACAGGGAGTGGTGTGTGTGTGTGTCATCATATGTTGGCGTACATACATGTGTGTGCATGCGTGTCTGTCAACACCACTCTGACATATATAGGAGAGTAACACACAATTAAGACTTCACGTGACATACTGGATTAATTCAGGATTAACACAGAAGGCAGAAGAGGCATCCTTCACAAGGCATCCTTCACAATAATAATAAGCAAACTTGCTCTGAATATTTTTTACATAATCAACCGAATATATTGTTTAATCCTTCTATTTATTTTTCTGCTCTTTGTAGTGTTACAAATCAGTATCTTCATTCATGTTTTCATTATGTGGAAAGAAAAAATGCAAATGGACCATGTTGTGCACACAGCAGCTTCGCACCTGAATTTGCTTTACTGAGAATGAATCTAAAATGTTTTTACATGTTAATTCTACTATCAAAACAATCCTGTTTTCATATAAGTTTGTTTCCTTTGTTTCTCTGTCAAACAACAAACACATCTTTGAAGAGAACCCTGAACTTTATTATTATCATTCCAACATGTAAGAACATGTTGATACACACACTGTTAATCATATGCATGCAAAACGTTTTCCTTTTTTTTTTCTGACCAATCCCATCACAGAACCTACAGCTCACGAACAGAGAGATTATGACAATAATAGGCTGGTATATAGCACTGCTGTACCTGAATGTGTTTTGTCATATCCTGGTGGTGAGTCACTGCAGTTTTTACAGCTGCTATGATGTTCGAAGAAGCTGATGCAGCTGATGCACTATACTTTATTGGATTTTTTTCATTACAAATTGGACATCAGAGAAAATAAAGTGTGAAACCCAACTAATGGCACGGGTTGGACAATTTACAACAACACCAATCTTACAAATAGACAGACAATTATATATTTTGTTTGTCTATTCAGTTTGTGAGTATACTGCATTATTGTACTTACTGTACTATAGACCCTTAAACTGCAAGAAAGGTGGTTGTGGCATTTACTGCAGTCTTGGTAAAATGATGACAAATATCAAAATAATGAAGACAAAATGAAACCTTTGTTGTTGCTAAAGCTCAGCACCTTGGACAGCGCTCTGGATAGCCCCTCGCAACCTGCACGTCAAGGTTTATGGACATTCACGTGACTAAGTTGATAAGATTTCTCGTTGCTGTAATAATAGATTAGACACCCTGTAATTAGAAACACATACAGGTTCTGACTAATTTGCTGCCAAACACCGTTGGTGCTTTTCACATATCCTATACATTGTATGAAATATTACAGTATTTATTTATTGAATATACCCACAGTGTGAATTCTTGCTAA
Organism: Microctenopoma steveboyesi; assembly: GCA_032359275.1. Taxonomy (NCBI): domain Eukaryota; kingdom Metazoa; phylum Chordata; class Actinopteri; order Anabantiformes; family Anabantidae; genus Microctenopoma; species Microctenopoma steveboyesi. The sequence continues at coordinate 12,861,230 of JAUMHF010000005.1, read as the reverse complement.
GGTGCTGAATTAAATTTATGTTCATAAGCTCACTCAGTGGAAAACAACAATCACTGAAATGTGTTCATGTTCACCAGGTGCATCATTTGAACTTCTTTTCCCATCAATGTGTATAAATGAGTACAATGAGTATAAAAAAGATTTTAAAAACTTTATTGATCCCAGAGGGAATTTGTTTTGCCTTGTTACAACTGATCGCAGTTCAAAAGGAAAAAGAAGAACCAAAACCAGAAAAGGTCCACACTAACACAAAAAATACATCAATACAAAAAACAAAAAAAAATCGAAAGACAGATGAAATAGGTCAATAATAAGTTGCATCAAATTAAAGAAAAACATGAGCAGAGAAAAACCTGACACTGTTTTAGTACAACGTATTATTTACACAGTGGGATTTAAACCTTAAGTAGCTAATAGCTAGTTAGAATAAGTGTTAATAATATAAAGAAATTTCGATCTTACATTGGCATTTGTGTGTAAAATAAACACAGCTGTAGCCAGTGAATCATATTATCATCACCACAGTAGGAGAAGAAATCAGAATGGGACAGAGAAAAGGCAAAAATAAGATGAAAGCGCGGCTTAAGGGAGAGAAAGAAGAAAAAATAAGGAGGACAAAACAGCATAAAAGTGAGAGCAAGAATAATGGAGATAAAGGAAGTCTTGGGAGTTGTGTAAAAATAATGGGAATTATATTATTACTTATGGCAGGAAACATTGAGCATGCATGTAAAACACAAGACTATCACTGGATCCAAATGCTCCATTTATGATGAGGGTTCTTTACAAAAACATACTTAAAACGTCCACTACTTCTTCTCTCTTCTAATCTCTTCAGGGCTGCTGCTAGGCTTACGTTTTTTTTTAGTGCTTTATCTGTGCTTTTCTTCCCTACATCTCTCTGCCCTTTACATTCTCCTTCCTGCCTGTTCAACCTCACACACAGTTACTTTAATTTCTAGGGTCGTGACATGAAAAACAAGACGTATGCACAGCAAGGGGAATGGGACAGATGTGCCGTTGCTCAGTGCAGCCATGTAAACAAAGAGCCCTAAACATGCAGAAACCCAAACAGATGCTGCTGCTGTGGTCACATGTATTTTTTTTGTTGTATCTGTCTTGTCTTTTTCGCTTCCACTTTGTCTCTCGTTCCCTCTGACACAAACAAACCAAACCATGAGTGGTAACACATCTACAGGTGACAGAGTCAGCGATGGTTGAATGTCATTGCAGTCACTACACTTGCTCTACTGTAATAACATAGTAAGCTAAGAAATGCAGAGACTGGAACATTTAATTTAGCAGCATTTTTTCTTGACTTTTAAATGTGCCTCTTTAATCTCTGAGTGTAAGCAGCAACAAAGTACTGGAGAATATAAGAAGATGGTTTTTGGTAGCTGTGCAGTACAGGCTATGTTTAAACCGTTTAGAGCTTTGTGAACCATGAAACGATTTGTTGAGATTTGCTTAGATAAGTCATAGTTGTTCCACTGATGTTTTGCAGCGCCTGGTAAGAAGTGAATCTCAGCGTGAGTGTAAACGAAAGCATGAATATGTTGTGTATCTTTTTTGTTAAAATGGCAATAGCATCATGTGAGAATAACATGTAGGATTATTTATGAATTACACCTAATTTATGCTAAAATGACGATTAACTGGACCAGGTATCTCATTTTGCAGAGGACTAGGTCCCATTTAGGTTTAGTAGTGAAAAAAACACACTTTTCTGCCACGCACTATAACCTTGTCAAATGCAATTTGGGCCAATTAATGTGAGTGTTTTCTATCAGTTCACACATCCCTGCACTGCTAATTGAACGAGACCATCTGATTATGTGACAAAAGTTTTTCACCATTTAAGTGGCCAGGACACAGAGGAAGCTTTATCATGCATTGTAGCCACTGATCTGAAGTAAGTCCAGAACTCCCTACTATCATCTTTTAAATCCAACTGAGATTTTCAACATCACTAATAACCCAAACTCCAGCCTTGGAGCACAGTGTGTTTTAAACCCCACCTGGTGTGTTAAGATAAGCTCAGCAGGTTTTAAAAACAGTAGCCAATTGTTTGCAGAATATTTAGTTGTATGGTGGCCTTTAAAGAGCACCACTTCCCATGAGTCACATGTATTTGCAGGCTGAAACACTGCAGGCGTTTTTAGAGAACAGAGATTACAACTAGAACATTGAATTAATGACTCTCACCAGACTCTGTCAGGAGAACCAATCAGCACTGCAGACTCTTATCTTTGTCCGACATTGGGCCCAATTGTGACCAAAAGAACACAACAGTAATAATAGGCTGACTGAAACAGAGATCTGTGGTAAACATTTCATATTTAAAGAACAGTAATGTAAAACCAAGAATATGGTGGTATAAGTGTCTGTGACTGCTAACACTTAACCTTCTGAAACTTAAACTCCACTAAATTATTCAAACCTCTGTCCACTGCGCTCTATCTGTCCCCGACTCTCCCCGAGTGTGGTACAATGGCACCCTGTGGGCTTCCTGCGTTGACAGGAAGAGAGCAGCTTTTCACAGCCAGCCAAGACACACAGCTGAGCGGAAGACGAGCCCCCTCTCTGAGCTTGTCTGTGCGCACCCCCGCCCCTTCACCATCGCCTTCTGGACCACACTTTTACTCTCGTTTCTTCCCCCTTCTGTCTGGGCCATCCTGTCAACTGCCTCCCTTCTAATTTCTCCCTCCGAATGAACTCGCCCACACTCAGTATCTGACCATTACTTCATAGCTCTTGTTCTGCTCATTTTCATTCACGTCTTCCCATTTAGAACATTCAATCCTCTCCCCTCCTTCAATCACACGCTACATTCCTCAGATTCCTTTAAATTCATCTGTCCCTCCAAGGAAGCCTCTGTGTAAACCACTTGTCAGCCGTTCATGGGCCATCTTTACATTTTCTGAGTGATTTTAGCAGCTTCTGTTCCCTCCCCGGCTGCTTTCATCCCTGCCTGTGCCCTCATCCGTTTTGTCTTCTACAGTATGTGTGCTGTGTCCTATACTCCCTCTTATCATCTCACACATTTTTTTTAATTACCATTAACAACATCCATTTCTCTGATGCCTTCCTCTTTCATTACCTTCTCTTTCGCACATCTTTGTCTGAGCCAGTTTTACAACTGTCATTGTGGACTGCGTTTTCCCTCCAACAGCTGAATGCTTACTGGTGAGTGTTACTTTACTCAGAGGTCCTTTTTCTATCTGTCTACCCTAAAAGAGGCAGTAGACCCAGCTTGACAGTGGTGAGCTCTGTGCTTATGATTGACTGCTCTTACTTTGGTCTCACAACTCCTTGCTTGATGCTGTGACATATAAAAAAGAAAAAGAGGGAAAACCTTCCTCTGTTGCAGAAGCAGTGCCAAGTCTGAATAAAGGTGCTCCCTGCCAAGGCAGGTGTGTAAGTTTCCTGTCATTCTCAGGGTGTGTTGCTTTCACAAAAAAAAGCTCAGATGTCTGTTTCAAGAAGGCAGGTCTGTAAGCTCCAAGGCTTAAGTGAAACAGCTCCATTTATTCTTTTTGTTTGTTGAAATAAGTTCATGTGATATCAGCTCTATGTGTTCCAAATGCTATGGACTTATTTTCTGTCAATCCTTCACCTGCTCACGCAGTGAATGCACTATATCTTAAACACACATTTTCTGGCTTCATCTTTTCTGGGAAGGCAGTCCACAAGGTCTAGACACATTTATGTGAATATTTGGCCATTGTTTCAGGACAGCACTTGTGAGGCACAGATGTTGGATGAGAAGTCCTGGCTCACAGTCTAATTCATCCCAAAGGTGTTTGATTGGGTTGAGGACAGGGCTCAGTGCACGCCAAGTTCCTCCACGGCAAACTCGCTTGTCCATGCTTTGTGCACTAAAGTCATTGATTGGGGGGGTGGGGGTGTCCCAATACTTGCAATACTGCATTATGGTGTATGTTAATGTTTTTTAGCTGTCAGGCACATTGACATACTTATATATTTATAAGGACAAAATATTCTTGCCACATGGTGAAATAAAAGTTGCTGTAAAATAAATGTCTCTAAAATAATGTGGTGATCCAAACATTGCCATAAATGGACGATGCATTAAATGTTACAGTGTCAAAAGCTCCACTAAACACTCCAATTAACAAAACAAGACTTTTATGGTTACAGGTAACAGTTTTTGATTTGACTATTCAGCGGCCTGGTGGCTCAATAAGCATGAGACTGGGAAGCAAAAGGTGGCAGGATCGAATCCCAGCCAGACTCCCAGCCCTTCCCCCATAACAGGTGTGTCCCTCAGCGAGACGCTCAGCGCCAGCTACCCGGCGCTGAGTGTCTACTGCCCCACCCCCAAGGGGGGATGGGTCAAATGCAAACGATAGTAGTAATAAATGACAGTAAAGATGATTCTTGTTCTTGTCCTTTGTTCTTTTGAACCACAGCCATTCACTCAAACTGGCTGCACCGATGGCCATTCATTTCATTGTCAACTACATCCAGAACACTCGTTACCCGCTCTCCTCGCTCACCTGCACCAAACCCAACTGAAACTAAATGACCTGGACAGATCACTTAGCATGAACTGTTTCCAAAAGTCAGCACAAAATATCTTCTGCTTACAATTTACAGGTTTCAAATAGAAAATTTTATAAATTTCAAATTAAGATGCACATGACTAACTATACTTTAGACAGAGTGTTATTGAACAGGTTACAATATTATTACAGTATCGGTGTATTTTTTATTATTATTTAATGTCTTTATACCATCAACCATACAAATATAGTAAATATGTTTTAATTATTAAATATACAGTTATAGTTTTTATGGGTAATATTTATCACACGTTTACTACTTAGTCTTCCCCACGTGTCATTCCAACAGCAGTGCAGAGACAAATTTACCAAATGGAGGATGAGGAGATGGGAGGGTTGTAGGCTGTGCACTGTATGAGCGATAATGGTGGGGAATGACAGAACTGGAAGGATCGAGACTCATATTTGGGAAAAGATAAGTGAGGAGGAGGACAGAAGGAAAGTGAGCTTGGAAGAAGAAAAAGGAAAAAATGGAGGGAGTGAGAGGAAGATGAAAGGAATTGAGGAGAGGTAACAAGTGTATTTTTTCCAATCACACTGAGTAAGTCTCTTGAGGTTTACACACCTACATTATCTACACATAAACACACACACACACACACACACACACACATGTGTACACACTCTCTCTGAAATTTTCATGGCTTCCATTTGCAAGATTACATCTTTCAATTAAGGCTGAGATGGTTGTCTCTTGGTCCCTGGGAGTGCATGTGTATGTGTATAAAGGGTGCTTAAGACTAAATTCTCCAAGTATATTAATTCATCCAGTGCTTCTATAACAACCAAATGTAGTCCAATAAAAATGTGCAAAAAACCAATAAACAGAAAACAAAGCATTTAACTAAATGAAATTAATCTAATTACAGCTTTGAGATATATTCATGCTAGTAGCATTGTGCAGATAAAAAGTTATTGTGCCAAATTAAAAACCACCTAAGCAACATGATCCTAAACGTCAGGTTAACCCTACTGGTAAGTATGGAAAGCATGCTTTATGTTATTTGTGATATGGAACCATGTAAATGATTTGCCACTTTTCAAAATGGCCTAAATATAGTCTATTTTTAGTAAAATCGTACAAAGATAGCAGGTGTGTCATTTTATTTCACCAAACGTTATTCTAGTCTCTCTAAATCCAGTATTGTATAGTATACAGTACAGAGCTTATGTATTGCCACTTAGAGTATACTTGTCAGTGCACTTTAACTGGCAGATCTAGAAATTTAGGGGGGGTTGGGGTGGTAAGAGGCTGTAACAAAATTTTTCATAGACCTAAAATTATTTTAATTAATTCTATATTTTTGGTAAATTAATATTTAATTTGAAGAGCTTTTATGGAAAATATGCATGGTTTTAAAGACATAAGGCAGCTGGCAGTTGCCTAAACAGGATCGCAAGCATCCAACAACTAAAATTGTCTTAACTAACACGTATTGAATAACAAAACTACTTTCAACATAACTGGGATGTGACAGATCTTATTTTTAGCTTGCTTTGTAAACTGGCATATCCTCGACATTTGGACCATTGCTGTTAATTTTGCATTTAAGTTCCCTAAACAAATGCATTAAAACTAAACTTGATGAAGAAAATTATTATGCAAATAGAAATTTTAATTACTGCACATTTGGGACTCTTGACTGATTACAAACATTACAGTTCTTCTGTTCTGCTGACCCCTTCCTTTATGTATTTTGTGCTCATTATATCCATGATAGTAAGTGGTTTTCCATATAATAAATATCATATTTTGGCTTGATGGTTTTTCTTTTATCCTTAATGGATTTTGCATAAGAGAAAAATCTTTATAGAGCATAGACCCACCAGTATTTTAACCAGCAAAACTGAATTTGAAGGCATTCACAGTTATCAGATTGATTCTCTCTCTCTGTCAAATGACTCTTGGAGTGTTTTTTAAAGGCTAATTTTGTTGAATCAGTTTGAAAAATAATAATAATTAAAAAGAAATAATGATATAGCTGTGTCTTCTGCCTTTAAGTGTAATCATTTGAGACTTGACCTTATGCTTTCACTCTGCGTCTTTGTTATAAATAACTTATTATCCTACAGTGGGTGCGAAAAAAACAAAAATACACTAGATCAGCATATGTTCTTCATAAAGAATGTTTACTGTGAACCCAAAAACCCCCAAAACAAGAATGCACCCTTGTTCACACATCTGCATGCAAACACATGGATGGCATTCGCCAATAATAATGAAAGTGAATAGGTTGTACATATGCTGACATATTTATACAGATGTCATTGTAACATAGCACAGTGTGTGGGTAGATAATTGCCCGAGTCAGAAAGCTCAACGTATCTACTGCAACAAACACCTAATATTAGCTGTCAGGTTGTTATCCACATATCCAATTACAGGTTGTCATGCTGTGCTGTGTAAACAAACTAAATGAGTCAAAATTGCTCCCATATGTTTGTAGCTGATGCATACTGTATCATCTTCTGACATGGGCCTTCATTTATCCTGTCATCACACAAACCACTAAACCACTACAACCTGGGTAAATGTATCTAAAGTGTTGTTGGAACTAGTTCAGACCTAAATTGCTCAGACGTATCCATGTGTACGGAATTTTCAGGACACAAACTATTTGCTTGCATTTATTTTGCTTAATATGTTTACATGTGACCTGCAACGTTTGCTAATAACTTAACTTAGTTAAGTTATTAGCTACACACCCCATAACTGTAACTATATGACCTTTTCTGCATGCCACACCCCCGTATCACCTGATTTCCTGGGTCTCTGAACTATCCGCTAACAAATAAAAGCATAAGCAAAGCAAACAAAAATCTACTTTGTGTTTGCATATAGTTCTAGAGACACATAATTTTCAGGAAAGAGGGTTGTTCCTTCCTTTGCAATGGGACCCATGTTTTTACATTAAGCTTTGTTTTGTGCTGAATTGCTGGTTTTGCAGTAACTAAGACACACATTTAAGGAGCAAGTGTCTGTGAGCCCAGACCTTACTAGCACATGAAAGAGTCTATGCATGCCAGTTATTGCTGGCTGTTTATTCCCTTCTGCAATGACAAAATACTTAACTTGCTGTTGACACTGAAGATGTTACAAAACCTGTCCTGATATCCTCTCATAAGGCTAAAAGACCCACAGTGATTCCACAAAATAAACATGTTTCTGCAATTACTCATTCATCCAAGAACTGTGCTCTGTGATTGCAGATTGGGAATAATTATTTTACAAAAAACATAAAGTCATCAACAAATCAGTACATGCGGCTTCTATGTATTCTCACATCTTTCTTGGTTTTATCCGCCCCCTCTTTTCACTTAGCATGTCTCTGTCCTCTATGCTCACTTTGGCATGTTTCTGGTTTTAGGTTGTTCCGTCTTTCATGTGCGGTGTTGGCTCCCATCACCAAAGGTGGTCCAGTCGTGTCATTCATTATAAATGACTGAAGGTTTACTTTCCCCTTAACCTGTGTGACTTCCACTCTATTTATATCTGAACTATCATTGAACAAACATTGAGATGCACACACACACCTTATAGCTGCTACAGCTTTGCTGGCTGGCCGTAAAGATCAACAGACACATTATTCGTTGACGTGACGTTGCTCACTCAGTGACACTGATATTTAACAGGTCCATGTGGATCTTACTCTTGTTATCATATTAGTATAAACCTAGCACATTTATTCACTAAGCAGCTTTTTTGCCATCAACAATGTGATGCCCCAACGTAATATTTTAATATGTACAACATCTTAATTTCAGATTATCTACAGCTGTGGGAATTGGACTTGATAGAATCAAGAGAGTCAAAATGAGACACTTGGAATCTCATAAACTGATCACAGATGTGTATTATATTAATCTCCTTAATAATCATTGCATTTTTAACTTATATGAATTGTTTAAGCACATAAACAGAGTCTTTTATACTTTAGCTCTTAATGGGATTTAAAATGGCAAGACAGCTTAACAGTGAAATCAGAATTACAAATAGAAAAAATATATATATATAAATTTTTCATCCTTTACTGGCCCTGTATAAAAACTAGCTACAACTGATGAACTAAACTGATTAATTGTGGTTTGCATAATATTAATAATAGGTAAGACTAAGCCAATTTTCTGTTTCCTTCCTTCTTCCACAAAATCTACTATTTTTCTGGTAGTAAGCATATAGCATTTTTTCTTTAATAACTGCTCTTGCATTTGATTAACTTACTGATGAAAATATGAAATAGAGAAAAAAATGATAAACTCATCAATACAGAATTAGGATGCAAGCAGTGATAATATAATTTTGAAAAAAATACTTTTTAATCAATATTTGATAAGGAGAGTAAAGACATGCAGCAAAGGTCCCCCATTTGGCCTGTCTGTCCTTCAACCTAGAATAAGCAGCCAAGCAGCTCACAGCGTCACCGAGTCACTGACAATGAGCCACGGACTTAACAGTAGTAGACAAACTTTGGTTCTGCTATTAAACTACACATTTACCTTAATTTACACACAAAAAGGTTTTATTCATTAACACAAATGTTATCACATATTTGTCAGATTTTTAAATGAACTGAAATTGTCTAACTGGGGAGCAGTTACACTGATCATTGTAAGTCACGTAGCAGTTAGCATTTTTCATGTAGTTGCAAGTTCTTGTTTTCTCATTTTGTCAGGATAATGAATTAAACCTGTCTGAATCCAGATTCCTTCTATTTCTGACAGCTGACAGAGGAGGCAGGAAAAACAAATCCAAACCCCGGCATCAGGACAGACGGTTGGCCAGGACATCTTCTCATACCAGTTTTTGGATTTTCTCCCTTTATCCCCTTTATAAAGGTCTACAAGGAATTGGATGTAGCTCCCAGTGGGAGTCAGTGGTTCTCAGCCTCCGTCATATCACACACCTAAACACACGATGTCTTGGTGCTACAGTGAAAGCACCGCAGATCTGTACTAGCTGGAGAAAATTATTCATACTATCTTTGCTACATCATCTTACTAATGTTTGTGACTTTTCCAAGTTGGAACCTAATAGAAAGTTAGCATTTGGATTAAGGGCTGTTTTACACTCTAAATGGTGTTTAAATTGATCTCAAACGTAATGGCTCATATGTGATTCAGTGTTATTTGGGATGCAACAAGGACTGAATCATTGACTTTATTATGGTGGACAAAGTGCAACAACCTTTGATATAATCTAATCCAGAAACCATTACTACTGTCCATTAACCAGAGCCAAGTACTCACACTGTCTTTATAACAATCTAATCAACAATTTAATATTTCCCCTTTCTTGAATAGAATTAGTTGCTGTTGTTCAGTTAGTAAGTGCATACATGGTTTACTTTTTTCAGTTGTTTCTGTTTTTCCGTTTGCTTCCTGAATGCAGAATGTATGACTCACACATGATGGTCCATAATGTTGTGCATAAAGACACTGAACCCTCTACATTTTCCAGAAAGACACCACTGAGGCTGCATAAGCCAGTGGTGCCGTTCCCAGCCCGGTGACACCTGGTTTACGTCAGGAAGAGCATCTGCCTTTAATGAAAATAGACTGACGCAAAACCCTAAATCAACCTTCAGTAATTTAGATCAAGTTTCTAGGAGAATAGACTCCGACATACTTTGCCTTTAGATTTGTCTCTAAAGTAGTCTTTATATTAACAATGAATCCCTGTTTTCACTTATTTTCCACTTTACCCTGAGATATAGTTATATTCCACACATACTTATGCTAATGCATTAGCCGTGTTTTCTGAAACTGAAGGTTATTCCTGCAAATTTAATTCTAACATGCAGTCTGAGAAAAGCTTTTTCACTGAAAGTCTGTGTTGGGTGCCAAACACCTGAGGACACTGCTAAATCTAAAGTGTTAAAGAATGAGTCTCAATCTCTGAAAACTGGCCGCAGTTGTGATGAAAAGAAGGGAGTGGTCATTGTCGCGTGGCATTTTTCCTTTGGTTTGATGCGAGAACGTGCAACAGTTTAAATGTAATAAAAACATTTCTCAGCTTTTATATACATTTGAGCAAAAAGTGTCATGTTGAAAATTATTCACATACCATTCACAAACTGTAACAGCTTCTGGGAAAATCCAAGGTTCTTTACCATTCCAAATAGTCCAAGCTGTTCCGAAGCATCCTAATTACCCTGATTAATTGGAAACAGCTGTTTTTATCAACTCAGGTGAAAATAGCTCTCTGCAGTTGGTTTGTGGACAGTCATGGTTAAGACAAAGAAGCTCAGTGAGGACCTGCGGCTGCTCACAAGTCAGGAAAGGGCTACAAGCCCATATCTAAATGTTTTCACCTGTTCTGGCCAGGAGGATAGTGAGAGAGGTGAAAAAGAATCAGCTGTCCTCAAGCATCCTGATGAACTTCTACCGCTCTACAATAAAGAGCATCCTCACCAGCTGTGTAACAGTGGGTATGGGAGCCTCACTGTTGTTGAGCGAAAGGTGCTGCAGTGGGTGGTGAAAACTGCCCAGCGCATCACAGGGACTCCACTTCCATCCATTGAGGACATCCAGAGGAAGCACTGTCTGCGTCAAGCACGCGGTATTCTTAAGGACTTCTCTCCAGCCTTCGGGCAGACGCCTCAGGTTAACCCAGAAAGAACCAGCAGACTTAGAAACAGCTTTTTTCCAAGAGCTGTCACCTTGCTGAACTCCTTTGTATCCGTGGAGGGATGGCAAGAAGACCCTCCAACCTAAAAGATTTGGAGCTCATTGCTGAAGAAGAATGGTCAAAAATTCCTGTGGAGACATACAAAAAGCTGGTCTGCAATTATAGGAAGCTTTTGATTGCTGTAATAGCCAATAAAAATAGGCTTTTCTATTGATTATTGTGAAGACTATCAACAATTTTAGACACTTTTTGCTCAAGTGTAAATAAAAGCCAAGAAATGTTAGTAACTTTAAGTCAAAATTTGCCAGGGGTATGATTAATTAGTGACGTGACTGTAAATATTCTCTCACACACATGTGTACACTTTCATATACTGGCATATCTGTCTGGTAGCTGTGTAGTTGGATCCAATGTATTGAGACCTTACTAGTTGTAATGTACAATTAAACTCAAGTCAGCCACTGATATATCAGATAAAATTAGCCTTTCTATCTATGCATTCAGTCCTGAGCTATGCACCGTGTGTCAAAACAAGGCTCAAAGGGTCCCTACACTCCTTCATTAGACAACTGAGTACATTTTGACTCGTGCAGGGAGCTTGATTATAGCCATTACCAGTATGACAGCAGAGTCACAGTTAATGATATCTGTGTTAGAAAGCTTTGTTATTGGTGCCATTAGAAACGAATAGAGGCCAGGTTCCTCACACCAATGACTTGATTCAACCAGTGTGGCACGTCTGCTTTATGTGTGTTTGTAGTGGATGAATGCATGTGGGTACATATTGCATTTTGTAACACTTTACAGCATCCATATCTGTTCCTTAAACTGACATGTTGGTATCTAGTTTGCATGTTTTTGCTGTAGGAGACTCTAAATTATACATGTAATTCATATGTTTCTCCAGATTCTCCAAAATCTCCAGTTTCTGTCAGCTTAAATATCTGACGTTACATTTTAACATCCAGGCATTTCAGTTTATTATCACAGTGTTTTATTGTTTACTGGAGCACACAGATACCTGTTTTGCAAAAGTTTGCACGTATTTTCCACACATATTGCTTGAATCTATAAGACTCTGCATGCTGCAGCCGCTCACTCCAGCTCCAAGCTTTGATCCTGTACTTGAGTTCATTAAAATCTCTTTCAATAAATATTTCATCACTCTGTGATCAGTACTAAATATGTTCACCTTTGAGCACTGCTGGAAACTATTTCCTTTAACATCCTTGAAATAGAAGGCCATTGAAGGATATACAACCTGGTGGATGTTGACGAATGAATAATGTTTAGAATAGAAAAGCTAGATGGAGAAAACATTTTACTACACAACATTTTTTTATTTTGATTGGTGATTTCCTTAGTTCTCACTACATGAACATTGTACGGTACCAGATAAGATTCTTTCCTGCCTTTTCTGTGCAGATTGTGTATGTATACATGCAACAGTCCCTCCCAGCTTATGATGATATAAACGTTTCAGGTAATTAATAACTGCAAAGACCTTAATATCTAGCAATAGATAAGAATTCCACTGGGCTAGTACAGTCATTCAATGTGCACCTCCCAGCACAGTCAGAGAGACAGGGGAGAGGAGACGTGGAAATAAAAGGGGGTGAGAAGAAAATAGTGAGTAGAATGAATTAATTGTAATAAATCAAAAGAGAGTTTAGAAAGTAAATGGAGAAAAGTAGGAATACATTTTAAAATAATGTTATAATCATTTGGTGATTCTGGGAAATAAGTACAATCAATGAATTTCAGATAAAAATCTATTAATTTCTGAACAGATGTTTAGATAAATGGCAGCTTAACATGATATACAGGAAGTAGTAGGTAACATGATCACTGGAAACGGCCTTGCAGAACATTTTGCATTCATTCTACCTACACAGATGTTTGTTGTGCCACAAACCACATCAAGCACAGCAGTACGGGTGGAGGCAAGAGCGAGTTAAACTTCAGAAAGCCACATTGCCGACTGTAGCACTTCCCACACATGTAAGATTGCTGTTGATGGTCTGTAAAACAGTTTGGAAATGTGCTGCAGCAGTGCTAGCCAAAGTTCATCTTGTCAGGATGATTGCTGGCGAAGATGGAGACGGAAACAGAAGGAGGAAAACTGTTAAACTGACTTCAGCTGAGGTTAAAACACACTGCAGAACTGTTCAGTGTTGGCAACCAGGTTCCATGCACTGAAAGGAGGACAACTTCAAGTACAGCAGCATTCTGGGAAAGATCAGTGCAAACAATGTGACAGCAGACTGACTGTGCCTGTTTGCATGTCTCGTGTCTACGTGCTTTCTATGTGTGTCTCAGTATGTGTGTGGTCCTGTGTGTAATTCTGTGTGTGTGTGTGTTCTGTCAGTCTCAGAGAGTACTGGCCACTCTGAGCCCAGTATCTATTTAATGGTTAGCAGTTAACATGGCAGAAATGTCATTGAGCTTTTGGAGCTCTTCACTGCACAGAGCAGACAGCCCTGAGCACAGACTTTTCCCAAGCAGTCTACACCCCCCACACACAGAGCTATGTATCTTTCTGCACTTGGGAGGACCCTCATCTCATTGGGATAATGTACGGTCCCCTGCAAAAGCCTTGTTATGACAAGTCCAGTTCATTTGTATTTGCCGTACACTGAGGACATTTAGATCTAAAACCACAAGATTAAAAACAGTGAAAAATAAGTTATATGTGACGGTATTCACAAAGATACGTACATAATCCAGCAACATTTCTTTCAGAAACATAATGGCATGTGCGGTTTACTCATAAAGATGTGTAGATTAAGAATTAGACTTCCATAGTTACACAGTTACAGTTCGGGAGGCAGACACCCTCGCTAGCTTTAAGATTAGCCTTAGAACCTTCCTTTTTGATAAAGCTTATAGTTAGAGGTGGATCAGGTAACTGAACCATCTCTTAGTTATGCTGCTATAGG
>JAUMHF010000005.1:12824647-12845425 GCA_032359275.1 Microctenopoma steveboyesi | reverse complement strand
AGACAAAGATGAGCAAAGACAAAGTTTGTGTGTCTCCCTGTGTCTGTCTGCGTAAGTGTCTGTGTTTCTGTGTGTGTGTGTGTGTGAATCTGTGTGTGTCTGTGTGTGCGTCTGTCTGTCTGTCTGTCTGATTGGGGGACTTCTGTGTTTGTCTGTGTGTGTGTGTGTGCACGTGTTTGTGTCGAGAAAGAATGTGAGAGGAAGAACCTGACAAAAAGGAATAGCCACAAAGACAAAGTTGACAAAGATGACGAGCTGATAAAATGGGGACAGAAATAAAAAGAGACAAAGATGACCAAAGACAAAGTTGACAAAGATGACGAGCTGATAAAATGGGGACAGAAAGAAAAAGAGACAAAGATGACGAGCTGATAAAGTCCGTGTAAGGTGGGCGATTAGAGAAATCTGGTTTGGATTTCACAGGGTGAAAGATTTGAACCCATCAAGTGGGCACATTCCCTCACAGATGTTTAACTGAATTAGAAGAACAAATGAATAAATGCATTAGCGCAGCAGATGTTTGAGCCGACTGCTGAGGACCAAGGTGTAGAAAATCGACATCCTCATTACTTACGCTGAGTTGAGGGGATTGGCTTTTTTTTTGCAAAATGATCTGTTAGGACCAGATTAATCATGCCCGTCACACTGAGGGCATGAAATGAAAATTAAATTGTATTTTCACAGTCCCGTGGCAACTGACAAAATAAAACGCCTGCCTATTATTGTACCCAGCAGCTCAAGCTTGCCTTGTCTTATTTTTGGAGGACATTGAGGTATTTACTATGCAACACTACAGATTGTTCCACAACTGCTGCAGTCAAATGTGCTGTCAGCCTCGAGGAACCATACACTCCAGACATTTTAATGTGCTACAACTGCAGAATGTAGATTACATCAAAGTGACTTTGTTTTTTCATCACTTCAGATGGAGAAAAAATGGTTTTGAACAATAGCTACAGCAGTAAGTGCATCTGTTAGATCTGGTCAGTTTTCTAAATAACTGAGGAAAAAATTAAAGTCTGCAGTTTCTATCATTGTACAGTCAGATATATAAATATTTTTTCTGTGAAAAGGTAAGTTGTTTCGGTGGGCTGCACAGAAATATTGTCAAAACATATGATTTCCTCTCCTCTCCACGTGCCTTTTACCTTTTTTTCTAGCCTCCTTGAACTTCAGCATTCTCTATTAACCTCCACTCCTCCTTGAACAGCTCATCTTTCGTTCATCTCTCTGTTTCTTTACTTGTATTGTGGATTACGTCTTTTCACACATCCTGCTAGTTTGTAATGTTCCCTTTGATCTTGGCAATGCCATTTCCTCTTTTGTTGGGCAACAACAACATATCTATTAATCTTGTAAACTCAACTGCAAATTGTTTCTTTGTCTTGTCCTTTTACTTGTGCCATTTCCTGTGGTCATCATGCCTTGTAAGTGAATAAAGAGAAATTTACCATTGGTAACACAAAATAGACATTTTTCCTTCCGTCTACTGTTCAATATTGCAGATGTCAAACTATGATCACAGTGCCTGTAATAGCCATGTTTGTCTTAAGAATCAGATGCTGACATTTTGAGTGAAACAGTTCAATTAAATTCATTTTGTTAATAAACCAGCTAGCGGAGAGGCCATTGAGCGTAAGCAACATTCTTGTTCCTGAAATATTGCTGATGGTAATGAAAGAATGAATAAAACTGAGAGCACAAAATTAAGTATTAATTTGACTTGACCTGCTGTCATGATAAACAGGCTTTCAGGGTAACTTAATTTGAAATCCAAAATTACACCATAAAAGACTCCTATTGCACAACCTTGTTTCACTAGTCTTTCATATTTAGATAAATTTCTGGCTTAGTCTGGGTATAATAGGTTGGCGTCAGTTTTAGAAAGCACAACCAGTAAACAACTGTATAGCACTCCAATTTTTCTGTTGTCCCTTTCTCTTGCTTTCTGTTGTTTGTGTCCTGCCCCATCTACATTAATTTACTTTTTTCATTTTGCTAATGTCTTAGTATGGACACATAGCTACTTGCAGAAACAAGAGAAAAATGTTTGTCTTTACATTATTAATGCTTGGCTTTTACTCATTTTGTGGAAAAACAGGAAAATGATAAACCCAAAAACTGGCCTTCTCTGTTACTCTTTCTCTTTAAATGTCACTCTCATCTTCAGAATATTCTGTTGTGTCCCTTCTTTAGCTCCTTCTATTGCGGCAACTCTCATTTAAGACGTCCTTTTATGTCACTCACTCATTTTCCCTCTATCCCTGAGGGACTCAAGGACTGCAGCATGATGGTCTTATAGCAGTGTGGAAGAGACACGTACACCGTAGACCCTTTCAGATGTACACATGCATGTATCAACGGTTAGGGTATACAGTAGATGCATAAATAAAAGCAAGATAAAAAGCTTTTTATAAAATATGAAATACATGCAAACACACATACACATGTTCCAGATAATAGTAGACAGCCTGCATACACTATAATAAAGAGAACATCAAAAGTTCCTAGGAAAGGCCCAAACCTGCATCATCTATTGACACACAACTGCATTTTTTAGTCCATTTAGTCAAACATTACATGTGCAAAATCCTCACAGTCCATCCACCAAAATTACATTACTTGTTATTGCTCTATGTTGTATTAGGTAATGAATATTCAGAATGTTTGAAGTTTTAAAAATTAAATGAATCACTGACTGAAAACGCATTGTTGCTGTGTAGGCTGCAAACAGTAAACTCACTTCTCCAGACACCACTACACCACTGTCCAACATGCATGTCATACATCACATTAAACGTCATGGCACTAAACCTAGGGACATCTGAAGGGCTGCTTCTTTAGGTTTAGTGGTACAAAAACAAAGGGACCTTAAAGAAGGAGCCACCATCTCAAAACAGCAGGATTTTATGTATAAAAGGGGAAATGCTGTGTTGACCCACAAGCTGTATCATATATTTACTATTTTTAAAGTAACTACTGCTGGTTTTCTCAACCACTGTGGAACCTTGCTGTCAGAGTTTGTGAAAATGTTTCTCATCTTCTTATGTGCTCATTATTGCTCTTCTCTCTGCCCAATCATGACTTTAACACTTTCTTCTCATTCCCCTCAAGGCACTCTTTGCAGATCCAGTTTCTCCTATGTATTTTTGTATATGCGTAACTTTTGATGTTCCACAAAAATTGTTGATACCCTTGATAGCAAAACAGATGAACCCAAGAGCCCATCTTCTAAAGTAATATTGTGTTGCATTTAATTTTATTTTACTGTGGAGCTATTTCTGTTAAATTAAATTAAATTTTTTACTCTGTAAGATCACACAGCGAAAGATACGTTATCTATGTCAAATTTGAAACTATGCACTGAGTTCCACATCAAGTCAAAGAACAATTCACATAACTACCATTGGCATATTGTGAAAAATTCTTTCTCTTTATGACACATCGTACACACAGACAGTAAGCACAGGTTGGAAAGGAGAACATGTGGACACATTTGAGCTGTGTAATATTGCTTCTATTAGATTGGTTTTGCCTTCAATGGGATCTATGGTGTGTGATTACAGTTTTTGGGAATGTTATTATTTTGGCCTTTGTGCCTTGCTTTTATTATTTTGTATCAAATAATGTGAAGTATCTGTGCCTCTCATCTTATCTGTTTCACTGTGTCTCATTTGTCTATCCTCTACCACAGACGACCTCAGAGGTAATGCACATTTCAGCCATTTTTCCTCCCTACTACATTCCCTACATTCACAGATGAGGAACCCTAATACTTGTAACTAACTTTCTCATATCATTTATCGCCCTTCCACCACCACTATCATCAGACTCTGCTTTCTGTCATCTTTTCCAAGCTGCCATCTCTCTAGTCCGTTATGTCCTTCTCACATACTATACCTGTTTTAGTATTCTCTCCCTTGTGCTGACATCTGGTATGTTCAGCATCTCTAACTCAGTCTTCATACTTCACTGTCCCAATTCATCACTCTTCCTTCTGTCTGTTACTGCAGCATGGATCTTGTTACAACTTGTGGTCATTTAATTTCATGAGATTACAGAACTGGTACAACGCATTTTAATACAAAACATTATTGTTGAAAAAAGGGATAGTGATATTAGTATTTCCCCATAGCTTTGTTTCTAACAAATTGGAAAAGAGAGCCATTTTACTTTAAAATCAGTCCAAGATAAATTGCAGTTGTATGCATCTTTATGTAGCCTATAGACTGATATTACAGTCAGTTTATGCATGGGTCCAGGTGCATATTTTTGCCAGATGTAATACAATTCCCTGCAGGCAGATATGAAAAAATAATAGTGGGACAAACATTGGTTTTGATCATTCATACATTTGTAAACACACAGATTACTCAAAAAGATAAAGTTTCCTGCGGCAGTGGTTTGGTGGCACCAGAGCCTCCATCTGGAGCCAGGTCTGAAGGTAGGGCTCGATGGTGAGTGCCTAGTAGTTGAGCCTTCACACATGGGGCTCGGCCAGGCATAGCCTGAAGAGGTAATATTGGTCCCATGGGCTCACCACCTGTAGGAGGGGCCAAAGAAGTCAGGTGAAGTGTGAGCTGGACAGTGGCTGAAGACAGGGGACTTGCCGGTCTGATCCTAGGATGCAGTGGCTGGCTCTAGGGATGTGGAATATCACCTCTCTGGAGGGGAAGAAACCTGAGCTGGCGCATGGGGTTGAGAGGTTCTGACTAGTTATAGTTAAACTCACATCAACGCACAGCTTGGACACTTGAACCAGTCTCATTGAGAGGGGCTGGACTCTCTTCTACTCTGGAGATTCCCCCGATGAGAGGCACATAGCAGGTGTGGGCATACTTATTGCCCACCAGCTCAAGGCCTGTAGATTGGGCTTTACCCCAAACACAATGTTCAGGCATAAGGGTGATCATATGTGCAGGGCACCCTAGGCCACAGTTCGATGATTAATTTTGTGGTCGTGTCATTGGACCAACAATCACATGTCGTGGGCAATATGGTGAAGAACTTTGGTCGAGTGCAACTTTCAAATAATCACCACCTGGTGGTGAGTTCGCTCCGTTGGTGAAGGATGACTTAAACATATTGTGAGGGTATGCTGGCAAGCTTTACCCACATCTTAAAGAAAGTTAGGTGTCTTAATTGTTGAGGTGGCTGACCATCACTATGGCCATAAGTTGGACTACCAAACCTGTTGGTGGACACTGGCAGTGAAGAATGCCATCAAGCTCAAGAAGGTGTTCTATCAGGCCTTTTTGGCTAGGGGACTCTAAAAGAAGCGAGCAGGCCAAGTGGAATGCGGCTTTGGTGGTTGCTAAGGTAAAACATAGGTTTCGGAGGAGTTTGGTAAGACCATGGAGGATGCCTTCCAGACAGCTTCGAAGAGATTCTGGTACATCACCAGTGTCTCAGGACACGAAAGTGGTGCAAAACAGTATAGTGGGGATGGTGCGCTGTGTGTCGATGGGGGATCACCTCTTTAATTCCACCAACACACAGTGGGACAGTGCCTCTGAATTAGCAAACCTGGGTCTACAAAAGGATCACACTCCTCATGTCTATATCAGGAATGTCTATTCAGGGGTCCTGGTAAGGAGGGATTGTCAGATAGTTAATCCTTGAAATCAGGAGAAGCAGTGTGGTTTTTGTCTGCTTTGCAGAGTGGTAGACCAGGTCTATACCCCGGGCACAGTCCTGGTAGGTGCATGGAAGTTCCAATTAGTCTACATGTGCTTTGTGGAATTGGAGAAGGCATTCAACAGTGTCCCTCAGAGAGAACTGAAAACAAGACCAAACTGTGACACCACAAACTTAGATTTCCAAAAGTCATCAGTTAAGTTTTTTTTTACTTTCTTTTGTCTCTTTCCTTTTGTACATTTAGTGCAACAGTTTGTGAAATAACCACATATTATCACATTGCTGTGCTTATTTATACAAAATCATTATTATGTCTAAATTAAGTTTTTCCCAAAAAAAAGTTATCTGTTCTGTACTCAATAACTGCATGGAACACATGCAGTTTAAACATATGAAAAAAATGTTTCTCAGCATATTAAAATAAAATTATGAAAGGTTGAAAACCAACTAGCTGTGAATCTGCATAAGCACCTTAGATTGAGTTACAATGTGCACATTTGTGTGACATGTATTAGCATTAAGGTTGGAGAGTTGTTGAGCACTTTTTCATCTGAGCGCATTTGTGGCATATGCACATTCCTGTGACTGCTCTCTCATGACCCGAGGAATTTCCTGGAGTTCCTTGTTTCCTGATCACCTGTTATCATCCACCGTTACACACACACACTCTCTTACACACACACATGAATACAGAGGTCTATGCATGCCCACAGTATGGTCCACATTATGAAAACACAGACATACAGTCAGACAACATTATGATCTATTATAAAAAGGAACCCATCCCTTTCCTGATTGGACGTCTGTGTGTGTATGTGTACATATGTTCATGCCAAAAGGGCCGGCCCTGTCCTTGGTGTGGAAAGTAAATGAACAAGTTGAGACAAGAACAAAAATACAAACTCTGAGTCAGAGTCTGTAACAAAGGAAACCAAAGTAGGTTTAAGCTGCAAAATAATGAAAGATATTAAATATAATTGAATGATTAGAAAATTAGATTCATAGAACCACAGTGGGCTGAACAGTGGCACAAATATGTTGTTAGTCAGTAGACTAGTCTCCCTCAAATGTTTCTAAAATCTTAATATTTCTGTTTACTCATAGCCTGATGAACTATTATCATTGATTCCAGACCTTCGCGTACAAGTAAGGCACATCCCACAGCTAGGTCAACCATCTTTCTAACACCACTCATTCCTATAGTATGAATTAATATATTGGTGGGTGTTAAGATAGTCTAAATATAAAATATAAATACAAAAATAGGAGATAAAAATACATTAGCAATGACACACTGAGATATGTTTCATGTGCAGGGTTCAGGCATTGTTTGTACAAAAAAGGCCAGGAAAAAGGATAGGAAGAATAAACGATGAGTTACTCTTAAAGCTCCCAGAATAAAGGACTCTTCAGAAATGGTATAAAGGGGGAGCTGCCCTGTTGTTAGAACTGGCAGTAGAGTTGAACTTTGATAGGATAAGTAAAAGAGCTGAGGAGTAAAGGATGCAGAAGATGAGCTGTAGAGGAGAGAGATGATTGTAGTGCATGTGGCAGATGTGTTCATGTAGTACCCAAAGGTGATAAAAGAACTGCTGCCAGACAGCAAGCTCTCCTCAAAGTTTAATGGCACAGCACTGATCCCCCACTAATGCAGGATAACAGTTTTAACAGCTGAGAAAAGCCTGGTGTGTTTGTGCATATGTTTGTGTCTTAGCTTGTTTGTTTTCTCTTGAGCATTTATGCATCAGCCATTGTGTGTGTACGTGTGTGTGTGTGTGTGTGTGTCTGCGCACATGTGTGTTTCCTTCTATTGTATTTCACTTCAGCTTCCACCCAGAGCTAATGGGTCTGTAGATGTGTGCCAGAGGAACCTGCCTTGCTTCAGCGCCGACAGTTTCCATAAAGGGGTTGTGACTTTTTGTTGTGGGTCAGCGCAGGTTTTGTTATGAATGTCATGTTATAAATGGGGGTATTGTTTGTAAAACACACTGTTGTTTGATCTCTGCACTTTTATATGTAGCGATCAGAACATTTTTCCATTATGGAGCGTAGATGCATAAAAACCTAGATGGTTTGTCATACAAAAGAACTTAGGTCATCGAAACAACAAATACACAAACAATGTTATTTTAGTAATGTTGCTAGTGGATTCCAGGAATCCTTAATATAATAAGTCATCCGGTAAAACACAAGTTGTTAGTTTATTAGGTCTTGGATGATGATGGAAAACTTCTCTGCGTTGTATCAGGTTATATAACAAAAATCCTAAGGTTGGATGTAATACTTTTTAATACCTTTTTCAATACCTCCTGAATATTTTTTAAAACCAACACGACATTGAGCAGCAACTGTTTTAATCGACAACCATTCTAGGAGATGTCAAAAGGGGAGGTTATTTTGGGGAAGCCTGGCTGTGCATTTCTTTTCAGCTGTGAGACAAAATTGAGACTGGACACACCGGGTGCAAATGAACACCTCCTCTCCAATGATAGCGACTGGTAGAACTGTGCGGCGGTTTCAGTCACAAGCTCGCTCTTCCCCATAGAGTGAGCAGGGAGAGCTCGTGTTAGCTGTCACCACACGGCTAGCACCACAGTTTGCTGCCCAAGCTAACGCCATCAGTTGTTAATGGCCACCATGCCTAGGATTAACCCCTGTTATTGAAAAATCTCCCATAGTGTGTGTGTTATGTGTCTTGGGCTGCAACACGCCCAGACAGCAATATCCATATCGGGCTTGTGCTTCACTTTGAAAAGTCTAAGCTGAAGACTATCCCGCGAGGTTAGCCTGTCTGACACGGACCCAACGATGGCTAGCGCCAAGGTGTCAGCAGAGTAGACTGAGGTGGTTTAACCCGCAACAGTGCCCAACTGGGGCGAGGAGATGGGATGTCATTCACCTGCTCATGGCGGAGGCGACCATGGTTATCGGTGGGGAAGCTTTTATGTCCAACTTACCCAAGCCGAACGCTGAGCTCCTCTCTGAGTCCTCGGAGGGATCGTCAGACGACCTCATATCTGATAAGGAGGACAAAACTACCTTCGCAGCCTCTGCTCATGTCTCTATGGTGGAGATACATGGACCAGGCAGGGACGGCACGGCAGTAGCTCAACCCCGGAGTATGGAGCTGCTTGACGTTGCCAAACGTGCAGCTGACAATTCCGTAGCCCGTGGTGACAACTGAGGCTTCTACCTCGTGCTACGAGGGTAAACTGCTTCCTAAAGCGAAATGGATTTTGCCCATCTTTCTAGTATGCATGGAAGAGGTGAAACACTGCTGGGGAAAGCCAACCCCATGCAGGGCACATCGGCGTTTGACTGTGTCGACATGAGTATACATGAGTGTATATATTTAGGGTATATCATTGTTTGATAATTGTTTGAACTACTTTCCACACTATCATTGTATTTTTTCTACGCATTTGCGTCTTCTGCACCAAAGGCATAGCAATCCAATTTTGTTGTACCCTGTACGATGACAATAAAGGCTATTCTTTTCTATTTTACTAGAAGCAACATTAGTATGTTAAAAACAAAGTTATATAAAAAACAAATTTAGTTTGCTCAGGGTATTAATAAAGTTTAGCCATAAAGGCTTAAACATGGGGCTATTTAAATAATTATATACAATCCAGGCCAGAATGCAGAGGGTATGAATTAAAATAAAACTATATACTGTTAGTTAAGGGGCTGCAGACAGTTACTGATTGTAATCACAGAGATAAGGCTCGTCTGCGATTCAACATGATTCACTACCTATTTCTCCCGTTGGACAACTCAGAACAGAATTAGAGAATATTTTCTTGTAGATACCATTAGAATGTGTTTCAAATGTACTCGGTATTACACAGTATGAATTCATGCTATTCTAAAAATGTCATCACAGTATATAAAATAGGGTACAAGCCTTGGACACAGCATGTGCAGAGGCAAGAGCCACATAAATCATGAACTGCACAACACAGTAGTGGATGAGGGTAAGAGAAAAACTTTTTTGCTTGTTGTATTATGCACACACTGGCCTTGTGATAGACAGACAGACAGACAGACAGACAGACAGACGGACGGACAGACGGATAGACGGACGGACAGATAGATAGATAGATAGACAGATAGATAGATATTCACCATGCACTCACTTTTTTAGTGACGGTTAAATCTCTGCTGGACATTTCAAATATGGATGCACTAGTGCTGGCACACAATCTCTATACACATGCACAAACATGTGAAAATGAGAAACATAAGAGTAGGGAAGAGAGATTGCTAATGGAAAAATCTGGTTATTATTTGGATACAAGCATTTCTGAACCTTATTCACTCCACTAATGCATCTAATATGTTATGATGAATCCCATGGAAAGATACATGGATAGCTGGAGTGATGCAAGGTACGAATGAGACACTTGACAAAAACTGCATATGGCAGATGGGAAAAAATGTCCAAGGTGACAGGAGAAATGCTGTTCAAGGGAAAATGCCTCAGAAAAATTCCTGCTATCGAGCAAAGCTAAATATAGGCTCATTAAAAATCTAAAGAGCCTATTGATGGGGAGGGGCAGGGTTGTAGACGGGAAAAGGGTTTGTCAGAAACACAGAGTGAGATTGGAAGGAGGAATGGACAGGTGAAGGAGATTTAAGAGCAGGGTTACGGATGATGAGAGACAGAAAGTAGTGTTAGACATAATGAAAAATGGAAGGATGCGCTGAGAATGAGCATTAGGCCATCTCTGTCTTGTTCCACACAGGAGACAGGAGCATGTCACTTCCATCACACAGTCACCAGCTTCTTCGCCTCTTCCCTTTATTCTGTGCTCTCATCCACTATTCAATAGGCTGGTACTATTCGGCCAGCAGAAATAGAAAAGAAAGAAAGGAATAGTCACCCGTTCCTTACAGCCCTGAGGAGGAGCAAGATCGGGGGAGGATCGGGGGCCAGGCTGAGGCCAGGAATTACGATAAGATAAAGAAATAAAGGTCTGGATGGATAATTTTTTATGTAGAAAATTATAAATCACAACTAGGCTAAACATTTTAGCACTGTGTAGTATAAGATGGAAAAAGATGCCTCCACAAACACTACAACATCTATTCTGAAATGTCATGGGGGTTTTGAGGCCTGTTGTTAAACTGTACATGTACAGCCATAAACATTTTCCATTTGTATTAGTCTGGTAAAAGAATGTAATACACTATATGTGAGCTACAGTAATTGCAGCTGCCCCACAGTTAGGACCAGGATCTTGTTCCGGTCTGTTCTTCACTTTATTCGATTTAAAGAAGCAACTCAAGTTAAATCTGACTGGGCTTTAGTCTCAGTAGTTTAGTGTATGGTTGAGTTTTCGTTTTAAAATAACTGCGCTGGAAACATAAAAACATTAACTAGAAAACCGCAAAAGGTGATTCAGGTGCAACTGAACTTGTTTTAGTTGATTGAAGATTTTTCACGATCCAATGCAGAGGGCTCTCTCAAATCTGAGACTGGCAGGCATTTATAAACCCTGGGAGGTCTAACTAATGGCTTGATTTTCCAAAAGCCTCTTATAGCCTTCATATTAAATATTAATGTACCCAAAAAATATAATTATACATTTAATTGTAAAAAAGATTTTTTTTCTGTATTAGTTTTCTGAATTTATATATTTGTGGTTAAAAAATAAAGAAAGCCCTCTGGAATGGAGGGTGAACAAAACTAAAACAAGTGCAATTGTCAATAAATAATCTTTTTTGTGAAACCATGGCCTGGATCTTCACATACTAGAAACATTTTAGTGCTACTTTTTTTACACTAACTTAAAACATAAAGTCCTTTAACCAATATCCACAGTGGTCAGCTGGAAATGAGAAGCAGATTTTGTTAACTTCCATCTGAAGCCAAAGTCAAATTACAAAGAAATTCAAGAGTTAAATTTGCCACAGATACCACTAGAAATTGCATATGTGAAAATGGAAAGTTAGATATGCACAGCAACAACAGCTAGTGGAAACCCAATAATTTTCTGATCAAATTTGTATTTCTTCATTTATTAATCATTCATTAAGGACAACAAAGTAGTAAACAAGTTGGGCATTCATCAGAGACATCTGACAATGAGTACTTGAAGTTTTAGTCACACAATTTGAAAGTTGAATAAAAGCTTATGCAATTTGCAGCTTGAGTCTGAGCTGTTTTTAAGTCATAAATCTGAACTTACACCTCACTGGTTTTGTGAAAGGACCCTAAGATATGATAATATAAATACAAGTGGAAGCAGATGATGAAAGGAAATGTTCACACGGTGGCAGGGAACAAAGGAATAAGAGATGCTGTAGAATGTAGTATGCATGGAGGTTTGTACCGCATAATGAGAGAAGTGTAAAAAGAGGTGTAGCCAGGTGCAAGTTCATGTAGACTGCTCTATGAAATAGGAAATAGTCTGATGGACATACGTAAGCACGAACCAACCAATAACACCAAAGAAAGTCAACGGAGAAAAACACAGAAAGAGAAATCTACATCTTGAGAATAAAGAGGGCAGAAGATGAGGGAGAGCCTTTAAGGAAAGAGAGAGAGAGAGAGAGAGAGCAGCTGTTCAGCCGAACAGCCGCAGGGCAAATTTCAGAATGCATGACAAAGGGAAACTCAGAGGGCCGGGTCCACACAATAACACACACATACAAACACATCCGAAATAAGAGATGAATCGCACCATGAGACATATGTACCACGTACACATGTTTCTATTTGCATAAATCTATGTATATGTACACAACATGTATCTGCACACGCACACATTCTCTTTCCATAAACAGATAACACAAACACACATTAACATGTGTCAGAATTTTTCAGACTATTACGTAATTATGTAATTTAGTGATGAATAAATACTTAAAAGCAGCATTTTGAGCAATGCTGCAGCCACGTGTCATAATATATAATAATTGTGCAAATCCAAGTGGTTTATTAAAGCCCTTTGCAAGCAATTGTTGTATATATTTTACAGCTTGGTTAGACTTTTCATTAACAAATTCAGGCTACATCACAGCATCTAGGGTCATGGAGACATTAATAGATGGAGATTAGATGCACCAACGTAACTCCTAATTTAATTAGTCAAATTAAATTAAGTGAAAACTCCTGCTCATGAGAAGAAATAAAACAATCTATATTGCGTAAATGTTTTTTTTACTTTTATCTTTTTAATGAAATCTAACGTCATTTAACAAAATTTTTTAAAAATACAGTTTGTAATAAAGAACGGCTCTCAGCCCTGCTCCATCCAGTCGAAAAGGTATCTCTCATTACCTAATTGCTCTAGTTTCACTCAGTCTTTCCTCCATCCTCATTCACTCTCCCCTCTTACTTTCTGTCCCTCTTATCCCAAGGGGCTGCGAGGGCAATTAGGTTGCTTTACTGCCGCTCTAGTTTTACTGGCTGGGGAGCAACACTATAAACACTAATTACTGTAACACACACACAAACACACACACACACGTTCAGTTACATGAGCAAAAATAACTGTGTTCCTATGTGTTCTCTACTGTGCACACACCTCTGGAAAGTGTTACCAAAGCAGCATGAACCTGTTCACGCTCATCAATAAAAAGTGAATCTGTGCACTGTTACAGCTCAGCTAACGGTCGTAGTAATCCAAACTATATTCTCTATTTCAAAGTGACCTGAGACATTTTTATATACTTTATTTATGTACATTTATACTTCTTGAATAATACAATTTGCTTTATCATTAAAAAAAAATTGTGATATTTAAAAGGAAAGAAACCTAGAAAAAATAGATAAATGAATTAGTAATTGAAAAAAAAACAGCAGTTCACTGTGGCCAATTGGGCTTGAATAATGAGTACAGACCTACCAGTATGGAGTCTTAATACAGCAGCTAATTTGAATTTGCAGTATCAACAGTAATAGGAGAACTCTGCCACCAATATTCAACATAGGTGGTGAGGAAGCACAGCAAAGTACACTTGTGTATATGAATGTGTTTGTAGGTTTGATTGGCCGCTACAGTATGGATTAACTAGAGTCCCTCACGCTAATGATCGGTGCACTGAAACACACAGTATAGATGAACATGTGCACATGAGTGCATGCCAAAGGTCTGCAGAGACAGTCACAGCTAAAAGCGGAGCCTGCAGACATTTCACACTAGAACTCTACCTGTCTCAAAAAAAGGGACATGCAGAGTCACAAGACAAAACTTAAGATAGAGAGACAGGGCGTTCATTTACCTGAGACTTTCCTGGTTATCTACACTTGTGTAACTGCTTAAACATATGCGTGTGATGACTAATATCTGCAGCCTGGTGAATCTAAAAAAAAGCCTTGACTGTTATTGTGTACCGAAAGTAACACTGACCTTCCTGAAGAAAGGGAGGGAAGAAAATTGATATTTGCAGGCAGCACGGTGCTTTAGAAACTTCCTGTTCTCTGCTTCATGTGAAGTCACTCATTCTTAAGCGAGGGCATACAGTACACACACATAAACATATACACACACATTTGATTATTAATGAGCGCTGTGTGCATATTTACAAACTTTGTTTAAGAATGTATGCCAGATTTCAAGGTTAGAAACTTGAAAGTGTAAAAATTTAAATGTGTTTGTGTCGGTGTGTGTGTTTCAAGAGACGTGCTGACTGGGGCTGAAGGTTAGTGGTTGATGGAGAGATGAAGAGACGGGGAGAATGTCTCATCCTTGGAATGAACTGTATCTTAATGAGCTCTTCCTGCTGCTCCAAAACCCGTTTTTGCACATAAATGTCTGTACACGCCCACTAACAGTTGAAATTGACCATAAACACACATACATTAAGTGTATGTAGTATCTATACAATGTACATTATTCTTTGAGGGAAACAAACCCTCTAATACGGAGAGCTGTGATGTTATCTAACTTTGGGCCTAACTTAACAAGCTGCTTTCAACATTTATTTTGACATAAGATGTGAACAAAGAAGTAGTAGAATGTAGTTTGGCTTCCATTTTTTTTCAGGAGTTATTTTAGTGACATTGTCTCAAAATTGTTGTAATTTGTATAATGGAACAGACTTTACTAAAACATGTGTAGTTTATATTGACAGCAGGATTATATTATTATACTACCTGATGGTGCTCATCAAAGGCCCTCAGGATTTGAATAAGTACAAGGCAGACAAAACATACAAGAGTGGCCTGCTCCACAATAATATGCTGCTCAGTGTTCAAGGCTGAAAAATGAAAAGAATGAACGGCCTTGAAAGGAGTTACTTTAGTTTGAACTGAATCAGTACAGGTGGAATTAATATCTATGTGTGTGTGTGTGTGTGTGTGCGTGCGTGTGTGTGTGTGTGTGTGTGTGTGTGTGCACCTGTGCACACGAGAACAGGGTTGCTCCATCTGTGCTCTAGTAATGGCTGCTCTTTTACTGGCTTCATAGGGCATATCAACACAGACACCCAGGCGAGTACATAGCAAGTATTGAAAACACAAACACCTGACAAGTGCACAGATGTGCACAGGCACAAATTAGCCACCACTAACTTTTTCTGTGGGACCTCTTAAAGAGCCGCAAAGAGCCACGAGAGAAAAGAAAAAGGTTAATTTCATATTTCCCCATGGAGCAGGATGGATTTTATGTCCAGTTAACAATAATGAACAAGAAAATGATACATGTATCTAATAAATGAAACGAAGACTACATTGCTTAAAAAGTTAATTGAACAACCAAGTAAATCACACAGTTTACATGGTGTGGTTTAGCAATGAATAAGGAACTAGTGAAACATGAAAATCATCAGTAAGTATAAATCAAGTAGAGGAACACGAATCATGGCCAGTTAGTGCTAATAGATGAGGCAAATTGTCTGTTATTATTGGCATCACTGGGTCATCATTTAATGAGCAAACTGAAAAAATGCAGTTTCCTCTGTATTGTTAAAATGCCAGCCACTCACTCTGTGTGAATCACAGCCTCTGTAATGATAAACAGTAGCACTGATTGAGCAGTTGGAGGTTCGCGTGTGGGTGTTTTCAGGGAGGAGAAAAAAAAGGTTAGTAGACAGGAAATGGAAAAAGTGCAAAATGTCTCCTGTGAACCTGGGTAAAAGTAAGTTTTCGAGGCAACTGGTTAGTCAAGAGAAGGAGGTAAAGATTCATAACAAACTCCAACTGTAAGCATTCACACATTCTGCTGGCACGAGGCTCCGGCAAGCTTTGCATAACATTTTACACTTTTAAAAAGAAGCTTGCAATTATCTCAGAAACTCACAACATTATTATTTAAAAACTTAAGACTCCCCACAAATTGCATGTCACGATCCAGTCTGGCTCTGTTGTCCTGTAGCAGACAGAACAGCTGTTGGTCTTGCACACCACACACACACATGCATATGAATAGACAAATTCATGTTTATTCACCATTAACAGGAAAATGTTTATTTATTTGTACGAACTGATATGTATGGGTTTAATATGTACCGACTACATATACACACAGAAAGCACTTAACTTTTTTGAAGCATTCTAATTGGATCCATGCAAACACTAAGACATACTGTATGCACTCTGCTGGTAAACTGCCAAAGATAAGAGTTTGATGCCCAGCTAAGGCTGTTAAAATGTTTGCTTACACACTTTCACATATACAGTAATACACAAACATTTCCTCCATCGAAAACCATGTTTACGTTCTGTCAGGTGCTGAGGCGAAGCGCACATTTTATGTAATCTAAATAAGGTTTTATCGCTAATCTGCAGTAGCTGCAGCAGAAGTTCAGAATTAGATTGGATACAGAGTGAACTTAGTGTCAGCTGTGATAATAAGATTTACGTTTACTCGCGTCACAGTGATGATGTGAATTTTATTCACCTTTACTACACCTAATACGTTTTTTTCTATTGGACAACATTTGAAGATTTGAAGGCAGGTATCTTAAACCAATCAGCCACAACATTAAACGCACATGGTGGTATTAATGTTGCAATAGAAAATGGTGGCCATAATGATAAATGGTAAACGGTCTGCATTTATATAGTGCTCTTCACTTTAACAAATGACAGGGGGAGCAGAACACACTGTACATAACAGTTTGATGTGTAGGGCACTGTCACAGCCTCACAGCGCTCATGCTCATCCTGTCCATCACAACATTATAAGCACCAGGTGGATTTGATAATGTGGCAAATCTGTGCATCTCCATATTCATACTTAACTAGGCATTAGTTTGTCAGCGCCAGTTATATTTGGAGAGTCTTTGTTCTGCCCACATACCAACTAAGGAACATTTTTTATGAGTCATAAATACTTTTTTTTATACCTGGCTTTTTACATGATCAAATGAGAGTTGTTTAAACCTTTATGTAGAGATAGCACTCTGCTTGTCAGTCTGCCATGTTGCTGCTCAATAAGTTATCATACAGCTTAAACAATATCATTTAGATCAGGGGTAGCCAACTCCGGTCCTCGACAGCTACTATCCTGGATGATGCTTTTTCTAGCTATCCCTGCCCTACCCTCTACTGATTACCTGGTTCAGGTGTGTTCAGCTGTAATTTCTGGGATGGTTGGAAAACAATCAGGATAATAGCCCTTGAGGATCGGAGTTGGCTACCTCTGATTAAGATGTTATAAATCTTTTTTGGGTCAGACCTGGCTTTATAGAAATAAATATGTGTCACTCTGAATCAAAATCTACACACGTGAAACCAGGAACCATGACGTAGCATTTCATTTGTGCGTGTGCCTGGATGCCTGTGGCTCTGTATGTGTACGGGTGGTTCTTGTGTCCATGCACACATTAGCAGGGTGGAGAGTGGCCTTCCTAATCTACTTTTTTCTAATTAAAAGCCTTTGACTAAATGGACCAGTACTGGAGCTGTCTGCTGGGGAAATTAAAAAACGTGAGATGATTAGAGGACAGCGGAGAAAGGGAGGTGGCAAAGCACACATGGATGAAAGACTTCGGCGATCAAGTGTAACAATGAGAGACAGGGAGACGGAGGTAAGGGATGGTGAGTGGTAGATTTTACCGGATATGGTGGAAGCTAGGAGGCAGAAAAAAGGAGAATAAAAGGGCAGAGCAAACGAAGACTCTATAAGTGACATACAGTGTAGATTGGCATTAAGTTATAACAAACATGAAAGCCGCTCCGTGAAGTGGAATTTCTTATGTTCACCATCTATGATCAGTGTGTTAGCAACATTTGCTAATTACCACTACAATCAAGCTACGGCTGATTAGAATCATTGGTTTATTAGGTATTTATTCATCAACAGATAGTGGCTAGATTATGACCAAAATCAGAATGATTATAGAAAAAGATTACAAAAACCACAGAAACAATCACGATACACAAATGACTCTTCATTTTGTCTCTATGTGCCTTCATTTTTCCTCCCTTTTGCATCCTCACAATAAAAAACACCCAGATATGATAACTTATTTCCCTCAGTAGGAAGTAGATTTGCCAAAACAATCTTTATCCTGGGGCCTTGAAAAGCAGAATGAGAATATATCCCGTTAAATGTAATTCATGCTAAGTAAATGTAAGTGGGTGCCTGAAGGTGCAGTGACTGAAAAAAAAAAGTGTGTTCGGACTGGCAAGCATCACACATCCCTTTTAGGGAAGTGTGACTGCTTGTAGGAAGGATTTCTTCATCTTTATTTACATGATGTATTTTTTATGTCAGTCATATTGCACTATAAGCCGGAGGGCAATGAATAGTTAGCTTGCAAATGTTTGAAATAGGAGCACCAGTAATTGTTGCCCAGTTTGTTTCATCTCAGGGGTAGGCCATAACAAAACTTTCACATTATTATCAACAGCAACTTGGACTTGTGATAAGGGAGAATAGTCATTCACATTAATCTAAATATTTGGGACATGGCTACTCACTCATTACAGTATCACTTTTTTTCCTTTAACTAATATGTAAAATATACTGTAGCCCAATAGTCCAACAATAGTCATGACAATACAGTAGTAATAAAATGCATGATTCTGTCCAAACCTCTGTGACAACAAACATACAGTACATTCCTCACATCCATAAATCAGAATCAGAAAGACAAAGACAGTATGATCCCTGACTGGATGCTGTGTGTTTGTGTAAACCCTGTCAAACAATATTATGATCAAGACTGTTTTAATACAGTGGGGTGTGTAAGTTTGGGCAACCTTGTCAATCTTCATGATTTTCCTGTATAAATCGTTGGTTGTTACGATAAAAAATTAAAATTAAATATATCATGTAGGAGACACACACAGTGTTATTTGAGAAGTGAAACAAAGTTTATAGGATTTACAGAAAGTGTGCAAAAATTGTTAAACAAAATTAGGCAGGTGCATAAGTTTGAGCACCGCAAAAAAGAAATTAACTCAATATTTAGTAAATCCTCCTGCAGAAATGCCTCTAAACGCTTCCTATAGCTTCCAATTAGAGTCTGGGTTTTGGTTTAAGGTATTTTGGACCATTCCTCTTTACAAAACATCTCTGGTTCATTCAGGTTTGATGGCTTCTGAGCATGGACAGCTCTCTCTAACTCAGTCTCAGCAGCTTCAGCTTTGTCACTGAATCCTGGACATTTGTCTCCAGAATCTGCTGATATTGAGTGGACTCCTTGCGTCCCTCAACTTTGGCAAGATTCCCAGTCCCTGCACTGGCCACGCAGCCCCACAGCGTGATGGAGCCACCACCATGTTTTACTGTAGGTAGCAGGTATTTTTCTTGCTGTGAATGCTGTGCTCTTTTTCCTCCATACATGACGCCCCTTGTTATGCCCAAATAACTAAATTTTAGTTTCATCAGTCCACAGCACTTTATTCCAAAATAAAGCTGGTTTGTTTAAATGTGCTTTAGCATGTTTGTGCTGTGGGCGGAGAATAGGCTTCTTCTGCATCACTCTCACATACAGCATCTCCCTGTGTAAAGTGCTCCGAATAGTAAAACGATGCACAGTGACTCCATCTGCAGCAGGATGATGTTGTAGGTCTTTGGTGCTGGTCTGTGGTTTGACTGACTGTTCTCAACAGTCGTCGCTTCTGTTTATTTTAAGGCCTTAACTTGAACTGTGCCTGTGGTCTTCTATTTTCTCAACATGTTCTAAACTGTGGAAACAGACAGCTGAAATCTCTGAGACAGCTTTCTGTGTCCTTCCCCTAAACCATGATGGTGAACAGTCTTTGTTTTCAAGTCATTTGAGAGTTGTTGTGAGACCCCCATGTTGCTACTCTTCAATTGCTCCCCCTTAAATACTTTTTCTCATAATTAGATTCACCTGTGTATGGAGGTCAGGGGTCACTGAGCTTACCAAGCCAATTTGAATTTTAACAATTAGTCCTGAAGGCTTTGGATAAATAAAATGACAACGGTTCCCAAACTTATGCACCTGCCTTATTTTATTTAAACAATAATTAGCAAAAAAATAGCACAGACAAAAACAAGTCACTAAAGCACAAACTGCTTCAATGCAGTGGTTTAGTGGTCAAGCATAGCTGCCTGCTGTGAATAGACGTTTAAGTTTATCAGTGTGAAGTAGGACACTGTTGGAAAAGACTCTCCCTGGGTAAATACAGTTAACCAATGCAAAATAGGTTCACTAAACTGTTTCCACAGAGCCCCAGAAGAGAATTTAAGAGTTATTTTTCATAATAATTAGACTGTGTGAAGGATTGTCCATTACATTTACTTTCTCATGCAGTGTTTACCTTCAATTACATCTCAGTTACTAAGCATACGTTGGTTTCCATTAATTAGCTATTGTTTTAACGCTTATTTCTTCATGCTGCTGAAATCTCGTCTTTCCAGTTAAGCACAATAAATTGAATATGCAATTGTTGCTTGGTTTATCCATCATACTCAAGAGTTTTATATCATCAGGGGCAATAAATGGCCACATAAAAGTGCAAAGCCACATAAAGCTGGTCAGAGTGCTGGTCTACTCGTGGTTCCTAGAGTCTCTAAATGTAGAATGGGAGGCAGATCCTTCAGCTATCAAGCTCCTCTCCTGTGGAACCAGCTCCCAGTTAAAGTTCGGGAGGCAAACACCCTCGCTACATACAAGGTTAGACTAAAAAATGTTCCTTTTTGATAAATCTTATAGTTAGAGATGGATCAGGTGACTGAACCATCTCTTAGTTAAGCTGCTATAGGTTTAGTC
>JAUMHF010000005.1:12746596-12817321 GCA_032359275.1 Microctenopoma steveboyesi | reverse complement strand
GTGTGTGTGTGTGTGTGTGTGTGTGTGTGTGTGTGTGTGTGTGTGTGTGTGTGTGTGTGTGTGTGTGTGTGTCATGGTGTATGGTTTATGCCTGCCAGTGCTCTTGTTTATTAACAAATTCTGTTCCTGGGCCTTTGAAGCTTTGCAGGGTAGTCTAAAAGCTTTTAATTTTAATTAATGTTCTGTGTCTATTATTAACCTGTATCATCCCCTAAGTGTTTCTAAGTTTTAAAGGTTCTGCATTACTCATTAGGCAATTTATGGGTAATGGGAAGGCCTTCTGCTTAGTCAGCAAAAGATCTCAAGTTGGCAGGATCATCCCATAAGTGAAAATAACTATGAAATCTGATGATAGGTGTACAATCAGTAAGCGAGCAAGAAAGTGACAAAAACTAATAGAGGTGATGTATAAAAGAAGCTCATGAGTTTGCCTTGGGGGGAATTGGTGTTTATAAATTCACTGGAAATGTTGAAAGCCCTTCTTTGTTTTGCTGCAAATACAGCATGTAACATCTTGATGTCTTATAATGATGGATAAATCACTCTGAAGTTTACTTACTAAAATTACTTCAAACATAATGCCTGCCTGTAACGGTCTGTCTTTGGCTTATAACACAAAGCTGCCTATTGAATGATTCCTGGCAAACCATGTGCAGATGTACTTTTCCTAAACAAGTGCAATCATGCAATCTGTATGTCTGTGTGTCTTATTCTCTAACAGCGAGTGAGCTGAAGAAGATAATCTCTCAGGGAACATATATAAGTGTTATGTTCTGTTAAAATAAAATATCAGAGGCTACACAATCCACCCATTTCACACTGTGCTGCTCACATATCCAAATCATGTCAGCTAAACTCAAGTCATCTGCCTCCTCTGCTCTCAGTGTTATGCCTATGAACTAACCCCCCCTCTCCAGTCAGTTCCTGGTTATGTTTCTTTTCCCGTGTTAGGCTGTAATGACCCTCCCTGTGCTCTCTACTCTGAGGGTTTCCTACAGAAACCTCGCTTCTTGAGCGCATTTCCTCGATCAGCTTTTGGAGGAGTCAGCAAACACTCAGATAATGCAGTGACGCAACAGACAGGCAGACAAAGAGAGACAGATGTAAAGGGTGATTTTAGAGCTAGTGGACGTTTAGGTTTATTCTTTTCTCTCCTCTGACCCCCCCCCCCCCCCTTTCCCAGCATCTCACTCAGCCACAGATCCATTATTTCATAGACACGCAGCGCGCGTGCGTCGTGAGCGCGCACACCTCGCGCAGCAAAAGTTTGACGCACTGACTTTGACGGCGCAGACGTGTCGTAAAGTATGCGCGATATTTGTGAGGACTCAGCAGAATTTCTGTGCACTTCGCAGCGATAAGAAGCTCGGCGCCTATGATCTCATGTCTGGCCGTGAACGGAGCTATATTATCCTCCACCTGCACCGAGTTGATCTGAAGTTCTGCTCGCGGTGTCTGTGGGCGAATAACTTTCGGAAACGTGGATATTTGGAGACTCGCTTGGACACAGCGCGGCGTGCACCAGGCGTCCCGCACAGGAGCTAACAAGTGACCCGTTTGCGGATAGGGAGAGACTGTGGAGTCCAGACGTTGCTGAATGAATTAGATGTGAGCTAAGTTCTGACTTGGTGATTTGTTTTGAGCCGCTGGAAGAACTGGAAGTGTCCAGGATCACCATGAGTGGACCGGTGTTTTTCCACATGTTTATGGTTTTATTGCTGGGGACTGTACCCGTGTCCGGGAAAGCTGAGGTCTCCACCGCCAAAGTGATGAGGGGCAACATCAGGAGAGACGGTGAGGTGTCTTCATTGTCTCAATCTAGAGTGGTGTTCTCCTATAGATGAACTTCATGAAGCTGTAAACCGGGATGAATCCTATGAATATATTTATGCTGGAAATGTGCTAGTCTAACTCTTGATACTTAAAAGAGACAACAATTGTAAGTGTGACATATGATTGACATGGTCTGTAAGAGTGCAGTGTCTGTGGACACAATGGAGACAATGGTAGGAGGAGAACATGGGATGATGAAAAGTGGCTGCAAAAGTCTATTTCAATTTCAATAGAGAAAAAAAAAGAAGCTGTTACAATTTTTGGAGATTTTGAAAACTGAACATGAAGCATGTCTGTCCCAGACAGCCGGATGCTCTCTAGTAGCCAGAGTGGGACATCTGTCATTGCTACAGCGCATCACTTTTTCAGAGTCCCTTAGCCTCTGACTATCTGACTTCCAGCAGGTGCGCCATGCTTACTTTTCACTCAACTCAGAGGCTGAAGTCATGGTGTTACGCTAGGTTTGATTACACACACGCACACACACACACACACACACACACACACACACACACACAGAGGCATACACACCACTGCAGTGTTGCGTTTGGCAGGGAAACCCAAACATACCTCTGTATTAAGTTCTAACCTGGGCAACAGCCTCTGAAACCCGTTTCACTTCACACACCCGTTTGTGTTTATAGCGTAACATTAAAGTCCTGACTTTATTAAGTGTGACTGTCCACATAGAAGCCCACATTTCAATAACATTTAATAAACACCCCAGAAACGTTCCAGAGTTCTTTGTTGTCAGTGCCGTCAGAAGTTTACTTTATTAATTACTAGAACCAAACTAGTCCTGCATTTACTGAGAGACACAGTCTAATCACTTTGATAGAGCTTTGATTAGTCAGTATCGGAAATGTATTCTCTTCACCTGGTTGTGCAGAATGTGCCAATGTTTCAGTGATGGACAGAAGCTAAACAGTTGAGTCTTTTCCAGTATTAGGTGTGTACATGAATGACGTAGCACATCAGAGTCACCGAGTACAGATCACACAGACCAAGAAGAAAAGCAGACAGAGATGATAAATAATGATGTGACGATCTGTTGAAGATGCAGCCTGCCAGGTTAAAGTTCAAAACACCAGTAGGTAAAAAAGTTAGTGCTAAAGTTCTGATGATACTTTAGAATGTAGTTGCTTGGTTTTTTCTTGAAGCACTTACTAAGCAATTACTAAATATTTATATATAAATTGCTAAGAAAGCATCAGTTCAAGTCTAGTACAGGACTTTCTTTATCGTTCAGCTTTGCCTTGTCTCAGAAATTTGCTTTGCATATTTACTAAAGCTTTCTTTCTGCAGTTCAATCCTACAATTCAGCAATGTTAACAACTTTTTCTGTGGATTTCAACAGTGAATTCTGCATAACTTGTATCACAAGCAAAAAGAGTCAGGCTGAGATCCTCAAGTTGTCTCAGCAAAATGTGGGAATCCCCTGTGGAAGTTGTTCTCCAAGTTTCTGTCTCCAAACATGTCTCCCCTTGGTAGTAAATTTGAGGCTTGAAAGCTGATAATGGTAGATTTATTCAGCTGATGGCGATTCAGAGTATGTGTCCATTCAATGAGCATTCTTCTGACACAGCTGTTAAGTCATGTTTATGCTGTAATGGTTTGATCCAGGTGAATTATTTTGATTAGGTTAGTACCTGTTTGATTAGCTGTGTTTAAGTGTGTGTGTGTGTGTGTGTGTGTCTGACAGTATGTCTTAGCTCACTTCAAGGAATTTCCCCTAAGGTCTTTTCTCCTGTGTTTGTTTGCATTTTGGTCATTCTTCAAGCCTGAGTGTGTCTGCATGTGGACTAAAGGCTTTGGGGATGTAATAAGGAAGTGTTGTGTAGAGTATGAGTTCATATGTACAAAAACAAACATGGTAATATACATTAAAACACACATAAAAGAGAAAACATTGTTTCTACTCATCTCTGCTGAAGAGTTTTCTAAAATAGTTAGGATAAAACCAATTATACATGCATGCACGCGCGCGCCTGTGTTTAAACACCACTTCTGGATAGTGAAATATGTACAAATGCAAGCAGCAACAAGCATACAGTAGTCAAGCACCGAGTTGGTGACACAAGCACAGACACACAAACGATCACACATGTTCAGCTCTGTTTGACAGCGAGTTTCACACAGTAAAATGTGTCATTTGTATTAAACCTAATTTGTACTGTACTTCTAAATGGAGACTGGCACTGATGTATTGATAACATTGTTGATGTGCAGTACATTGTGATAGAACACGTTCAGCAGTTGTTTGTTGTTTGACTGAATGTGTGAAATGCTTTAGAGATTTAAGTGCATTGTTATCTTTGTGAACCTTGTTGAGCAACACCTTTACTATGTACACATATTTGTGTGAAGAGGATGTTTACTTGCACACACATTACCATGAAGACACAAATGCAAGCACAAAGTGCTGCTGGCAGCAATTAGCATGCTTAGATAAAGAGACTCCACAGTATAGCGATGGTGTCATGCAAACAAATTTTCATTTGTCATACTCATACTCAGTTCTGTGAAAACATAACTTCTGTCTTTGGCAGTCGCTGGACCACAATACGGTAATAAAAGCTACTGGCATATTTTTGTGATTCCTCCCCTTCTTTCTTCCAGTAGGTCTCCTTTCATCTGTTGCCTCCCTTTTTTATCAGTCTCACTACAAATCACTCCATCTCCCCAGCTCCTTCTACTCCAGTCTCTACCCCCATCTGTTTCAGCTCTTTTTAATCAAAAGCTATTTAAACCCATTGGCTCTGTGAGCAAATATAGGGTCGCAACAGTGGCACAGGTACACTGAAAAAGATGCAACATGCAACAGGCATTTCAACATACGCTATTAATACGGTTTACTGATACATAAACAAAAAGGAACACACATGTAAGTTGTTAAGCTCACAGAAGTATGTTCTCACACGTTTAAGTTGCGTGTTGGTGATATCGTGGTGTGATGTCATGGCCTTTGGAGTATTATATGTCATGGGGTATTTGAGGTGACCTCATCTCTAACACACACACACACACACACACAGAAAGAATATGTTTTCATTCACTATTAGTAATTCAAGGGATATACTCATATCAAACCACATCTGAGCAGCCAAACAATATGAATTGCATGTTGTTCCTCTAAGTGAAGGTCTATAATGCTTTACTGATTTAAGTGCATTGTTAGTTCTTTTACATACTGAAGCAAATGTTGCAAAGTGGTCTTCAATTTGAGAAGTGTTTGACTTAGCAATCTCACATCATTCGGTGGCTGTTCCAGAGCTGTCAGGCTTCCCTAGCTTATTACAATGTTTGAATTTCCCCGTCACAGAAATTTAGTTTAATGTTTCTTGTGTCTTCATGCTCTTGTCTTGACCACAGAAATAGCTCTCCATATACAAATAGTTTTACAATGTTTTTGTGTCACTCTATTAGCCTAGGGGTTACAGCAGGGAGGAGAGGCCCTGAGATTATTGGAATTTATGAGTCACACTCAGGACACCCGACATAACTATTCCACACCCGCCCACCCAGACTGACCATGCACACACAATTACAGGATCTCCCTTTCTAGGGAATCCCCTAATAAACATTAACACACTTTGCATCAGTCAAATGTTACCCCACCCCAAAATGTTTGGCAGACAGTCTTTCCCTCTCTTGTACAGCGAAGAGGGTGGTGACCACTTGCACAATCTTACAGGTTGTGTAAGTTGTTGCCTTGGAAAAAAGCCGTAGTTATAGCTTTATATACAATGCCTATAAAAAGTATTCACCCCCTTTTGGAGGTTTTCAACTATACCTTAAAACATTTAATATTTAAAAATGTAGTTTTTAATTTCTGAGTGATATCTCTACTTTATATGCTGGGGCTCAGATTTTAGGAGAGGAGAGCACAGTGGGTCTAGATGTCTAGAAGTGAGCTTAGAAGAGTAAGAGGGCACAGAGAAGGAGAGGGAAAGGTGTGTATAGGGAGATATGCCAAGTTAAAAGAGAAGTCCCATCATTTTTCTGCCTCATCAGCTTTCGAAGGGAAGATAGTAAGAGCAATAGCAAGTCCGATGGGCAGAGTATAAAAGAGGAGATGGAAAAAAGCATGCATCTCTATCCACAACCAGTGGATAGTGATGGAGTTGGGTGAAGATATGGTATTTCTGGACAGGAACAGCATCACATAGTGTGGTGCCAAGCATCAGCAGATTTGTAGAATTCACAATACGAAATGTACAAAAAGTAATTATAACAATAATCATGATTTCTCCAATATTGGTAGTTGACAGGTCAAGTCATGAGAGGCAGGCTATTTGAAATCTGTTTAACATCTATATTAATTTCTACATGATAAAAATAAAAATACTGACATTGAGTGAGTATGTAGGTATGTGTGTGTGTTGTATGTGTATATACCCTCTCACCTTTATTAGGCACACCTTGCTGGTACCAGGTTGGACCTCCTTTTGCCTTCAGAACTGCTTTAATTCAACAAGGTACTGGAAACATTGAAACTTGGTCCATATTAACATGATAGCATCACGCAGTTGCTGCAGATTTGTTGGCTGCACATCCATGATGCAAATCTCCCGTTCCACAACATCCCAAAGGTGCTTTATTGGATTTAAATTCATTGAGTTGAACATGTGATTGGCTAATAAGTAATTAGCATCAACGAGCATTTGGACAGGTGTGCTTAATAAAGTGACCAGTGAGCAAATTTTTAAATAAAGTTACTCTTATTCAACCAGCAAGTTACTTTTTGACAGGAAATGACATAGGTAACTCCATTCACAAACTGTAACAGCTTCTGGGAAAATCCAAAGTTCTATACCATTCTAAATAGTCCAAGCTGTTCTGAAGCATCCTAATTACCCTGATTAATTGGAAACAGCTGTTAATCAACTCAGGCGAAAATAGCTCTCTGCAGTTGGTTTGTGGACAGTCATGGTTAAGACAAAGAGTCTTGTGGCTGCTCAGGAAAAGGCTACAAAGCCACATCGAAATGTTTTCTAGTTACAGTGGCTACAGTGCAAAGTATTATTAAAAATAAAAGATGTTCCGCACTGTGAAAAATCTTAGAGGACGTGGTCGAAAAGCCAATAGTGACACCTGTGCTGGCCAGGAGGATACTTTACTTTGCTTGGGACTGACGCTTTTATCCAAAGCGACTTACAGGGAGCTAGGGCTGGGTGTCTGGCTCAGGGACACACCTGGTAGGGGATGGATTAGGAGTCAGACAGGTTTCGAACCTGCGACCTTCTACACTCCAGTCTGATGCTTAACCCATTGAGCTATCAGGCCATAGTGAGAGAGGTGAAAAAGAATCCAAGGATCACCACCAAGGCCATCCTGGAGAATCTGGGCTCTGCTGGCGGCAACGTCTCAAGGCAGACAATCCAACGGACGCTGCACACTGCTGGGTTCCACAGATGCAGAGCAAGGAGGACAAAAGCTTGCTTGGCCTTTGTAAATGCTCATCTGGACAAAGAAGAAGACTTCTGGTCAGATGAAACAAAAATGGAATTATTTGGTCACAATGATTTTCCTTCCTTTGGCGTAAAAAAAGAGAAGACTTTAACCCAAAGAACACCATCCCCTAGGGAACGTAATGCTTTGGGGGTGTTTTTCAGCCAATGGATCAGGAAACCTAATCACAGTAAACAGCACCATGTTTCTCAACGACAACATCAGGCAGTCTGCAGAGAAACTTGGCCTTGAAGAAATGGTTAGCAGACAACATTAAAGTTGTTGGAGTGGCCCAGCCAGAGTCCTGACTTAAATCCAATTGAGAATCTGTGGAGGGAGCTAAAGATCAGGGTGATGGCAAGAAGACCCTCCAACCTGAAAGATTTGAAGCTCATTGCTAAAGATGAATGGGCAAAAATATCCGTGGAGACATGCAAAAAGCTGGTCTGCAAATATAGGAAGCATTTGATTGCTGTAATAGCCAACAAAGGCTTTTCTATTGATTATTGAGAAGGGTATGAATAACTTT
The DNA here is from genome assembly GCA_032359275.1 of Microctenopoma steveboyesi. NCBI lineage: Eukaryota > Metazoa > Chordata > Actinopteri > Anabantiformes > Anabantidae > Microctenopoma > Microctenopoma steveboyesi. The sequence continues at coordinate 12,809,508 of JAUMHF010000005.1, read as the reverse complement.
GGACATGACACTTTTTGCTCAAATGTAAATAAAAGCTGAGAAATGTTTATTCCTCAATAATGGCTCTTGTACATCATAGTATTATCTTTTGGGAGACACCTACGTCATTTCCCATCCAAAAATAACTTGCTGGTTGATTAAAAGGAACTTTTATATTTATATATATATATATATATACACACACACACACACACACGCACACAGTCATTAGTTTTGAGACTGGAACCTTACAATGCCAGATGAAATACAAAATAACACTTTCCTAACTTGCTGGGTCCCTCTGAAGATATCAAAAATCCTCCTACTGTGCAAGCACATCAATAGCTCACAAATTAACACACCTAATATGTTGCTTGTTTAGTCTTAAAAAACTTTTGCACATCAACACAATATACCATGCTGTGTGGATGCAGTAGAAGTGAATAAAAGAGCGAGCTTGAAAGTGGGAGAATGGGAGAGTAAAACAGATGTTTAGTTACTCTTGTAGCTGTGCCACCAGTGGAGGCAGATAATAAAGGAGATAGAGAACGAGAGAGAGACGGAGCTTGGTTCATGGATAGTAGATGTCAATGGACATGAAGAAAGTGATTAGACTGTGCGTGTGTTAGAAGGAAAAGAAAAGATGAAACGAGAAACATGCATAGAATAAAAAATAACAAAGGGGGAAATGAGATTGAATTAACAGAATTTGGGAAATGTGGAAGCATAAACAAGCAGAAACTTATAATTGAAGCGGGATGAGCTGTTGAGTGGGATAACACGCAGAGGAACTGAAGAGAGAGTTTGTGTTGTCTGCCAATACACAGGCTCACAAGCTTCATAAAACAGCTGACAAGCAGGTGAAAAAACGAGTCAGGGAGGGAGCGAGAAGAGGGGCATAAATCGAGACAAACTAAAACTGAGTGTGATGGATATGAAAAGAGACACGGTGGAGGTGTTAAAAGAGTGATAGAGAGTGGGAGGGGTGTGCTGAATAAGCAGTGACAGGGAAAAAAAACTTGTGATTGTAGGATAAGAAGAGCACAGAAGGAGAGAAAAGTTTGGAGGGAGTTTGTGAACTCAAAGGGAGATACATGACACCTCCAAAAGTGAGAGATACACTGATGAATAAGAATGAAGGATACGAAGGAGAGCAGAAAAAGAGAATGTGTCATTTTTTTAAAGAAATGCTGTAGATTAGTTGGGTGGCGAGCTGTCACAACATTCAATCTGTCTTAGTCCTTGACAAACAGTGACTCTAATAAATGCATGAGAAGATCTGTTTGTGTGTGGTGCAGCTATAGACATAGACAGAGAGCATAGTGTGTGTGATTGTGTATAAGTAGAGTGATATCCTCTGGCCTATAGAAGCTCTGCATGCAGAATTCTCCTGACGGTAGAAATGTGTTGTGTAATGCTAGCAACATAACAAGAACAATGCACTAAAGACATAGAAGTACATGGTTTTATTTGATTAATATCAGGTGTACTGTTTAAATATGAAGCACTGCGGTGTGTGTGTTTTTTGTGTAGCTTTACCTTGCAGAGGCTCCGCAAGTTTAATGTGCGGATGCTTCCGCATAAACATAAGTAATGTTTGAAAAGTCTGTATGTTTTTCCGATGTAAACGCGGCACCACGTTGTCCTCCTTAACCATCTTTGTTGAATGTGCGTCAATTATAACAGTCCGTATAAAACACAAAAAGAAATTGCTGTTTAATGCTTAGAGTTATATGGGGTGAACGAAGCCTCGATTCTAAAAAAATTCCTCCATGATCTTTTAAAATCGAGTTATTCGAATAATTTGAGGAATCGTTGCAGCACTACCTATAATAACACCATGCCCCATGCAAAGGTAAACATGTACAGTTGAATGCAGACCCCACTGGATGTGGACTAAGAAAAGCGACACCTGCATGCAGGTACAAAATGTGATGATCCGTTTCTATTAAAATGTCACATTAGACTTCATATTTACACAAATGACTCTGGTGGATAACATTGCCACTTGCAGCTGGTGTGTTAATTACACTGATATCCCCCAGGCAAGGTATTAAAACAGGCACTCCGAGGGGATTTTGTGGGCATTAAAGGCATCTGTAGCAAAGGTTTTTGTCATATATTTGCAATTTACAATTTGCATTTTGCAACATAAATCTGACATATTTTGGGCAGATTGATCATAAAATTACTGTAACGTATTAACTGTAGAGCTCTCACATATACGTCATAAAAGGAAGTAATTCATTTAATGACAGAATATGTTCTTAATACATTAATAATTTAAGTTGATTCGAGATAAAGTTCAGTTGTTTCAACGCTTCTCAAATGTGAGGAACTGTTAATTTTCCATCATTTTCACTCTAAACAATCAATCTGACAGCGTATTATACCTTTTGGATCTTGTAATCTGTGTAGGGTTCAAATTATTCCAACATTATTTATAATAATAACCGATAGACAAACGCATAATATCGGATCATCATGAAGCCCTTTACTACAGGACAGTGCACAGTGGCTGAGTCACTTTTTGCTGACTTTTCATATGTCCCAGCTCCAACTATGCTCCACCTTTTTTTTCTCCAAGACTAGTTTACCCTGGAAGGGAAATTATTATTATCACACCCCACTCTCCACTGCGCTGAGCTTGGCGTGTTTTTCAGGGGTGTGACAAGGTCAGAGCCTCAAGGCCAAAGATCAACTGTGTTCATATTCACATAATAATCTGAGTTGGCTCTCATAGAATGTGCAGGACTCTGTCTGGGCCTCATTCAAAGTGATCTCAGTATGTTATCATAGGGTACTTTGTTAAGAAAAAGTCACCAAGGGATCAGATGTTTCAGGTTTTCAGAATCTGATGAAATTTTAAAGAATAAGATCCTGATACGAAAAAGAAATTATAATGCCAATGGGTTTTTGCTGCGAGTGTTAAGTGAGGGTGAGAACATGACAAATGTCAGAAGTGACATTGCGAAAAAATGAGAGCAGGAGCCGCTCTCACCCCAGGAGATTCGCCCCTGCTGAAGGAAAGAGATAAACACTCTGTGTATTTATGTTGTGCGTTTTGTGTGTGTGTGTCTGTGTGCGTCTGAAAGAGGGAGTTTGACAAATCCTCTGGTGCACAGTGAGTGCTAAGTCTTTGTTACTCTGACAATGGTGCTCTGACACAAATGAAAAAGATTCGTTTTTTCCTCCTCTGTCAAACACTTTTATCTTTCCCTCTCCAACTGTCAGCATTTCTCCACATACTTCCCTCACTCTCTCTGATTCTCCATTTACGCCTCTCAGCATTTCTCCCAATGTCTCTCTCTCTCTCTCTCTCTTCTTTTTTTCCCTCTGTCTCTTCTTGTCTTCATTAGCCTCCCCTCTCCTGTTTTCATTTTATCATTAACTCAGAATTTTGGTATGTGAGCAGCAGATAGTGAGGAATGAAGAGATGCAAGTATATATATATATATATATATATATATAGAGAGAGAGAGAGGGGAGCAGGAAATACAAATGCACTATGGCAGTGGAGGGGTGAGAGAGCCAGAAAGAAAAGTTAACTGTCAAAAGAAGCACTAGAGAGAAAGGAAATAAAATGAAAAAGGGAAATAATGACAGGAGGCTAGTGCTTTATTCTACTGTGGAGCCTGCAGCGCGATAAGTGATCCCAGTGGTAGATAGAAGGTCAGATACACACTGACAGTCAGACCACTGCTTAACCCTGCGCTCTGACCACACACACACACATACAGACTCACATGCACAGCTGATGTGAGGCAGACTGAGAGTAGGAAGGCTGTCAAAACATCAGCATCTGCTCAGCATCACACACGGCGCTCAGAGCAAACACGCACACAAACATACAGCGTCCAGGCAGCCCTCAGAGGCATCAAGGCTGATATTTGATAAACTTATGCTCCAGCTGGGGCTAAGCTAAAGCACACTTACACATACTAACACAGATATGTACACACACACATACTCACAGTTCTTCTTCTTCTGACGTTTTATGTTGAATACTAATGGAAAATGCAACAGGATGATTACACACTATCTTGACTTCGTATCATATCTGTGGCTTTGTGCACATATTTACGTGGACATCAGCGTGTGAGAGCGTGATGCAGGCCTAATTGATTGTCCTCGTCAGCCCTGCTGTTCAGACTGCAGTAGCTGTCAGCAGGAGCCAAATGCTGCTTTAACAAGCCTTCCAAACACATACACACACTCGCACTAGTCCCTCACAAGCAGACAGACATTATCACATTAGCCTTTTCGTAGAAATAGACTCAGACAGTCAAACAGAAGCAACTTTAGAAATTTAAAAAAGGCATGTAGTGCTTCTGCCTAAGCTCAAGCACTCATATACCACTTTGATGGACAGATATTTGATTGACTTTCTTGATACATGTCATGAATAAGTGTTACACAATACAAAACTCTACGTGCTTCACAAGAATGTTGATCAGAAGTCTGGATGTGTCTGATGATCCACTTTCTTGATGGTGCAGATGCGATATTGAATAAGGAATAATATGGGTGGATCACGCCCACGCCAAATAATACTCTCCATGAAGAGAAACACACTGTACAGAAACATACACACACAAGGATGATATTGCTGATGAAGTGCTGGTAAGCAAACTGCGTCACGGCGTAGGAGGTTACAAAGAGACTATCCCCTCTCATCACTCATCCTTTGCTTCTCTCTCTCATGCCCCTCCTTCAAACCCTCCTCACAATCTGCCGTTACAACTTGAGCTGGCTTCTCACGCCCACCTACTTTGTTTGCCTCTCGCAGTCATGGATTTCTGTCTTATTAAAAACCCATTCCCGTACCTCTCTTTTTGTCTTCCCCTTCGTTTCTCACAAATAGGACCAATGTTATTGGTTGCCCTCAACGTGATCCTATGTCTCACACCCCTGCTCCTTACCTGCTGATTTTAGGAGACAAGCAGCATCAGAAGTGAGTGACACTGACCGTCGACCAAAGATCATCAGCTTTCATATTAAAGTGTTGTAACACAGTGGTACACACTTACACCTCCTCTCTTGAGGTTAATTTTTAAAATATTTATGGCCAAACCTCTGCCATCTCTGGGACACCCACGAGTGCCTTAGCCAAGTGATGCTACTTCAACTTCTTCTGCCCCCTTCACTTCTGCTTGTTCAGCCCAGTGACTCAGCATAAGAAATCCACAAAAAGGCTGCACCACTAAACCTGCAAACTGGCCACTAGCTTTAATCCATAAGAGTCAATGGTCAGAATAAGAATATAGTATTTTATAACTAGTTCTTTGCCACTTTATTTCTGTGGCATAGTTTGTCGTGTGCAGTACTAATACTTTCCAAATGTGTCAGGGCGCACTCTGAACATGTGTACATCTCTGAGACTGGTTGACATTTTTTATATGTTGCTAGGCTGCAGTGTTATGGGCTATTGTAATGACTATGTAAATTATTATTTTATTATGCATATTCCAGTATCTGTAACTAGCATAGACGTTGGATAAAACAATCTAAAGGAAGTCATCTTCTTACTGTTAAGATAAAGATAAACACCACACAAAGTATGATTGCCTCCTGCGCTGTTTTGCAGAGCAGACACAAATGAACTGGCTGATATAAGGTAGGATCAATTGCACCTAATGATGGCATAATGCATTGTTATAAAGGCCATTAGGCTGACTATGAATTACACTTTATTTTGCATTGATTATACATTACATTATCATTTCTCTGAGCTGGATACCATTGTTGCACGTATAGGTTTCTGTGTACCAGATTCTCTCTCCCTCTCTATGCTTCTTCCCCGCGGCTATATGTGTTGTGTACATGTGTTTTTGCTCATCAGTTTACGTGTGTCCATGAACATGTATATTAGTGAGTCCACATCTACATTTGTGTGTCATGGCTGCCAGTTCTGTTCAGCTAGTGTCTCCACTGACCTGTCTTCAGTGCTGACTAAGCAAGTGTTGGTCCCCTCTGCATTATTCAGCAAGCTTAGCCAAGGTGTTAAAGAGGAGCACATCACATCGCAGGATGGGAGAATACCAAGTGGACTGACACAAGACAGGAATGAAGTAGAGGTGTAGCTTAGTCTCATTATCTCGTAAAAACAAAACAAAAGCTGTGTCCCACTCACATTCACATGCATTATTTGACACTCACAAAGACGTTAATATGCATAGTATAAAAAACATGCGTCAGTTTGCTTGAATTCTGAGTGCTGATGAACACCAGTGCTGCAGCATTCAGTACAACGTGTTGAACAAAAGGTACAATACAAGTATGTGATACATATTTACCAGTAAGGAAAAGCTAATGTGAGGGTAAAGGAACAACGAGTACGTTGATGCTTCAAAGTGGTTCTGCGCACCAAATTACCAGACAGCATTGATTCCCTCCACCCTTCATCCCCAAATTTACGACGTACAGCTGTACACGCACAAACGTGAGATTACTGTATGTTAATCTGCTCAGCTAACATTTTTTTGTTGTTTCATAATTATGAACCGGCTCATGTTGATGTTACGTTAATCTGTCAGTGTTAGCTTGACTGGTTAGAAGAACTGCAGCCACAGCTAATCCTGTTTTCCTGAAAACATAAGCCCGCTGCTGCAAAAATACACACACTGGAGTAAAGAGTTTTCAAACAGCTGATTACATTGTTCATTGACGGGTCAAACACATATCTGTGTATAATTTTGCAGTATTTGTTGTTTGCAAGTGGGATCAGACATACTCTGTCCTGAAACAAAGATAAAAAAAAAAATGTACAAGCTTTGTTGTCTGAGAAATTAATATTAAAACTGTCTGATGACCTGTAATGGTCATTTTATTTTTTTGTAAAGTGATTATATGATTATATGATATTATTCCTTTAAAGGTATTTGTTGCTTAAACGGGGAATGCTGCTTTAGTTACAGTTTTGAAACATGAGATTTGCTTGTGTAATTCACAGTGCAGGACATGTTGTGTCCAAGCTGCAGCAGAGAAAAAATGCTTTAGCACAGAGGATGAAAACACAAAGTCATTTCACCTATTCTCGAGTTGTTTACAACACACCACACCCTGGAGTAAATATTCATGTTTTTTTCAGCAATGTGTTGAAAAATGATTACCTTTTCAACTTTTCAAATGACAATTTTCCACCCTTGTTGGCAGAGTGCAGCTCGTCCCTCGTCTTTGTATCCATTAGGCTTATTTGTCCCCATCAACAGGTGTTGAGTCATAGAGACCTGAGAGGCACTTGCAAAAGCTAAGTGGATGCTAATGCTAATCAAAGGCCCAAAAGGACCATTCAGACACACTGGTGAAGATGTAAGGACCATCTAAAGAGCCGCAGTAGCAAAGAAACAATTTGAATACATTGTGAGTAACAGCTTTTCAGAGGTGTCGCTTATTTGTTTTTGCCTTTGATGGCAACTTCAACTTCACAACACAGCGAGTGACTCACTTCCACAAACATACACGTAACTTCACAGACAGTACATTTGACTGTTTATGAGGCTAATTTGTGCTTAAGTGTCGCCTGTAATGCGTTTGATTTGTTGAGGTTTCTTGGGGATTTGTGGTCTTTCCGTGTTTCTTCTTCGTCACAGTCACAGTTGCTATTTCTGTCTCATCTACCCCACTGTCCTTTATCTCTGCTCAAGCATTCCTGATTTTCAGCCTTTGTTAATCTTTATGTTGTCTTTCGTGTACTATTGTCTCTCTCTTCTCTGTCATGACCCTTCTTGAGTTTTCTGCACCGTTTTTGAAGAGCAGTGTTCTGATCATGTCTGTGAATGTTTGTCTAACCCCTTGCTACGTGTCACAGGACATGCCTTTGTGACTTGACTTCAAACGAAGCCCCACACGGACACATCTGCACACACAGACATACGCATAACTGCCCTCACAAAAAAATCTTCCACATTTTGAAACCTAGCTATGTGCTTACAGAGCATGTGCTTGGTCATGCACCCTCGAACTTGCTGACACTCTCACACTGAAAACCTCCACCCACACAAACACACAGACAGGGTGTAACCCCTACTAAGAGTGGAGAATGCAGAGAGCCAAACACCCTATGGAGTTTAAAATTGTACTAAAAATGAACCCAGGCAGGAGGTTAAAGGGACAAGTGCTAGGTCATGATTAACTTTTATATTTACCATCCTAAAGATGAAGAGGAAAGGCAAAGTGGGAATGTTTCCTATGATGTTGAATAAAGTATTCATCTGTCCATCTTTCCTTATCTATATAACAAGAGGCATGAGAAGACAGAAATTAGATGTACATGTAGTGGAAGCAAGAACAAGGGCGTGAGATGTGAGAAATGTGTGCATGTACACTTAGTGGCCACTTTAATAGGTACACATGCACAATATAATCTATATATGTTATAATTTCTCCGTTTTTGTTGAAACTGTCAGAAAGGTAATACATCTTCTATTGGGCCTTGGCGGGTGCTGATGTCTAACCAGGGATGTTTTGACTCATAGCCTATGAGACAGAAGTGTTACGACGCATTATGATCCGACGCATTTCCATTCCACACTGTGGAATGGGAATGCATTAGTACTATGTATATTCTGCATTTTGTTTTGCTTGTGAGTAGTTTACATGTGGGAAATTAAATAAATGCATGGCAGAATTCGTGGAGCATTTCAGGCAGTGTATGAGTCATTGGTAGCTACTGTATACAGTCTTGTAAATTAAGTGGTGAACAGTATTTTCAACAGCTTGAAATTTTCTTTGTTACCAGGCAACCAAATGGTTCAAGTATAATTTTGTTATTTTAAACAGTTACAGGAGTTACAGTAGGTAATTGTAAAAAGAAGATGAAATCTGTTTATCATAAAGTGATAAATATAATGATGTTGTGGTTGATTCATGTATGAACCTAAATTAGCCAGATAATCATTTCATTAGTAAGACTGAGTAAAATCTGAAAGGATTCTCCTGTAGTTTGGCAATAACTTCGTAATTTATTTTCTCTGCCCCACCGCTTAGTGTTTTATTGGATTTTCAATGTTGTTTTTTTAAATTTAAGCCAATTTTTTTTCTATTATTTCACAATCAGGCATTTGTAAATTTCTGATTTCTGAATGTTGCTTCTGGTGCATGCACTGTGTACACAAATGTACACTATGGTGTGCATTGACGATGTCGCTGGTACAAACAGATGCCATATAAGACAGCATTTATATACACAGCATGCTGGCCTGGGATTCTGCAGTCCCCTCAAGTTCTGTCGGTAGATGTTCATAATGCCAGGAACCAGTTTTTGCAAAAAAAACACGCATAAATTGGTTTTAGTAACGCAGGTGGACTGTAGCCAAATGCCCATCTGAAAGACAAGAGTAGGCTATCAGACAGGGGAAGAGAGAGGAAGAGTAGGTACACTACGTGTTCAAAGACACAGCAGGGCCTACATATTCAGCGTGAGTATTCAAGTGAGAATTTATAACGATCTGAAATAATCTATAAGGTGTCCATCAACATAAAGAGGAAGGAGAGTGTAAAGTAGAAAAGATGATGCAGGGCGGAGGGAAGCGAGGATAGGTGCAGGGCAGGAGGTGATGCTGACCATAGCTGACACCCCTCGGCATGCAGATTTCACCCACAGGATGTGTGTTTCTGTGTGTGTTTGTCCTTTTCCTGCGTCTTTTCTTGTGTGGGTGTGACTGAGAAACGTGGGAGAATATTTAAAGCTGATTTGCCCTGAGAGTGGCAAAACAGTCGAGTCGGCACAGGCTCTGATAAGCAGCAAAGTGATGAAAATTAACATATAGGCCTCGAGCCTGAACATTTGACCAGATAGAAAAAAAGCTTTTTTTATTTTCCCCTTGTTACAAATACTCTGAGGGTACAAGTGCCGCTTCCCGCATCAACAACTACTGTACATATGCATGCGCACCGACCCACACAGTCTTTAGCAGCAGTCGCTGCAAATGGGCAATGTTTTACACTCTGTGGCCAAACACAGATGAATAAACAATTCATCTGATAACCGTGAATGTCCGCAAACACATCTGTAATGTCAGCAGGTTTTCTGGTATTCAACTTTTCTTTTTTCTTGTAGATTACACCTATTGATCAGGGTTAATTCATGCAAAGGTTAAGCTGCCTAACTACAATAATGAGGTGGACAGAAACAGCCTAATTGTTTCCCCTTCTCTTCAGTCACTGTGTTGCCGACTTGGTCATAAAAATGTACCTAGATTTAGTATAATTTCAGCACATCTTAATCACATCCCAATTCACAACCGTTTAAAACACAAGTATTTTAGAAACTACGAATGACACAAAGAATGAGAACAGCGACACTGAACTTCTCTGGGGAGTTTTCCACAGCTGAAAAGTGAATGCATTATTATGTGACCTGTTAGCTAGTGTTGGGGCTTATGAGAATTCATTTTGAGAAGATGAAAGTCAGACAGGATATGTTAGACAGGGGTTGGCAGATGTAGGAAATCTGGTTGCTTGTTATAGGTAATGTCCTCTGGGACGGCGTCTCTGAGAGTAAGAGTCTATCATATGAAAACTGTCACTCAAAAGAACTGAGTTTGGTTTGCACAGAGGACACGCGTGGATTAAAAAGGTGTGACATTTAATATTAGCTGTTTGCACAACTGTGACCAAAATCATCTTTTATAAGTTTAATACCTCGTCTTCATCATCAGATGTTTTCTCGTGACTTCAGTACTTTCTCAACAGAGCTATTTTTTGGTTTCTGGTGCAGACTGTTAGCTGGGTGATTAGAGTGTGATTGGCACTTGGATCAGAAATAGATCTCAAAGCCATGAAGAACATCACACCCTGGCACTGAAGGTGGGGGCGCCAAGTCTAATTAGTGAGAATTTACCCACATACAAACTGGCAGAACTGCATCCATGCAAATACACACATACAATTGAGAACTTTTTCTTTAGAGCTCACCTCAACAAACTCACTTTGATAGACCCCCCCCACACACACACACACACACACACACGCATACACACACACATCACATGCGTCACCACTGTCACGTTATTTAAGTGTCAGATCACTAGGTAATTGCCGTTGTCAGACGTGAGTATGTGTATGTGTTTAAATTGAGGAGTGTGAGCGAGACTGTCAGTGATATCATCAGCGCTGTTGACATCATCCTATTTTCTGAGTAACTTAAGTTAGTCGTGCGTTTGGAAGAGAGGAATGTGATGTGACTAGTCTATGACTGGTAAGGATTTTGTGGCTTGGACAATAAAGGTTAAGTGATCGTGTCATCTTGTTGTGCAAACTGCTGGTAAGAAGTTCCAACACTTTAAGCTGATGAACCCACGATTACTTTTAATGAAAAAACATATGCTTACATGCTTTCGCAAAGCAGACAGTAAGTGTGGCTTCCAGTTTCCAGCACTGTCAGTTCTCTCGACTGGTTTTATGCTCGTTATTGTATATATTAATCTTCAATAGTGTCACTCCACCAATTAATGAGTTATAATAAGTTTAATTGTGTGACTGCGCAACATAGAAAAGATATTTGCATACAGTATTTCACTGATGCTTTCTGCCTCTAGCACACTCTCTGTCACACAAACACTCATGTTTGAGTGACAGAGAGTGTTCATTCATCATGCAGTATGGATTCACACATGACGGACATGAATGAAAGTTTTCAAGACAGTGATGGTAACACTTTCTACCTCTACTTTTCTTTCAAACCAAAGCAAATACAGACACCCAATGAGCCAACAGGGTTGGTGTTTGGAAGCTGAGGCAGTGCTGTCTGTCACTATGACTCAGGTGAAATCACCGTAAGATGTCTAACTTTAGTCTAATGGGCAGCATCTCTGTCCACTGCCAAGGGAACACAGTAGACAGGTTTCTAGGAATCACACAGCGCTGAGGTAGAAGACACATTTCTGACACACATTCTTGCGTTGCATACCACACATCACCTAGATAGACAACTCTGGCAGCTACATACCATTCAGAGATTACATGAGATGTAATGTAATAATACTAGGTAAAGAAAATCAACTCACAACTCCGCTTTTTTACTTAATTATTAATAGCATATTAAGATTAATGTAATTTGACTACAGTTGGTTTTTATAGTTTTAACAAGAGAAAAGCTTGACCTTTCCTATAAACACTCCCTGAAGGTATGGCAGACATGCCACATGGATGCAGAAACTTGTCTTACAGATGACTGCATTGTAAATAGGTATCTCTGACAAACTGTCCTAATACTAGCAGCCCGACATCCCTCTCGTTCACTGCAATGAACATGGGAATACTTTAAACCAGAGAGAGAGAAAAAAAGCCAAATATATATTGTGTTTCACAGTTTCTGACACGACTGTGCTCCTGGGAAGCCTTAAAAATGGTTGTACAGCCTTGGCCTGATACGTTGTCCTTAGTGCAATGGTGTTACTGTGGGCCTGATTTTTATCCTGTGCGGCAGTCAAATGATTGGACATCTCCAGAAAAAATAAAACAAACTAGATAATTTATCTGTGATTAGTAAACTCAGCAAATCAATTACTCTGTAAAATTAGCAAAAAAGTGAAAGGGTCTGAATATTCGCTGAAGTTGTGGTTTTAAAGTAGAAATATGCTGGACTATTTCTTGGCCAACCACAATAAGGCAGGATGCTCTTTATACACTTCATGATTTAGAAATTGCTGCAGAGGAGGGCTAGCCTGAACATAACACGAACTGATCTGTAGTAAATGCTAAGAAATACACACATGCAGTGCTTGCATGAAGTAAACAACGTATCCATCAAATGACAGTGCTGTATAAATTAATATTGTACTGTCATAAACACATTAAAACAAATTTCCCTATACAGATACTCAAACAATGAGACGTGCAGATGCAAACACACACTGGTCTGTTCTTTAGATGCTACCGGCGAAGATTCCTGACACTCTACACAGTCATGCTTCGGGTCAGCAGACAGGAAGAACGCCACTGCAAACAAACTGCAGCTTCACACAAACACATAAATATACACATATTCCCGCATGCGCAAACGTTCACAACTGGAAACATGCACACTGTCACACACAAATAAATGCACACAGTGTCAACTGCTGAATCTAGAAGTAGCAGAAGGTGAGACTGCCAAAAAGTGCAGAATGACCGATGAGACAGAATTACTGACTGAAGCAAACGTAAAGACAGGAGGGGGAATTAGAGGGAAGTTTGCGGTGAAGAGGTGGAAGAGAAGGGCAAAGCTTCATCATCATCTCCCAGGGGTCCAGGCTGTAGTGCCTTGATTATGCAGCTCTCTTGCAAGAAACTCACACCTCTCAGAAAATACAGCCCCGTCAGCCCACTTCAGCTCACAGCCTGACCTTATGTGTGTGTGCGTGTGTGTACACACACAGGGAAATCTCACAATAAAATGATAAGGGAATTATTTCATTTAGTTGTTCAACATAAGAATGAGTTATCTGATTGATTATGAAGGATTTAACATCAGTATGTTCATCCGCACTGATGAGCAGCTGTTTTACACAACTTTTAAAAGTTTTATTCAGTATTACAGTGCGGCAATACATTAATACATCAGGGCTAAAGGCAACTGATGATAACCTCTATTGTTATTTTAAATTGTCCTTTTACAGGTTTAGATGTGTCTAGTAGGCAGATGTTATCCAGTAGTGACATGGTGTTATCATGATACAAAGAAAGATCTCTAAAAATGTTTGTTTTTCAACACTAAGCTACTCCACTTTCTATCTATCAAACCTAGGAGTAAAACAATCAGATTCTCTCCATATCAAGGTTGTTTGTTTATATTAAAGTAATTTAACAATAAATGTCAATGTCATTATTAGATATCAGTCTTATGGACATGTGCAATATATGACGCTGTTATTGTAGTTTAGAAAATGTACCTAACATAGAAAAAACAGCTAGCAATCTAGCTTGTCTCATATTTAAGAGGAAAACCTTCTAACTAGTGTTTCTAAAGCTCATCAAATTAAAGACAATATAACAACAAAGTTCAAAAACAATGTGGGTGGGTCGTGTTGGCCTTTATACTGAAATGTCACACTTGCATTTGTATTGTTCGTATGTACAAGTTTTCTTCCCTCTTGTATGTGTCTCTGTGCCATCATCTATTTGACGATTTTTAACAACTAGACTAACTTATTTACAACCAGACTAACTAACTGTTCAGTTGTAACCACTAACAGACAGCAATCACCTCACCACAGACTTGTACTGCAAAGAGGAAAACATCACGGTAACGGCAGTAGGTGGAGTCATCCACAGCCCACGCTACCCCAACGCATACCCTCGCAACCTACTGTTGTCATGGAAACTGCTGTCGCTGCCAAGGAGCCGCATTCACCTGGAGTTTGATGGACATTTCGGCCTGGAGGAGGCTGAGAATGGAGTGTGCAGGTAAAACACAAGACGCAAAAACAAAAACTGGAGGCGAACGGATGAGAGTTGAAGGCTGAGACAAGTATGCAGAATGACATAAAATGCTTCTGGAAATAAAGACAAACAGGGGAGAAAGGAAATACCTGAAAGGACGAAAAAAGCATAGATTAGAGGTAGGTGTACAAAGGGAGGAAAGTACTGATGAATTACAAGAGTGTGTAAAGGAGAAAAGACAGATGAAAGAAACTCAGCATGTGCGGGGAAGAATGACAGAGAGGATGATTTGGAGTGGCACGCAGAAGAGGAAAAGTTTACTGAGTCAAAGACTTAAGATGAAAGGACAATAGCAACAGTAAAATATGATATGAAAAATGTGTCAAGATGGTTTGATAATGCATGCTATGTGCATGCGTAATGAGATTGAAAAAAGGTGAGAGAAATGTTTATAAAAAGCTGTAGCGAGTGGAATCACTATGAAAGAGATGGTTAATTGAAGTTTGCTTTCTTGGCAAGAAACATAAGAAGTCCTTGAGGGGTGAGGGGAGAAAATAGACTTTTTAATCCCCATATGCAACTCAGCCGTCTTTGTAAGCACTTTGCTGAAAAGACAAGGGGGAGCAGGAGGGGAAAAACAGGGGGAGGAGAGACTTAAAAAGGCAGGAAGACTGAGAAACAAGCTCTGTCCAGTTTCTCGAATCTTGTTTGTCACATTGGCTATGTGTGTCTTTCTGTGCATGTCTGATGAATGAGTTTACTAATTGACTGAGGCAGTGATTGCTGAACTGTTTCATCAAAATTATTCAAAAAGTTTTCCCAAAAAATCTTGTTGTCAAATACTTTGGCAGGAAACATTTGTCTCAACACAGGATTGAGCACAGAAGCCAAATGTCAGAAGATGCTTAACTTATACTGAACTGTGCTAAGGTGTTTCATAAATAGGCAAAAACTATTTCCATAATGGAAAATCACTCTCAATTACCAATCCTATTTACCATACTAGTATAGCTTTGGCAAAGTTCATATTGTTCTATAGGTTTGCTGTTTGATGAGTTTGATCCAGACCAAAATGTTGTGACAGATTAATGGTTCCCAGGTGAAAAATCTCTTTGTCAATTGTCACACAAGAATGAATCCCATGAAGCCCAATATACTTTTATCCCTAAGACCAACTGTTAGCATGCTAACATGCTGAGCTATTACCCGAGCATGCTGACATTTTACCTGCTAATGAAAAGCAGGCTACATACTGTATGTCTTTCCGAGCAAAATGCCATGATAGCATTATCGTCTAGCTCAAAGCCTGAGGGTTCAGGTAAAACTCACAGAGCCATTGCTTCTTTTCATGAGACATAGACATGTGGTCATAATGAAAGTGAAGCAGTCAGCTCCAGTCAGAGTTAGAAAAATGATTTCTTAAGACACAGGGGTGTAAAAGAAAACTCACCTGACATCATAATAGTTCTACACCACACACAGAAAGTAGGCTACCGTTTAAAGTCTTACTTTTTATATTTTCTCTTCCCTCCCAATCATTCATTTAGCTCTTGTTCTTCCTCAATATCACTCCAGGTATGACTTTGTTGAAGTGGAGGACCAATCCGAGACCAGCACTATAATTTGGGGTCGCTGGTGTGGGCAGAAAGCTCCGCCCAGTCTAAACTCCAAAACCAACACGCTCAGAGTCACCTTCAAGTCTGATGATTACTTTGTTGCAAAGCCGGGATTCAAACTCTACTACTCACTGCTGGTAAGAGACACAGTCATGTCTAAAAATACTTGGAGGACACTCACTGACATAATGCATTCCCTAGTCCTATATCCTTACCCTAACATAAGCCTAGTTTTAACATTAGCCCTAAAACTTGGTCTTAAGCCCCCAAGACATCTTTGAAGTTGTTAGGACTAGGTAAAATGTCTTTAAAACAATAGAAGTTTAACATTTTTTTCCACACAACACACACCCACACAGCTGACAAACATGAGCTGTTCTTTTGGGACATGGCATAAAGTTTTTTCACATCTGGTTCAGCTTGAGTACTGTAGCTATGCTCCAGGTAAAATGCCTCTTTCCCACTTCTACCTCAACATGACAATAAAGGAGACACATGATATGGAGATGAATAGAGTACTGTAGATAGGAGAGGAAGGCAGAAAGACAGTGGAGAGATGGAGGGATCAGGGAAGGAGGACAGGAGGGAGGGAGGGGGGTGAGATATGTTCTCTTAAAGGCTGTCAAACGAACAGATAAGGAGATTAGCTTTGTCATTCTGTCAGGAGGAGAAAAGAAGACTATGGACTCTGAATTAAAGACATTCTCCTGCCCTATAATCAGAGGGGAAAGGGGTAAAGACAGAGGGAAAGAGCAGTGGAGACAGCAAGAGATTTAAAGATGTTTGCTGGCTTGCTCTTTTATGAGAGGAGGCAGGAGGGGAAGAGACAGCATCACATTCAGGGCTGAACTGTTGGCATCACTTATCAAGGGGAAAAAATGTGACAAGAAAAGAGTATAGGCCAAGACAGAAACAATGAGAAACAGGAAGAAAGACAGAGGCGTACTGTAGTCACAGACAATACGTTAACTTCATAGTAATTTTGATATTGCCGCTCCTGTGAAAACATTTATCCTTATTCTTATTAAGATTTGTACAAAATGCATGAAACGCCTAACTCTAATTTCTTCCTAAAATAAATGGTTAATCCTACAAGGGTCAGCAACACAGTGCTCCAGAGGAGGATAGATTTCTTTGGGCCCGCTTTTGTAGCTTCACGGCTATGTGAAAAATATGAGTACAAATATTTAACTCTGTCAAATAAAAATGAACAAAGTAACTGCAAAAGGCTTTAGGCTCAGCTAGTTCTATGCATTACTGAGTGAGACTGACTGCGCAGCTGTTTAGTCCTGTAGACCACATCTTGACTAGCTCTAAAATTTGCAGTTGCACGTAAATAGTTAGGCTTGGCTGTGGATAGATTCCTGACCTAGAACTACACATACAGCTCTGAGAATACGAGATCACTGCATGAAAGCTGTGATTGCAAATCAGGGTTATTCCACCAAATATTGGTTTAAGTTAAAACATTAGTAATGTGCTGTGTAAAAATGACTATGAACTTGCAAATAAATGCTATAAGTGACAACATTTGTATTTGGACTAATGTTGTCAGTAGTTCATAAAGTAAAACAAAACATATACCTTAAAATACAAAAATTAGAGAAACTGATAATTTTGCAGTGCTCTTTTTTTTACCTGTATTTTTCTGTTGCGTACATGTGATGTAATGTGCAAATCATCTGGAGAAAACATCAAACACATTCAAAAATCATAACATGTCTTGATGTCCAGACACCCTTATTTAAGTGGCGTCTCTGTTAACTGTTAAATTAAATGAAGATGATGGCAGAAATGCAGATGACCTCAAAGCACCCCACCCCAACAAATGTATGTGTCACATGGCAACTGGCAAACAGAGCAACAGAGGAACCTGTATGCTTTGACCAGATGAGAACAACACCCTAAAACCGTCAAACCCCTAAAATATGATTACCAAGTTACTTATATCACAGTATAAACCAAAAACACTCTTCCTGTCTCTTGTACTCTCTCAGATCTACTGTAAGTGTTTAAAACATAATCTTACTCTTTTCTATATTTTACTGTGTTTGTGCCTTTTTGTCTAGCTTTTCTTCAGCTAGACTTCAGCTACGTGTGTGGCTTAATTTGGCAGGTCTAACTTGTTCTCTCTAGACCTGTCAAACAGATAAGGGGGGAGGAGGATGTAAGACAGAGAGAGGTAAGGAGGGGGGGAGAGGCAGAGAGAATGAGAAGAAGCATCATTGGAAGGAGAGAACAGGTGTCTGAGATGGTATCGGCATGTCAGCTAATGACTAAAACAACCTGAACTGAGAGAGACAGTGCAAAAGAGAGAAAGAGCGGGAGATGGGCTGTGAGGAGGTGGGAAATGGGTCGAACTGAAGTTAACTAAGAGAGTGAATAAAGACAAAAACAAACTCACGGTCTGTGAGTTTTTTCCCCGTCGTCAGCTTGTTTGATTGGGGCTAATCACAAGTGATCTGCGTTAAAAGTAAACTAAAACCTGACCAGCTACATATGACATTTTGTCATATGGTTTCATTCTGTTACCATCTGTTTTAGGTCTAAAGCTTGAGTTTCTGAGTTGACACAGACTGGCTGGTGATCAGGCCTCGGTGTGGCCAGTCAAATTGAATTTATCTAGAAGCTAATTAGTTAATGGAATTGTCATTTCAAAACTGATGTGAATTAGTTTTCATGATCTGAATCATGTGAGACAAATATGCAAAAAACTACAACATTTGGAAAGTAAATGTTGTGCACTTATGTGCTTCTCTGCCTCCTGCTACTCAAAGGGCTTTACACTGCTTCTCATTCACTGACCTGACACACTGTGGGCAACTCAGGGGTTCAGTGTCTTGCCCCAGGACTCTTGGCCATATAACTGGTGGCGGAAGTCGAACCGCTGATCTCACAATTGGCAAACGACTGCTCTACCTCCTGATCCACAGCCAGCCCAGATAGGTAGCAAATACTTTTTAGAGCACTGTGCGTTACGTTGGAAATTAAACACCATAACCACTTCTCACAAAAAAAAAAACATCAGTCAGAGGCATTACTTATCATTTGTTTCTCCAAAATTATTATAGTTTGATCCTTTTTAAATCTTGTTTTTTTGGTTTTGTGACTTGTCAAATGCAGTACAATGCAAAAACAATGACCAATTTCAATTGCATAAGAGCTTTTCTTTATAAATTTAGTTAGTTAGTACTGTTAGTACCTTATTATAATTACAGAGAAGAGTTTAGTTTTTTAGATTTTGTGTGTGTGTGTTTGTTTTTCTGCTCTCTTATTGTACAAGTAAACACAGTGAACAATGCGTGGGATGTGCCAGGTGCATCAGGGACAAGACTAATGAACAGAAACATGACTCGAGTTACAGTAGTTCCCAGAATCACATGCAGTCATCTAACATCTGTGTTTCCCATACATGGATGCTTCATAACATGTGACTCAAGATGTGTGTGTGAGAGAGGAAGAGAATGCAAATTAAATGCTTTCACCAACATTGCGACGACTTTCCCCGTTTGTTTTCACTATTACTAAAATGTTCCATCTTATATTTATATTTTGTGTGAGTGAATTTGAGTAGATTTGCCATTTATTGAACGCATTAGTTTAACCAATCCTATGGCTTTTCCTAACACTCCTAAGCTGATGACACTCAGCTCTATCCCTTTCTATCCTAAATCCCTTCTTCCAGGTGTCTCCAACCCCAATCCAGCCTATTCTCCTGTGTTGTCCCCAGATGTTGAAATGACTTGCCCTGCTCCATTCGACTAGCTGAGACCATCACCACCTTTGAAAACATTTGAAAGCTCAGTATTTCAAATGACTCTATCACACACACACATTCACAAAATGTTTCCAGCACCTAACAATTCCTAGCGTGTTCTTTATCTTAACGAGTTAGTTATCAGTGCTCTTAGTTTGAAGTAACTCAGAATCTAAAGAAACCGAATGGTGTCTTCTCCTAGTGAGTCGCTTTGGATAAATGCCTCTGCCAAGTAAAGTAACTGATCAGACGTAGCAACAAGAATCACATAAATCCATTTCAGCACCAGTAATAATGTCGCTATATTTATTACTGAAAAAAGTATTGTACTTGTACTGTAATTACTCACTGCCCAACACTGTATATGAGCAAATGTAATGTTATTTATCGCAATGTGAGAAAACACATGCCTATAACTTTTGAAATATTTTACCTTGAAAACAATACTTACATACAGACACTGTATATAATATAACATAAATAACACATATACACAATATATCACATTTCTTATTCAACAATAAATGACTTTAAAAACATAAGAAAACAGTGTGTGTTCAGAAGTTGTGTAATGCAGCTGGTAGGTAATTAAACTATATATTCAGTCTTCAGATCACATGTTCTTTTCTACCTTACTACAGTAAGTGGCCTAGATGTGCATTTCACCTTAAAAGGAAATGAGACCAGGCATGTGTAAACATGCATTTACTTGTTCTCAGACATCCACACACATGCGAAAAAGAGGAAATCTTCTGACTTCATTTGCAGCTGGTTTGGATGTGTGTTCATGTGTATGAGTACGACAGTGGCAGCCAGTTACAGCTGCTCCTGCCTTTGTGTGTATCTCTGTGAGTTTGGTCGAGTTTGTGACGGCTGTCTTTGGCTCATGTTTTGAGCGTTTCTGATGTGATGAGTGGGAGTTTTGGTTTTGGTTTCCCGTGTTTGTGTCAGAAGGCACATTACCATGGATAGAACATTGTTTTGTTTTAGAGTTGTCTTTTACAAACCTGCTGTTAGCTACTAGCCATTAGGCATGCTCCCTGGAGAGAGACTTGAAATCCACCAGGAGGCGGAGGTGCAGAGCGGGTGAGGCCCTGCTGCTTCTCCAAACTTCTCCGTCTCCACTGCCCAATTGACCAGGATAACTGCAGACGGATCTGCTTTCTCAGCTCTCAATTAGTTGTTATTGTCTCAGGAACTTACACACAATATAACCTACTCTTACCCAAATTGTATAATGTTGTTATATCCTTCTCTGTAATATATGTTCAGCAAGTTTCCCTCCTGAGATCAGTGAAATGCTATCTAATTTACTCTACTTATCCTAAAGCCATGTGTGAGAAACATTTGCACACTCTGATGTCAACTTTCCTACATTCACAGACACACATACCAAGACAAAGTGAGGTCTTTGAAGCGTGGCTGGGACAGATTAACTGTCCCACATTGACAGGAGATGGTATTTATGACTTTTTTCCAAGGAGAGGGATTCGATAGCCAGTGAGATTTTATAAGTTCGTATAAATATGGTCACGTCAGAGACCACAACGTGTGACAGAGCAGGGGGGAGAAGAATGTGATGGGTGTTTATCACCTAAACTGTCTTTGGGCAGTCCGGTTTCTTTTACAAATACACACACAAAGACATGCTACGAGCAGCAATTCTTTAGGCTTTTGCTGACAATGAAACACAGCTGCAAGACAGACACTAAAGGTGCTGTACAGGCTAATGCTTGAGAGTGTTTGCTGCTCACATTTATGAATCAGCTCATGGTCCTTCTCTGGAATTGCTCAACCTCAGCCATTATTCACAGCAACTGAGAAAATGTAGAAGCCTCTGAGTGCAGTTATTGTGATGTGTAAATGTACGTATCGTAGCACCTTGACACAAGACCAACACTGCTTATGTTACAATTTAATCAAATATTAATTTGCTCTAGGAACTTGGAACTTTATCATCTTGGCCTCAGTCAGTAATCTAGCTAAAAGCTTCATGCTTACTTACTTACTTCATGCTTCAGGAAATGAGGCACCCACATAAAAAAGAATAAAGTTTTATTAATCTTTTTTCCCCTTCTCTTCAGTGTGGCTCCTAATCCATTACGTGTACTAAACCTTTAATTATTTCTTCAGTATGACACTCCTCTACCGGCATCCAACACCAACTGGGAGGCCATCACTGTACCCATGTCGGTGAGTCACGCTCACACATACACACTGAATTGTTAAAATTCTAAAATTAAAATGACAGAGGATACTCGACCTCTTTTATAATTAGAGATCTCACATTGTGACATTCACCATTTATATTGTACAGTTTTATAATTATTATGTTTTTGTTTATTAAACATTATTAACACAGATATTTCAGCACACATGTCTGACTGTATATGTGTGTGCCTACCCCTGCCTTACATATATTCTTAAGCATACAGAGGAACAGTGGTTACACCAATAAATATTGCATGTGGTCCATTTGCACGAATAAACACATACCCACGCATGCATATATGTAAGCCTTGAATATATTTATTATACATACATGAGGCGTGGGATATAAAATGTCATGTTTCATTAAAGGAATATTTTTATACATGTCACATATGTAAAAGATGTAATCTGTGTCTGTGTATGAGCAGTTGGATTTGGTGACCTAGGTAATCATAATTCAGTGCGGCTGTCATGCCATCATTTGTTCTCTATTAGCCGAGGGCACATTTTACTAGCGTGGTGAAGTTATCATTTTTAATTCCTAAGTTATCTGATTAAGTTACTTACAATAAATGTGTCTCAACGCCAAGTCTCAGAGGTAATTCTGCTCCTATGTTAGCTTTAATGAATCCACGTCTTCTCCGTAAGCTCCTGACATTTTTTCATCACTTATCTTTGTTCTTCGATCATGATGGAAGTCACTGCTGATGACAGACATTAATGTCACGAGCAACACTCCTACACACTTTAAAAATGTAATTATCGCCTCTTCATTAGATAAGTAGCCAGGGAGCAGAGGTCATTTAAGAACCATCTTTGAGATAAGTTACTAATTTTATTTGCTACCCTAACACGATGTAGTGGTACAATAACATGTTAAGACAAGACGTAGGATTTTTATTAACTGGAAGACCACACAAATAATCGAATCTAATCTATCACACACAGGTACATATTTCATTTAAGTGTCACATACTGTATACGTTTTCAAAACATTGGCTGAAAAGTTTGTTTTCCATTTCACTAAATGCTGAAATGTTCAGTATGTGTGAGAGGAGTCTTGTGTTGGTAGGATCAACAGTGACCGTGACCTTTCTGTTGCGGCAGTGTGAATGTTATCTGTTAATGTCTCCAGTTCCTTGTAAATGCTTAGATATTTTCGATGCTTTCTTAGGAGCGGAGCTGACCTTCCCACCATAGCGCATGATGTAATGATGTCATCGCATGTCATTGATTTCACAAAGTTGAGAAAAATCTTTTTTATAACTGATAAGAATAATTAATTAATCCACCTGTTTTACAACTGAAAAACAGTATCTTGTCTTGTTAAATGCTAAAAACAATGGAGGAAGAAAGAATAAAGTGGCTCTCAGATTTTTAAAAGTAAAAAAAAATGATTTTTGGCAGCTTTGCTTGCTTGATATGTTAAAGGTGCGTATGTGTGTGTGTGGTATAAATAGACAAAGGTAAAGTTAGAATAGGTTTCAATAAATTTTAAATACATCTTCTCTTTTGACGCCTTTTGCACAGATGCCAGTGGCAGTCACAGAGGTTCGCTACTCACTGGACGATTTGGACCAGAGCATAGCTGCATTTGACACTGTAGAACAGCTTCTCAAATCCCTAAACCCAAACACCTGGAGACAGGACCTGGACAGCATCTACACTCAAACGCACGTCCATTATATATCCAGAGCGTATCATCTGGCAAGCAGACATAATAAAGGTGAGATTTACCTTGTATCTCCGGGTTTTGTAAGATGTTTAGAACCAATGCATTATTTTGTTCAATGAGCATTTGTACGTTATCGTTAATATGTAATTGATTTACAGTTAAGCTGATTCTACAAGTTAAAAACACATACCATTAATCCATGCACGCACATTAAGACAAAACCGGACTGAAAAGGAATTAGGAGATGAAGAATTTATACAGACCTGAAATTGCAGAGTTGCAAGATTACAAATGTAAAAACCAGCTCAATCAGTTGTTGTCCACTTGTCTTTGAAGTGATCTCAACATACAAGTGTTCTACAAATTAAAGCATAAACATGGCAAGAATGTTATGAGACAGGGGCAGTGACATACTGAGCTAGTGAAGCTCATTCATGGGGGAAGGAAGAGTCATGTTATCTTGTTTTATATGCTGCAGATGGTGAACCTCAACCACTCTGCTGCGTTCACAGTATTCTGCTGCAGACTGGTGCAGTCAGTGGTACCTGTTGTAACACGGGGGAGAGGAGAGCGTGCAGCCTTGTGCTGACCAATAAAGTCCAACACAGCAGGAGACCCATTCTCACAAATTGGGCCATACATAAAACTCAGCCGTATAGCATTGCAGTGGACAAAGTCTATAGCTCTGTAGTTTGAAGGAAGTTATTAGTCAAGACTGTAATGAGTGCAATGGAGCCCTATTGCATGCTTATGAATGTAGCATGAATATAGCACAGCTGACAGCCAGTGAAATCATGTTAATGAAGTGTTGCATATTCAATTGAAATTACATTATCTAGCTCTTCGAGTAAGCTAGAGGGCTAAAATGGCACAAGTTTGTTTGGTGATTGTGTACATCTACACACTTAACTTAGCTGGCAGGGAAAAATTGCACATACAGTAGAAGCATCGGTGCACTTTAATCCTCTATGCTGAATCTAGAAAGAAAAAAATTAATAAAAAAATAGGAAAAGAGCATCCGGATGATTTTGAGTACAAAAAGCACTTTCTAAACCTGAAAGGATTGTTGAATTTAGATGCACCGCCGACAAAAACTAAGTTGTTGCATCATGAAATAAGCAATTTCCCCTTAGAGGGGTCCAATAGTGAGTCAGTGACAGATTTAAGGAAGGAGAGGACCAGCAGTTCAAGGCACTTCTTTACTGTAAAGTCAGCACCAACAACTCAGAGTCACTAAGGCAATAGATTTTGTCCTTAGGATGCACAGCTACAGCGGATTTCTTAGAGCTGATGTGAAATTCTTACATCTTACATACACTTATTACACACACGCACACAGCCTGTGAATAATGCGCTCAGGGATGTTTGTGTGTATGTGTATCCAAGCTTGCAACAGACCTGAGTGTTTTCGACCCCATCTCTCTCACCTGTACCTATCCCTCAACTGTACTCTCTTTCTACCCAAGGGCTCTCCTGTTCCTTGGTAAATAGTTGTGCTTGACAGCAAATCTATCTCTATTTGTCAGTGCGTGTCTGTGCTCGGCCATCATCAGGAGGTTCTGTAGATAGGGAGTGTGTGCATGTTACAGCACTACAGAGAGGTGCATAGTTGCTGCAGGTCTTTGCTACACTGTACCAGCGTAGCTCTCTCTAATTGGAAATTCAACCTGTGCAGCAGAGCAGAAATCTGCCACAGTCAGCAGCTTAGCTCTGTTTTCATTAAGACGTGCACACACAGTAGCTTACATCCATCTTTGTTCCCATAAAGGACAGAAGGTCTGATCACGATATTAATTGGGAGACTAAATTCTATGTAATTGGCATGCATAAGTCAACATAAGACAAGTCATACACGTAAAGAGCCTCCATTCATTTTCAAAAGAGAGATGATCTTAATCATTTGACCAACGAAAAAAACCTTCCACCCAAATGTTTGATACGGTCAGTTTCCAATTTTTTCAAAATGTATTCGTCCACACACGTGCACAGGTTTTCTGCTCACTGTGTGGACAATCTCGAGTGAGGATTCTCACTTTTCATTTGCGATTTAACTCAATTCCCCTAAACAGACATAAGGTTAGCCCTATCACAACACAGACTCACATACAGATATCATACGTTCACACAGACCCACACAATTTTGAATGTAGACAGGACTGAGACTAGAGCTAACAAGTCAGCTACAAACACACAACATTTGAAAAGGACGACTCTTTACTTGAAAATCTGATTGTCTTTACAGACTTACAGACTTACTTACTGCAAGTGACATTTTTGCAGACTACTGCATACCGTTAGAATAAGACTCCCAAAGGTGCATGTAAGTATTAGTAAGAAACCACTAATCAACCTGCCTTACCCCTGCTGCAATGTTGCCAGATCTGGAAAGAAAAAGTAGCAAGCATATTTTTTTTCTTCTAGGTAATCACAAAAATATTCTAAAACTGTAACCATTATATCAGAGACAATAATTCCTCGAAAGGTCTCTATCTTCACGTAAGCAAATATACAAATCTCCCTAATCTTTAATAGACACCCTGACGATAAAAAAAACTAAATGGTACATTATCCTAAGCATAGCATTTCACTGCAGCAATTTGGGGCATCGCACCAGAGAGGATGACAGTAACAAAGTTGATTCTACCAAACGGGCCAGGAAATTCATTGACAAAATCTGTGCCGCACTTTAGTGTATCGCTGCTGGAGTGTTGAGTAAGATCAGCAGCATGTGCACTTCACACTTTAAATTTCACACTAGCGGTCGTATCCAGTCTTTTTCACTCTTTCTCCCACTCCAGTGTTTCACAGTGAACTAGTCAAGGATGAAATGGGACTCTCATACAGAACACGTAAAGAAGCTCCATCATTGACGGATCATCAATCATATGACTTGTATGCGTTTTGATATGAATGGGAAAGCGAAGAGAGAAGAGAGCTGTGGTTGGATGCCGCAACAGGACACACCTGATGGTTTGGCTTTAGTAGACAGGTATAGCTGAGTGAAACAAACTAAGCTGTTTCACAGAACAATAGTCCATAAGAAAACTCTCCCAGTAGTTTATATACTCACCACAGTTGTATTTTATTTCCCCTTCCTTTTAGTTAGCGGTTGCATTTAATATCGCTATGGTCGATTTCTTTATTAATTGAGTGAAACCGAATTGATGAATTTTCAGTTTAAATATAAAAAAATGCATCATTCAAATACACACAAATAAGTCCTGCAGCTCACACAATCAATGTACATACACTATGTGACTAAAAACATTACAACAGTCAGAACATAACACACATTGTGTAAATGTAAAACCACAACCAAACCACTACCATGGTTGTCATTATAAATGGCGCACCACCTTAATAAATCTGTGTATTGCCAAAGCAAATGATCATAAGCCCCATCTGAATTGTGTCAGTAGTGAAAACCCCCTCTACAAAGATTTCTTTTTGTAAACAATTGCTTATTGATTATCAATACCATTAGGTTTCCCTTGACCCCAACTGCACTTCCATTTGGTTGCTCTTCGTCACACAATATTTCAGGTCAGGCAGATTTGTCATTATTATACTAACACACATATGATGTCTAGGAGGTTTCTAATGCATGATAGATCTTTATTGTTACACTGTCGTTGTAAACCTCAAAAGCAAGCCAGGCTCGCCACGCTACACTGTTGTACTGCTGCAAATATTGATCCGGACAAGCCCTTTAGTCCTGTAAAGGGTCATAAAAGGCTCTTGCGCTTTAATGAAGTGAAACTCTAAATGGTAAATGAACATTTCATCCACCTGCACTGGAAATGAACTTGTGTAGGAAATAAGCTAATATAGTCCTGTAAAAAATAAAGTCTCTTACATTGAGGTTTTGCCTTCAAATTGACTTGAATATTTGTGACCTTTGTGCTGTCTTCTTGTAAGACCTTAATGTCGCTTGCTTTGTCCTCTTTGGCCTTGTCTGGGACCATGCTTTAGTGAAAGAACCAATTCATAATCCAGCCACTGCATTGCAGCTACAGTCCACGGTTCTTGGACAATCAGTCGTGGTTTGCGTTGTGGGCTATTCTACAGGAACAGGCTTTATCCCGCCACAGCTACACTCCACCTGCCTAAACAGCTATGTTTATTGAGTTTAGAAGCTTGACCCATTACTCTCAGCATAGGGCAGTGCTTTCTGCACTACGTCCTTTGAACAGGGATTAGTTGCATTCTACCATAAAGGTGAACACATAAGCAATTTCTTCCTGTCATGTTGCTTGTGCGGATGGGTTGTTCAGTCAACCCCTCCTAAAATGGTTTCTGCAGGTAGTGATGCGTTAACACTGTAGTCCACTGGGTACCTTCCATGATGCTCAAGGCTGTACCCCAGCTGAACCCTAGCAGCCTGTTGAGGGATTACCCTTTTAAACCTTCTTCAAATTTTGTAATAAATAAATCAAACCAACATTGCATACATTTCTTACAGTGACTTGCCTATCTTCAAATTTGGACTTTTTCCTCAATTTCCACACTAATCCATTTGACCTACCTTCGGATACTCTCACCAGAGGGTCATTCTTTCCAAAATAAACAGAACTACAGGGTTATAAGCAATGGTGTGTTTTCACAGAAATAGTCTCATAAATAGACATTATACAAACGTAACAAAACTCCAAAAACACGTAAGCCTTCAACTATCAAATGGCTACTAGAAGTTTGAGGCAGCTACAAGGACACCAGTGATGCTTCTTTAGAGCTAAATGTGTCTAATGTAAAATGCATTTGTCATCAAATAAAATGACTACGCACATAAGTGAACCTTTAATACCAACAAGACCATTACTTTTGCCTATCCTTCATGAAAAGGCTTCGAATTCTCTTGTTTTAATTCAGTGTCAACCGACTCAGTTATGTAACTAGTCTTACTGTAAAGAAGAGTCACCGTTTCAGTCATTAGCGGTAAGAGCAAAGTGGTGATTCAAATAAGAAGCTGATTGTTACACCTATGTGTCGATTCCTTCTACACCAAATATTAAACATTACTGTTACCTGAAGTGCAAAAACATCTTAGCAAAGAGGAAATAAATCATATTTTCTATTTCTGTTACCGTCTAGTTGATCTGAACCGTCTGCATGATGACGTCAAGCTGTATAGCTGTACCCCGCGTAACTACTCGGTAAACCTGCGTGAGGAGCTGAGGGCCACCAACGCTGTGTTCTTCCCTCGCTGTCTGCTGGTGAAACGCTGTGGAGGCAACTGTGGCTGTGGGACGAATAACTGGAACAATGGTTGCACCTGTCAGGCCTCCAAGACGACGCCAAAATTACACGAGGTACGTCTTATCAGATGAAGACAAGATTTCCATCGTGTATGTTTTCCATAATATGTTATTTGGAAACTTCCAAAGGGACCAGTGTCACTGCTGGAGAACAGTTTTCTTTCAGTGGCACAGCTGTGAATTTTATCCAGTTCAACCATACCAAAGCACAGGTAACAAACAGAGAAAACATCAGGCTGTGAGCGAGTGAATGAAGACGAGAGAATCAGATGCAGGAAGGGAGAAGCGGGGAGAAATTGGGCGTGCAGAGGCACATGCTGCATCAACAATGAAGCAGCAATGCACCAGCAGCCTCACACTTTCTCCCTCGTCTGCCTCCGCCATTCGTTTTAATGTCAGCCCCGTCTTTCTCGTCCCAATCTCTCCAAATCTCTCACAATTCATTGTTGGCGTTCCATCAGTCTCTGTCTCTCTGGGATTCCATCATCCTTTCATTCTTCCCAATTCCCATTTTCAATTTATCCCTTTGCAATGCATCATTCTTGTTCTTTAAGCCTGTCATTCATTCTTTTCTCCCTTCCCTCCATCTCTTTGTGTCTTTGTTCTTGTATAGCTTCATTATTGAAACATGGTCTATAGGGCTCTCTCTCTCTCTCTCTCTCTCTCTGTCTCGCTGTTAAAAATCACACAATGAGAATTTAGACAAAAGTGGGATTTGGCTTGTATTTGTGCTACTGTGCATGCCTGTGCGCACGTGTCAAAGCATGAAAATAGTGTGTCTGTATACATTGTGCATGTTAAAAACTGCCTGTACTGTATGTGGGTTCCCGTGAGAATGTGGTTCCATGCTGTTGTGTTGTGTCTTTGTGTGAGATCTACATGCTCTGCTCCTCATTGCAACCAATCACAAACCTGTAAGTTTTCTAACTTGTAAAGAAACGCATGACTACTTGCGTGGTTGTTTCACAGCTGGGAGTCCTGACATAAATCATGTGCAGTCCTGCTTTCACTGAGCTCTGCAGAACAAACCCGCTGCATAACTTGTAGAGCAATTGGTATTATTTTTCACTATTTTCACATGAGAGGAGTGGCAACTGCAAACAATGTGACCAAAGTCAGTAATGGGGAAATGTTGACTACATCTGAAATCAATTCCATAGCACTTTAACATTTCTCATGTATCCTCCTCTTTCACATACAAGTGGGATTTACAACATCCACTAACAAACCAAGGAACAGTTTGTGTCAGCTTCCTTTTTTCTTGCCTCTTCATCCACACTTTCGTCTCCTATAGGTGCTGAAGTTCGCCCCAGAGGCCACTCTGCATCAGCACCATCGGAGGACACAGATGCGTTGGGTCATAGATGAGATCTTCCTCACTCATCATGAAACATGCGAGTGCGTATGTCCCTCCCAGCCCCCGCGCTGAGAAACTCAACCTGGCACATTCATCTGGAACTGTTAGACGAGTTCTTCTTTTATCTATTTTGCAACAGACTTGATATAATAAACAGCAACAGACACATGCAGCAAAGAAGAAAAGCAACTATATGACTGGCAAACAGCAGCTTATACCTTACACAACGTTCTTGCGAGTAAACCACTGTCTTCCTTAGACGAAACATAAAAATGCTATTGTGCAACTTGTAAGTTGAATTTTTCATCGTTTAGACAGGAGGTGCTCAAACTCAGTCCTCTAAACACACCTGAACCAGGTAATCAGCTCTGGGCAGGTCAGGCATAGCTGGAGCAGCACAGTGGTACCTGAGGACCGGCTCTGGCTCAAACCCTCATTAAGTCCACATTTAAACATCACTTGTGTACAAAGAAGTGTTAAAATAACAGTGGAGCATCTACAGCGGAATTCACGTTTAATACATCAATATTACGGGTAGGTTTCTTTAAATCAAAAATAAATAAAGTTAATCCATTAAACAAAGCGTTTAACTTACTAGTCGAATTTAAAGTCTAATACACACCATAGCTGATTAAACTAAAATGACTCCTACAGCAACGAAAAAGTTTTTATTCCTTGTTTGTGTGTTTCTTCATGTTATAATAAGACTGTTTCTAGAAATGTCAGGCCCTCCTGCCAGGAGCATGCCAAGATGAGTGAGGGTGAGGCAGAAGAAGGAAGAGAGGGAAGTGTACCCAAAAATAACACTTTATCTTTATACGAAATTAGGCACTGCCCACATTTACTCCAGGCTTACACTCACTCATAGCTGTTGTTATTTAGAGCTGCACTGTCCAGTAAAGCGCTCCGTTTGTTCTCCTTACTCCATTCATATATTCACACTTCACCTCTTTCCGTCCTTCGGTGGATACGCTTTGCTTTGCTCATTCTCACACAGACATCAAAGGAGAAGTCCGTTCAGGCCTATACATAACCTGCCCAATTTCCTGAGCATTCCTGGCATTCCGACTGCAAACCAGAATCCTGCTAACATGGACCCTGAACACACAGCAGAACAAAGAGAGGGACACACTCAAGAACAGAGACAGAGGTGACATTTTCTTAGGAGAGGCAGCCACCAGAAAAGAAAACTAGACTCCGATCAGGACTCCTGGATGAGAGCTAAAGGAGGAACCACTGTCATGATATAACATAAGTTGTTCCTTCAGGGAGTTTTGGGAAGCAGCCTTTTCTCCTTGCTCTTCCGTGTTTATTACAATCTGACCTTCTGCTCTGCACATCAATTAAATTAAAGCTCTTAGTCTCTACTAAAAATATAACTGAAGGCTGAGAGTGGCTGCGTGTGTGGCTCAGGAGTTTATGATGGCTGGCAGCAGATACAAGCACATGAGTGGTCGACATGTGATTGCGCGCTGTGCGCAGGTAGCTAGAGTATCAACGCAACAGAGCAAGAAAATGAACCACTTCCTATTTCCCAGCACATCAACACCACCATGGAGTCCCACACAAAACTGGCTCAAACACACCACTTTGTTCTAAAGACAAAGTAAAAAAGAATAACTGGACACTTGGACAGTTACCTCAGTCAGAGTGTGTGTTGCATTTTGAAAACAAAGCGTTGACAGGTTGCGTTAGGCGGGTAAATCATCACCACTGCATTTTCAGTGGTGATTAGGTAACATCACTTTCCACCACACTTAGTTGCAAAATCTATACAGTAGTTACTGTCTTCACTGTGTCGGAGCTTTAATGTAATCTGCTGCCAACATGAATTAAGCTTGTATTAATGTATGTGAGGAGTGTGTGTGTGTGTGTGTGTGTGTGTGCATCCTGCATCTATGTTATCAGCACATTCCACTGTTGCCTGCTTCCACGTGACATTTCTCTTCTTTCTCTGGCAGGTCCGTACAATAATTCCACCTGTATGTCATTGTCCTGGTTTGTTCACGCTGACTAAGAGTATTTAAAACATATTAGACATTTCATATCATCATCATAAATTTCCTTCAAAAAGATTCTCTGGGATGCTTGTGTCATATTTTCACCTCAGAGAAAGGTTGCTGATTAAAAGAATAAAAACATATGCTTTTGTTGTATTCTGAAAAATATTCATGACAATACTGTATGCTTTACCTAAATAATTTATTGTGTCCTGTTTTATTAAAACAACTGGCTGGTTTGATAAATAAAAAATTTCTAGCATTGCTGCCTCCACAGCTTAGATTTTTTGATTCCCTCACCAAAAATCCTTTTCTATGATAAAAAAAAAACATCAGCTTCTTACATCATCCGTGTAATGTAATTGGAAATATATGTTTCATACTGTACCTTCGAAGCTCAGAGAGATGTAACTATTTATGCACATAAATAAGCTCAGGGAGCTGAAAAGAGAAACAGAGAAAGAGTATTAATTCAAAACAGTAACACCGAAGTCGTTGATCTGCTGTTGTCACATATGCAAAACACCCACAGCACTAATGTCACCATGGAAACCACAGATGTGCTTTTAAGACCAATGTGTCAGTACAAAGAGCAAACGTGGCCATATAATTTGCACAAGTCAACTGTCTGCCTATTATAGTCTCACACGATCACCGTTTTCCTTCTCTGGTTTGCAGCCGTGCCCTGACACAGCCTGAGCTTGTGAGTCAGCATCAGCATCAGCACACTGATACCTGAACAAAACCGAATGCCCTTTAGTTCTACTTTACTCACTGAACACAATGGGGAATTCAGAAGTTGAGTTAGAATAAAATTTTCCATGATTGGTTCCAAGTTTTTTGCTTTATTATGATGCTAATTTGTTCCCTCACTGACACCCAGTTCGATACTAAAACATAATAATTCCAAAAACAACAGTGGTTCATCATTTGACATGGAAATGTTACAACTCAACATTTCATCCAAGTCAGGTTTTCAGCTTTATATCTTTCCCGCCTGCTTCCTGTCCCAATGTTGCTGTGGCAACCCTTCCTGTGGTGTTATCATTACATACCAGTCTCCTTTATGCAGTCACAGACCACCAGACAGTCATTTGTCAATCCATGCATCAAAACGCCATTAATCAATGGCTGCTTAATCTAAGAGCAAGAAGCTCAACAAAACAAAGTAGCCATCTCAGTCCCCATGAGGGTAAGGACGACTGAATGAGAAGCTCATAGCAAGAGAAATGAGAGCGAGTAGAATTAAGGTTCGGAAAGTGAGGGAAATATAGACAATCTATAGGGGGTGACAGAACAATCAGAATAGAGAGAGAAGGTCGGAGGCAGAGGGCATGCTATTTGTTTGAACCAATCATCTCTACAAGGCAGTTTTTGTCTGTCAGCAGCTTCTTATCTTTTCCTTGTGAATACACACATACAAAATGTCAACTCATGCACTGCAGCAGGCCCAAGACTATGTTTTGGTAAATGTGCTTAACTCAAAATGCCACTCTAGTATAGTGCCCTCACCAAGGCCTTCTCGTTTTTAATCAATAAGCCTGTCGTAGATAAACCACTCATTTCCGTTATTTCCTTCGCATTGACTGCTTTTATTTGTCATCCATTCTCAATATGCTTTTTTGTCTCTTACCAGAACAAACCTATCAGTCTACCTTGACAACCAAGAAATGAACCCATAAAAGGTACAACAGAAACATCTGGTGTCTCTGTTGTGCTCCTCCATTTGTTTAATATCCACTTCGTCATTTGCCTTATTGCTCATTCCCTAATGGTGTTGCTTTGAGTACATATGTGGTAGCAGTGTTAAGGGATTGTCGATGTTCAATCATTCTGTCATGTACTACTCTACGAATTTTCATTTAGGATATAGCTAAAATAAAAAGTGACCATATTTCCATTCTTCGGACATCAGTACAGTCGGTAAATCATCTCTGCAGAGATGACTGTAGAGAGAAATGGGCAACAAAACACGTTAGGTGTAAAAGACCCAGCAAAGTTTAGGGTGGAGGTTCATCACAGTGAACTGGTCAGGATTATTATTGGGATGAAAACAGGAATTGACTAAAAGAACTAGGAGAAGAGAGCGAAGAGGCCTCACGAGAAGATAAAATGCTAGACAGGAAAAGTCGGTGCAGTACGATAAGAGTTAATGGAGACGAGCAGCTGCACAAGCCAAGAGAAAGAAGACAGAAAGTGTGTTTTAGAAACAGACATAAAGGCTGAAGAGAAAGTGACACGCAGACAGATGATGAGGAGGTGGAGGAGAGTTGATGAAGTCGCTGAAGTGTGTAAGAAAGGAATGGTGAGAATATGACCCATAACTGAGACATGATGTAGTGAGACAGCGTTGCCCTACATCGCACATACTGAGCTGCCATGCAGCAGAGAGGAGTTTGAGGAGCACTGTCAATCTGTCCTTTCTTTTCAGAAAATGCCTTGTCTATTTCACCTGGTCAGTTTCAAACAAGAAAAAAATGTTATGTTCAAAGTTTATTGCTGCACTCACTTTCACCATTAATGTACTGATGAGGAGACTGACGTTGTTTTGCTTCGGTGCTAAAAACGTGCGAGTAAAGATTCACCTTCTCTCAGGTTTTCTTGCCTTTGGCCGGTTCTTCTGCAGCGTTTCCTTCTTGTCTTCACTCATTTGCAAAATGTACTCAAACACACACAGACATAACCAGTCATCCATCCCCAACACACACACACACACACACACACACACTTCTCTGTCCCTCCCGACCTCCAGTCCCATCTTTCCTCTTTGTCCCTTGCTCCCATCTTCATCCTCTTTCACACTACATTATAGAACAGCTTTCATTTAGGTA
Organism: Microctenopoma steveboyesi; assembly: GCA_032359275.1. NCBI lineage: Eukaryota > Metazoa > Chordata > Actinopteri > Anabantiformes > Anabantidae > Microctenopoma > Microctenopoma steveboyesi. The sequence goes on along the minus strand of JAUMHF010000005.1, from coordinate 12,774,463 downwards.
TGAATATTAGATATTTCTTTTGAATAATGGAGAAAGACAGTATGTGAGGAATCTGCAGACATAAGGAGAAAAAGGACAAGTCACACTTGTGGGTCTTCACTTGCACATTTAAAATAGTCCAATAAAAATCACATTCTCTGCTCCAAATTGTTCCATTAAATAAATGATTAACTTAAAGTGCAAGCCCAGGAGGGAGGAGTGTTTTTTCTTTGCTACTAGGGCCGACGTTTGTCCATATTCTAATTCTAGGAGCCACTGAAATTCATTGTGCTATACTGCAAAGATGGACCACTGTGTATTTAAGATGACAATACATTACACACACTGTAGTAATAAAGACAGCACCTTGACCTTCAAGCGCATATTTTATTGTGCTTTGCACTCACAACATTTTATGGACATAGCAAGTATGAAACACCATCTTAAGTTTTGAAACATTCATACATGAGTTCTAAAATGAATATGACATGTGAAACTAATATTCAAATACGTTTTTGGCTCCTGAAAAGTCAGGTTTGTTAAATTACATTTATTGCAGAGTCATGCTTTAAGCGGACAGGGCAATAGGCATAAGAGAGAAAGAGAGAGAGGCAGAGAATGGAAGGAGGAAGAAACAAATAACACAAGCCCCGAAGCACCAGAAGGACTTTAATTTGATGGAAGTGATTCACTGCTGTGTCTGCGTACGTGTGTTTGCAGACAAGTGTATTAGTTATAAAAGAGCTACTTCTGGAAGCACAAGAACCTCATGGCGCACTTTCTTCTCACAGACCACTCAATTAGCTTAAAGAGGTTACTGCACCTACACACAAACAGACTGCTGTGACGACCAAGACGTTCATCGATAACCACATGAAATTCACAAGGCCGTGCGAACAGACACACAGAACACGTCAAACCCTGTGAGAACTCAAAACAGGTTTTTAAATTATATTAAGAGCTTTTCCTCCAAAGTGTCATTTTGTGATCTACACTCAAAATCAGGCGCACACAGACACACACCTAATTAAATGGCAGTGCAGGCTGCTGAGTCACGGCTATAAATGAGAACGCAGGCATGGTTCCTGTTTATTCCATACTGACTGATTTCACATCAACCGACATGTAATTTAAATTGTTCACCTGACTTACCTCACTTTTCTTTTGCTAGTCCTCCCTTCACAGTCACCTACACATAACATAATTGAAAGCTAAAAGGTGAAAGGTTTTAATATTTCACCTGGGAAACCTCACTATGTTCTACATTAAAACACAGGCAGCAACAAGTAAGCACACAGGGACATTTAATAAAACATCAACTTTATGCCTAAACGTGATGCTCCTTTGTCTCCTCTCCTCCCACTCCCCCACTGAAGAGGAAAGAAATACACGACCCTTCCTGTGCATCCATGATTGTGATTTCTGCTCAGGTGAAACATGTCTTTAGTTCCTTATGAGCGGGAATTATCAAGTAACTGAGTTTCAGTTCAGTCTTGTTGTTGTTGCACCGCTGCAGCTCAGCATCTCAGACAATGTTTAATGTAAATCCTTAGAGCGTACATTTGTACAACAGTTAAGCTTTTGGGAATTAATTTGATCTAAAGAAGTCATAATGCATTTTGGTACTGTATATGCTATTATGCAACTGGTTACTTAACTAAAGTATAGTCAGAGGCCCAAAGCTTGAGGTAAACACGTTTTTTTATGCTGACTGATAATGAAACGTCCAGATTTCAGTCATACAGTGTGACAAGTCCATGAATTACCATTTGTTTGTACTCTTACACATACAGCATCACTTTCACACTCTAAGGTTAGCGGAAAGGAGGAAACCGAGCTAAAGTAATAATTTGGGTTTCTGGCAGTGGCACTATCTCTCTCAGTTAGTGCAACAAACAGAGTTGACAGCTTGCAGGTGGGAACTCTGCCAATCACGTCGTGATCACTGCATGACTCCTACAGGTTCCGGTTAGTCAGGACTGACATGTTCCTCACGGATGGAGCAATCTGTGGGGGACCACATGAAACTGCTCACTGTGTATCCAGGTAGGCAACTAGTACACTACAGTCACCCAGGATGAGATACTTTGGCAGTGACAGAGTGAGAGTCTTTATATTATTAATATATTCGTTTCAGGCAGGTTCTCAACTAAAGAGATTTGACGATTTGTTCTACTTTACCTGTATTGAGACTGTTTTTTACTAGTCTGCTGTGTTTTTCTTAAGAAAGACAAATAAATAAAATGGTGATGCCTTAACTCAGAGTGAAAACTAAACATTTTTAAAAAGTACAGTGTGGTTTGTTACATAAAAAGGGCTTTAATAAAATGAGCCGGATGGCCTGGGATGAAATTAAGTTCCTGGTCTCAACTGTTTCAGTGTAGCGCTAGATAAGAAAGTTCAACAAAATATTATTGCATTTTAAAGAAAGATACATAAAAAATATACTAATTGATCAGTAACACTTCCTGAACTATTATTACCATTACTAATAATTCCAACATATCCAACTAACCCTAACCATCACATCACTTTTATCAAAAAGTAGATAAAGCATACGAAAACAGACATGTAATAAGATACACACTGGACCTGCCCACCTCTTATGACAGACGGGGGGAACACAGTAAATCCAAGAACAACAAAAGAAGGAAATAACAGGTTCTGAAAAACAACGCTACACTGACATGTTGACATGTTTCACGAAGCAACTGATCCAAGCAGGACAGTGAATCATCTGTTGTTTATGAATTATGAATTATTTTGTGTAAACGTGCATGAGGAAAAGTTGTTTGGGAGATTTGGGATTAGAAAAGGTGCAGAAATACTGGAAGAAACTGGTAGTGAAGGCTACAATTCCCGCCTTAGAAACTACACATCCAATGGGAATGGTTCAGGAGCCGTGGGATTGCTTTATTCCTTATCACATTACAGATACTCTCAGACACTTCACTGCAGTCTGCTGTATATTTATTTGTGGAGATAAGTGAACATAATAGTTTCACCGCTGCTACAACGAATCACAAGATCGCCCACTGCTATAGAAAAATCACAGATCTGATTTAAGAAAATAAATTAATTCATAGCAATGACTGTATTAATAGTGATAATGCAGCCTAAACCACATATCTGCTGTTTCCTGGAAATAAATCCTACCTGAAGCTGATAATGTTCAGGTTCTGTTCAACCCAGTTGAGAAAACTAGACTCCACTGCAGTCATTTCGGAGGCAGTATAATATTTAGAGGAAATCCACGAAACTTTTTAAAAGCCTGTTAATGCTGCGTTTAAGTACCCTGTGAAAGTGCTGAATGACTCATAAGACCCAGTAAGTGCAAAATGCCTCAGATAAGAACCCAAAGTACCTAAATACAACAATACTCCACAGATGTCTGTAGACTAGCACAACACAAAACACACACTGTATCTTTGGCTACTTTAATAAATGTTTCCCTGAATTGTTTGATAAACACAAGTTGCAGGAATGTGGACTGTCCTACAGACCTGCTTCACTCTAGGTTCTCACTGCTAATATTTACATAACTGCTTTGTGAAACATGTCGAACACTATTAGGCTAAATAATGAAGATAAAACAAGTTTCCAGATGAAGGTAAAATGGTAAAGTTGGTTTTATATTCACCAACATGTCTGACATAATACAAGCTGTAATAAAATGATATATTCCTGGAAATTCAGAAGCTTCCTTAAAGAGCAAATTCTAACTTCTATTTCTAGGTAAATTATCTTTTGTAAAAGAGACATTTGTGTCTACTGGTGTTTTGATAAAGACTCCAAACACAGCTGCAATCAGCAGCACAAACTCATTAGAGACTATTGTTTTGTGGTGTTTTCTGTTTGTGTGTGTTCTGCTTTTTCTATGTAATACACCCTTCGAACAACATCCACATGACTGAGCCGCTGCCTCTCCGTTTACTAACCTGCTCCTCTCCTCTCTCACCATCACTCCTGCTTTCTTACTTTCTTCGCTGCTTTTGTGAAGCAACGTGAAGGGGAGGGGTGTTTTCACAGGGGGAGCGTGGCGGGGCGGGTGGGGCTGTCTGTGAGTTGTCGAGCAACAAAACAGAAAAGAGCAATATCGCTTTTTACGATAATGTTAATTTCATATCGCTTTATATCGATATTTTTAAAGTATCGATATATCGCCCAGCCCCAATATGAGCCAATAACGTCCCCTGATGTTCTTTGTTGATTAGTTCACTCGATCATGTTTACAGTGATAGCCTGCCAAACAGAATATTAGTTATTGTTTATAATGGAGAAACGTTTTTCTAAAATCGACAGAAATGACAGTTGTGGAGTGACAGAGAAAAACAAGTTATTTATTGCAAAGAGCTGTTGAAAGACACTTCTCACAAAAGCCCCTTTGAGATCTAAAGTTGTGTGAAATACTTTATCACCGTGTGTCATGCAGTCAGCAAAAACCCCTTATAACTGTTTTGATAGAATTTGTTTAAATGTGTGTATTTTTAAGCCTGTACACCACACATAGGTGTGTGTGTGTGTGTGTGTGTGTGTGTGTGTGTGTGTGTGTGTGTAGACAACCACACAGGCAGAATGTTTCTGAGAGGAAATCTGCTCTGACCCCACAGGCTGACTGCCAAAAATCAACAACCACTAAAATACCCTGTTACATAAACACAGATATACACCAAACAATTAAACGAACATATTTCACATCATGAGATGACACACACACACACACAGTCCCTAAAAAAAGTCCAGACTGGCTGCCCTAAATGACCTTCAGCTACATAATTTACAGCAAGTGTCTGATCTGTTTTGATGACGTTTGTGGAAACTTCCATTATTCATTTTGGCAGAATCCTGACTCAGGAATCTATTCTTTTATATGAGCACAACGCATTGTGCTTCTTTTTATATGTTTTTTTTATATGTTAATCCTGCGAATATTCTTGAATTTTCACAAAAAGTGTTCAAGGCCCCCCAATATACCAACATGGCTCCACCACCCTGCAGGACCACCACCTGCAGGGATAAGGTTTAGTGTTGGATGTGAAGTAAGACAGCTTTGTGTCAATGCTTCACATAAACATATAAAACTAAACATCACTGATTCCCATTAGGAACGCTGGCCTGGACTTGAGATATTGTTGGCCAACGAAAGGAACACCTGAGTTTAAACAACATATAAACCTGAGGAGGGTGCAGATTTTAATGTGAAGAAGCCTCCCTCGTATTGTTGGCAGAGGTCTCTAAGGCAGTAAAAGGCTTCTTAGGGGCCAGGCTGAGTTTTAGAGATATCTGCTTATACCAGGGGTTAAAGGCATGGCTGTGATTTCATTGTTCTGACTAGTTGGACCCAGATGTTTCCAGACAGGCTGTGTTTCTGCTGCCAGTCAAAGATGTCACAACCAGGGAAGACCTACAGTTACAGCAGCTTTACCTAAAGTAAGCTTTGTAAGTAAGTACAAAGTAAGTACTGTCTTTAAGAGTTAACAGTCCTTGAGTTTTTAAAGACTAAGACTGCTTGAGGCTGGTTGATACTGGTGCAGCCCGTTGCAACCCGTGCAAATGTATGTTTGTGACCTAATGAATGTAAAAACAAAGAATTATGTTGCTAACCCTAACCCTAAGCCTGTATTTAGATCAACTTGATGGCCAATATGTAGGTTAGGACAATCTAACACAAACCTAAAGCCACCGACAATTAATAAAAACAAGCAGTTATATTGTTTTAGTGTCGGCCTTGTTTGCACAATTGTTGTCCAGCATCGATCTAGAGCGAAATACAGTTTGATGACATTTTTGAGGCCACATGATACATGTTTTTGCTTCACAGAGCTCTATGTACCTTTATTTAATATACAGTTCCCATTGATTTATCTAGTTGACTTGAGTGACGTATGTGCCACACCCTCACGTTGTTGTTCTCTACAAGCTTAATGGCAAACCTCCAATTTGCAGCAACGATTTTGCTTCATCTGAACGAGAACAAAGGCCTCCGAGCTGTACCGGCAAAAACAAGATGGAGAACCCCGGTTTGTGTGGGTAGTTGTTAAAAGCATTTTGGAGCCATTAACACCATTTTCTCTCCTTTCACAGCCTTTTAAAAGCAATGCAGTCTGACACCATGTCTGTTACAGCAATGTGTGCATTGACTGTGTATCCATCTCTAATAAAGAGTGAAGTCACGGTCATTGAAGATGAGTCACTCTCACACTCCTCCCTTGAAGAAGTTGTCATTTCGCTCACTCCATTTCTCTGCCTCCTACTGCTCATCTTCTTTTCTCTCTCTAGCAAATGTGAACACACGTTTCCATCTACAGTTGTATGTTATTTCTCAATCTGAACATCCATCCAGCTCTCTTTGGAACACTTCATCGCTTTACCTACCCGTGGGTGTCCAGTCTGAAGTCTCCTGTACTGCGAATGCGCAAGCTACTGAAAACCACAGCAAACTAAGTGAAATGATGAGCTTGCCTTACTTGAATTACGCGTGGAAGTTACGAACATTGTGTCACCCCAACTAGTCTGCAACTGATGAGATATGACACTATAGGCTGACACTAGAGTCAGTGCAAGTTGATCACTCACAGACACACTGGTGACTGGAACAGTGTTGAAACTGACTCACAGATAAAAAGTTAACATGATAAAATGCGCTTCGTTTTCCACTGCACTATTCAGCTCTACTTATTTATGGTATCAGCATTTTCACACATGATGATTATTAAGTCCAAATACAGTTCCACTGTGATGAAGATCATTTAGAAGCCTGCTTAAGGCTGGCTACTGCGCAACACTGGCTAACTCTGTTCAGTGCAAGTGATCAGAGTATGGTCATGTGGAAGATGCAATAAATATAACAATCATTAAATACATTTTTAAATGTATTGAGTTACTATTTAGTTATGAATCAGATGAAACAATTTACAAATATTTTATTAAATATGTAAGTGACCAAATAACAACAAACGAACAAAAAGTACATTTTAATCAATTTTTTCGTGGTCTGTGTTTATGGATGGTGGAGGGTGTCACTTTGTAATGTGGTAATCATTGTGTCATAATAAAGCTACATAGTGCCCTCGTAAATACACACAAACACACACAATATACATTTAGATCATTTTGTGTTCTTGTTCACCTGATGTTGTTTTAGCCTAATGCATGGCCGAATACAATCAGATGATTTCTATTATGTTTTTATGACGAAAAAAACCTGGATTAAAAGAAGGTGTAATAACTTTGGGAGATGTATATTGGATCTTGATGCACATCCTCCTCCAGAAGAAAAATAAGGTCAACTGAAGCTGATGACTTTTCAACAGGACTTTCCATCTTCTAAGAAAAAACATTTAAAGGATTAAATGCATTTTAAAGAAGAAATATTTACAGACCTTCAAAGATTTTTGAGGCATATGGGGGCCTGGGAACACTGTTTTGTGTTCCCCAAGACAGGGAATTGAGAAGAGCTACTCTGGGGCAAGTCTCAGTAACACTCTGCTCTACTGATGCAATGCTGATGATAGAGATGAAAGTCGAAGATAACATTCATTCATTCGCACACACAAACTTAGGGATGCATACACACATAAGAAAAGACACGAGTATGTGTTTCATCCTTACACAATATGGCTCCACGCGACATTGACCACTTTGTGATCGAAAAAATAGCTCGGAGCAGATGATCTTTCCTTGACAGGAAACTAATGTCCTCGTACTGTGTGGGAAGTGTAACACTTGGTTTTCTTATTTACAGAGCCAACACACTACAGTCAAGCCCATAATTATTCACACCCCCTGGCAAATTTTGACTTGTAGTTACTGTTATTCAACCAGCAAGTTTTTTTTGAGGTAAAATGACATAGGTGACTCCCAAAAGACAGTATAATGATGATGAACACATTAAGCCACCAGGCCGCATTTTCATTTATTTATTTATTTACATTTGTGCGGCCTGGTAACTCAAAGGGTTAAGCGTCAGACTGGGAAGTAGAAGGTCGCAGGTTCGAACCCTGTTCTAGTCCATCCACTACCAGGTGTTCCCCTGAGCCAGACAACCAGTGCTAGCTCCCTGTAAGTCGCTTTGGATAAAAGCGTCTGCCAAGCAAAGTAAAGTAAAGCAAGTACATTTGAGCGCGTCCAAAATTATTCATACCCTTCACAAACTGTCACAGTCTCATTGTTTTCAAGTTCCAGTGGCTACAGTGCAAAGTATTAATAAAAAATACAAGATGTTCCGCACTGTGGAAAATCTTAGAGGACATGGTCGGAAGCCAAAAGTGACACCTGTGCATGTCAGGAGGATAGTGAGAGAGGTGAAAAAGAATCCAAGGATCACCACCAAGGCCATCCTGGAGAATCTGGGCTCTGCTGGCGGCAACGTCTCAAGGCAGACGATCCAACGGACGCTGCACACTGCTGGGTTCCACAGATGCAGAGCAAGGAGGACGCCACTTCTCCAGATAAGGAACACAAAAGCTCGCTTGGCCTTTGCAAATGCTAATCTGGACAAAGAAGAAGACTTCTGGTCTTCTGTGTTATGGTCAGATGAAACAAAAGAAATTGTTTGGTCACAATGCTGTTTCCTTCATTTGGCGTAAAAAAGGAGAAGCCTTCAACCTAAACAACACCATCTGATAAACATGGTGGTGGGAACCCAATGCTTTGGGGGTGTTTTTCAGCCAATGGACCAGGAAACCTAATCACAGTAAACAGCACCATGAAAAAAGAGCAATACATAAGGATTCTCAACGATCAGGCAGTCTGCAAAGAAACTTGGCCTTGGGCACCAGTGGACATTTCAGCATGACAATGACCCAAAACACAGCAAAAGTGGTGAAGAAATAGTTAGCAGACAACAACATTAATGTTTCAGCCAGAGTCCTGACTTGAATCCAATTAAGAAACTGTGAAGGGAGCTAAAGATCAGGGTGATGGCAAGAAGACCCTCCAACCTGAAGGAGTTAGAGACATTTTTTTTTTTGTCAATAATGCCTCTTGTACATTATCGGATTATCTTTTGGGAGACATATGTCATTTCCAGTCAAAACTTCTTGGTTAAATAAAAGTAACTAAGTAAAAATTTGCCAGGGGTATATCTACAGATATACTGTATGTTGCGTACTGTGGGTTTATCCATGTCACATTTGTGTGTGTCAAATTGGCCGGTGTTTGCCTACAATTAATTGCCTACTAAATCGGCAGGCGTTTACTTCTTGATTGTTACTGACACTTCCCCAACTGTGTTTCTCCACCAACACAAGTGCAGCCTAAGTCATGATGAGTCATCAAACAAAATGGATGCAGGTGAAGGAAACAAAGATATTTTTTGGTACAAACCCCCACCATGAACCCCCATAAACCCTTATGCTTTTACAAAGCCTTATAATTTTACCAGAGGTCAACTATTATATTAGTTGTGATGATCCTTACTCGCCAGTCATAACTTAAGCTCGGTAAAGAGATTGCCAAGAGTCAAGAATATACAGGAGCGTCACTTGTGGTAAAATAATATATTGCAGAGATTAATTTGTCTTACAACTTTGCATATCACCAGCTTTAACTCTCATAATGTCAACCATTGGTCATTTCATCTGGCAAACTGTGGTAAGATGAAATGCTATACATGACACATGACCAAAGATTGGGTCACGTTGCATGTGATAGTCCTCGGCAAACCACAACATAGTTCCTTTATGCTATCCAAGCTTTTGTATCACCTCCAATATAGACTGCATGTGTGTGTGAGTGTGTGTGGGTGATGCATGGTTTGTCTAAGGGCCAGTAGACAGGGCTATAGTCATAAATCCGCCTAGCCGTAATCACAGTGATTTGCAGGTTCAGGGAAACCATAAACATCGGCGCAGAGCGGCCCGCTGCCCTCAGAGGAGGCCGAATTAAGTGGTGAGAGTGTAGCTGTGTGCGTCTAGCCCCTGCCTGAATGAGTGTGTGCAAGAGTTTGCTCAAGGGCACCTCTCGCTGAGGATGACAGTAGAGCTTGGTGATTGGCTAGGGTCTGAGGGGGTCATTAATCTACCCTGCTCCATTGGCTGTGATGGCAGAGGGGAGGGGTTACTGCAGCTGGTCAGTTAGCTGCTGTCAGCTCTCTAATCTGGAACATTCTTTAATATTAGATGGCGTGTGTGCAGAGGATCATTGGGATCAAACAGGATCCACTAAAGACTGGACTGCTCTGTACCAAACAGCAGCATGGCATTCAGAGGCAAATTTACGGGCGTTTGGAGATAATTATTTGTAGGAGAAATGTTATTTTAACCTTGATGAAACTGCTTTTCAGAGTGACAGCAAACTACAAAGTGAAGAAGGAACCAGCATATATAATACTATACTGGAAGTGACTGTATATAGTGTTTTAAAATGTCTGGAATAGCTGCGTACTATCCTGTTATTGTAATTCTCAGGTTTATGTTTGGTATTTAAAAAGGCTATTTCAAACTTTCTCAGTTAATCAACAGGGCAAATAAGCTGTTGCCTTTTTTAAGAACAGAAATATAAATAGTTTAAAGAAAATCTACTGGGATTGTAATAATAAGACAGAAGGCGTATTTAGTGTACAGTTTACATTAGAACAAAACTATCATATCTTATCATATCTTTACCATTTAAAAGGCCGCATAGACTGATACCATGTACACATGTATGTAACAGTTCCCGTGCATGCTTGTGCTATAAAATGTGTAAGACGCGTGATGTGTATGAACATGAGGAAAAAATGGGGTGACTGTATTTTTTTTCGCTTTAATTATATCTTTATGTTCTTCCCCATTTTATCTCCTTCTGTTTTTCATTTTTATTTTCAATCCACCAGCCCACACCCACCTCCCCCCTAAAACTCCCTTCCTCTTTTATAGCAGGAAGATTGGCCAGTAGAATCTCCTACAGTAGATTATATAGAGAAAAAGCATAATTCAAACAGTTTTACAGCAAGCATTTGCTGGACAGAAAGATTCCAGGGTTTTAAGTCTAAACTCAAAATGATAGTATTTAAGGAAATAAAGGAACACAGCCTCTGCCTCTGTTCAGTGTGTAGAGTAACACACACAGTATCAGCAGACAGATGCCGTTTGTGGTCACAGGTTGTAATCTGAGTGATTCACAGGTTGACTGAAAGACTCTGATGAGGATCCACACGGCAAACAGCGAATCTGGGATTGTGGTGCCTTTGAATAGATCTCACATGGGAGGTTAGAACACATAACCTCCCATGACTCTTTCCAACAGAATTATAGGAAAAGCAACACACAAGAAAGAGAAAGCACAAGAGCACAAACTAAATATGTTGTACACATACCTGAAATGCAGTATCGAGACTAAAGTGAGAATAAAATAAATGTGTCTTCAATTAATAATAATGAATACTTTATTGATCCCCTTGGGGAAAATGTTGTTTGGACAGCTGCTACACCTGTGTCTGCGCTACCAGGGGGTATCGGTGTCTTGTCCAAGGACACCTCGACATGTAACCTGCTGGGACTGGGAATCAAACTCGCTCTCCCTTGGGTTTGAAGACGACTGCTCTACCCACTGAGCGATCATGCCGCCCCATGCGTTGGTGATATACAGCAAGATAGTAACAAAGACGCACTAATTGCACACGCTCAGTCCAGTTTTGAGGAATGGGCAGTCTAAGGTGAGGCTAAACTTGATTTTGGGTGGATGGATGATAACATATCCACCGCACATCCCTGGGCTACAGGTTTCAAAGCAAGATGTAATTTCTACAGTATAACAATGTACATTGACATTAGTGGGTGCAAAATGTGACCCAGGTGCAAAGTGATCTGTGCAACAGCCCGGACCGTTTGTTGTGCATCTGTAATGAATGGTTTAGCAAAGACAGCAATTCTGGCTGTTCTAACAAGTAAAAAAGCTGCTGATCCGGACTTTAAACAGATGCTGGGCAAAGAGCAAGTTCCCTATCCACATATTTTCAAGCTGCTGTGCAAGAGCAGAGGGTTTTATTCTAGACTTTAGAGATGACTCTTGAGATGCGCTGCTATTTGGCAAGCTGACTTTAGTGTTTATTTTCACTTAAGACGCAGTCTAACATCCTCAAGAAACTCACAGCTGATAATTTTAAGGACAGAGATCACTGGATACTTTCCAAACCCGTTGTTAAGCTTAAAGCGAACCTTGGACATCTGAAGTGTTTGGAGGAAGAGAAACTTCTAAGTCCTCCAATGCTTGTATACTGGCAGAACACCAAATTCTCTTTTGATCTCCCTATTTTTATTGCTTAGACCTTTTCACTTTTTTACTGAATAGTTCCAAGTAGTGCTGGCCCGCAATGAAAGATATTGTCTCTGCAGGTGTTTGAAGGTTTATACAAATTCTTTATATAAAATATTTATACTGGTATGTACAACCTCTAGGAAGTAGTCATTTGTCCTCTAAACTTCACCACGAAAAAACTTTTACTTAGTTGTTTATGCTTAACTATCAGCCATCTAAAGAAAGTCATTGTCTTTGAAGACGCTAAGGTGACTGTGGCCGAACCGCTGTCCATGGTGCTGAAACCAGAGGCGCCCGGGATGTTTCCCAGCACTCGTCTTGTAAAATAAACTCCTATAAGTCAGTTAAAAGTCACTTTTAACGAGGTACAGGAAAGAGGTGCTAGCTGCTGTTTAGTTCTTTAAAAATATTACTAGACTTGTAACACAAAACCAAATATGGCTTGTCTACCAAAAAATAACGTGGTACGTATACATCGCCAGAAACTAAGTAAACCACAGCTTGAAGACGATAATGTGACACCATGCTGCAGAAAATTGCGCAATAGATTTTTGTTATTGATTCTTTCATACGACTGAAGTAAGAATTGAGGTCCCAACCAGTCAGTAGTCTCATATATATGTGTATAAGAGTTGGCAGGAAGTCCTGAAGGAATCCTGTCTAACATCTAGCAATAATACAATAATCCCCTAAATCTGCAGGGAGATCATGGATTAGAGAAGCAAAGAGAGAGAAAGCAAGAGACAGAGTCAGAGAGAGGGAGTTAGGCATATAAAGAGATTATGTGAGAAACAAAGACAGAAAAGCACAGAAGTGAGTAGAAAGGGGAGAATTGTGAGACGGAAGAAAGGTGTAAAGATTCTGAAAGAAATGATATGTGAACAAAGAAAGGCACTGGGTGGAAACATGAGTCAAGGCAAAAAACAAGAAGGAAGCAGAGCACAGTAAGGATGGTGAACAGAAGCGAGACGAGGAAAACAGAGAAAAAGGGCAGGAAATTCCCCCGTGTGCATGTGTCTCCTGAGAGGATCGCAGATCAGAGAGACAAGTGACCTTGTGGTCATCTGTCAGCACCACTGACTCTGCTGGAGGCAGATCTCTCTGGGGAACTGACATGCAGACACTGTACGATACTTCGAGGTGAACGTGCGGAATGTGAGCTGCTACTCCACAAAGCAAATACACGAAATTACTCATCACACAACACAAACACTGTTTTCACTAAAGGGAGTCTTAGTATTGTTTTGTAATCAATAAACAAGATAGCCTCATATTAAACCCCTAAAGGCTTTTACTGCTTGAATGACATTCACACCACCTCAGTCAGCTTTTCTAAATAAAAACTCTCATGTTTTGTGTCCTGAAGCTTTGAAGGCAGCTGCCTGTTTCTTTTCTATAAATGGACTTTACAATAGAAAAATCCCCATGAAATGCAAAAACTGTTTTCTCTATAGATTATAAAAATAGAAGACACATGTAAAAGTACTGACAGGAAGTCTCTAATGTGAATGGAAACCCGTTGATTTTTTAAGTCTGTAAAAAAAAAAAAACAGAGATTAGAAAAAGTAGTGTTAAGTCTATGGGTCAACCACAAGAATGAACTGAAACAACAATCTAGTGAGTAATTAATGTTCAAGTGATTAAGCCCCATCTTTTGGTCCATTATCCGGTATCCACATGCATAGTTTTAGTAGTTTGAGGGTGGGATGCACTACATATACAGCAATAACCTACTGAAAATATTTTCTGCCGTGTGTGTTGATAGAGATTAATATCACTGTCTCCAACATAAACACTATGTCAGAACTGCAGAGAAGATCATTGGTGCACCTCTGCCCTCTCTTCAGGACCTGTACACCTCAAGGGTCAGAAAGCGGGCAGAATAAATCACCACAGACCCCTCACACCCCGGACACAACCTCTTCCAGCTTCTCCCCTCTGGCAGACGCTACAGAGCTACGTTTGCTAGAACCACCAGACATAAGAACAGTTTCTTCCCCCAGGCAATATCTGTTATGAACAACTGACTGCTGCTGCTATATAGACACAAACTGCACTAAACTCAGCACACTGCGCGCACACACACACACACACACACACACACACACACACAAACACACACACAAACACACACACAGTCTTGTGTTTCTGTCTTGTTACAATTTGTCTGTAATTTGTTTTTAATTGGATGTTTTTCATGTACTTTTTTTCTGTCTTAACTGTCCTAGAGCAGCCAGAAATGACAAGAAGCAAATTCCTTGTATGTGCAACATACTTGGCGAATAAAGCTGATTCTGACTCTGATATTTGGATCTTCTACGCTTTCAGTGTGGGGAAGGATGCGTGAAATGATTTTACTGTTCACTGGGGATAATAATTGCACGTTCAGGACATCATGTTGGCTGAAACAGAGTCTGTCTGACTTTAACAGTGCCATATTAAAATTTGTATTCTCATCCTGGATGACAGCTGCCATAAGGTATGATCCATTAAGGGATAAAGATGTCACAGATACAAGAATTATGTAGGTAATTTTGAGTAGTGGCCTCCTTTAATATGCCTTCTGGGAGATCCACGGATCAATTCTTTGCCTAGAAATTCTGACACAAATGTTTGATCCCATTGCTGGAATAAAATTAATTTTCTGGAGGAGTGTCATTTTTCTTATTTGTCTGGTTTTTAATGAGGATGGTACGGATAAACCACTGTTGCATATATAGTAAATCATAATTAAAACATAAAAAAACTGTTCTGAATCCAACCCACAAATACAAAACAGGCTGCATCAATAGATGTGTTTCTATGTATAGTTCACCACTGTTTCAGATTTTGGTGATGAAAACTATGATGTATGACAAAGGCATCAGGGGTTATTGGGTAAACTGTAATATCAAACTATAAGCAGTATGCTTGTCTGTATAATGAGTGGCTGTCAGAAATGTACTCTATTTATTTGATAAGAAAAACAACAAACGTATTATGAGAATGTATTAAGAATCTCAACAAAAACAGTATTCAAAACAATAAAATACGTTAGAATTATGTTAGAAAAGGAATAAAATGCTACTAATAAATCATTATTTTTTTTATTTTTAAAACAATGACAAATGTCACAAAACAGATTTTCACTAAGTTGTAATATTTTGATATTTGATTTTAATATTAATGTTCTAATAGACATGTTCTCCCCATGTCGCGGCGTGGGTCCTCTCCAGGGAAAGATGTAACAACAGAGATAGGAGCATTTCTATAGAATCCCATTATTTTAAACTTCATTATATAATGAGCACGTGTGGTTAGCAGTACGAGCACTTGTCAGTCAAACCGGCTGGGACCCGGGTAGATTCCATTTGTCCTTTCTAACATTTGGCCCTCCTGCCCGCGATGTTCCCCATCTCACTCCACACCTCCTCCACACTGCTTCCCTGCAGGATATTTTCAGCACTTTTCCATCTTCCTCCAAATTATCCTGTGGGTGGTGTTAGCTTTTCCTCTCGCTTCCCGCCCCTGAAAAGCTTCTGCTGGGCTGTGACATCTTTTGCGATGCAGGATGTTTGTAGGGAAAAGCAGCACAGTGAAACGCTGGAATCAGACAGTGAGGCCGATGAAAGCGGTGGCAGCGACCACAGGTGTCAGGGGCGCAGGGGCCACTGAGACCAGGATCCATTCCTGGACCTAAAAAAACAAAACAGACTTGCTGCTTCCCAGACTGAACTTATGTCCCAACGTTATATGCAATACTGTCGTTACAACAGTAATTATTTTACTGTTGTAAGCAGTGTAATTGATTTCTATATGTGTTTATGTTTCATGCAGCTGGCTGCAGCTCATCAGGAATTTATGTGGTTCCTTAATGAAAATGTGGCAGCACTTCAATGAACATATAAAGTCCGGAAACCCGAACAGGAGATCAAGCTGCATGCAGGAACCCGAAGCATTTTCCAACGCTTGTTTTATGAGGACTCACCAGATGTTTGTGTGTTCAGCATGCTGGGTGCCAGAAGTTAAAATACCGTGGTCAAAGTTGCTGAATGAATAAGTCTGACTCCATTCTGAGACAGAATGATTACATATCTACAGGATAAGAAAGCAAATGCAACGTTTGTGTGTTTTTCTGTTTATGTGCTTCTAGTTTTTTAGAATTTATTTTGACTACATTTTACAAATGTGTATTACAAAGATTATCAGATAGAAAATGAAAATGTTTATGTCTCACATAGGCAAGGCTTTCATAAGCACATTGTTTGCTAAACAACACAGGCGAGACCCAAACAGAGCGAAGGGTGGACGTTGCAGAAGAATGAGCAGAGGAAATTTTGGAAGAATGGAGGGAAGGTCAAAAAAATGAAAGAGAAACAAAAGGAGAAAAGGGGCTGGAGAGGAGAACACCGCTTTTTTTTTTCCACAGTGGGATCTGTCGATGTTTACAAACACCTTTGTTAGTTGCCGCCCTGAAAACATTATTCAGAGAGCGACTCATAACGTGTGGGTTCCGTTTCCATGATCAGAATCCAAACAAACGTCTCACCAGAGCAGCGATGTAACAAAATCACTCAGAATCGTATCACACTACTTTCGAAAAACTGGCATGCTAATTTGTGATAGAAAACAAACTGTCAACAAATCACCATGGAAACGCGCTCCTGGCACATTTTCTGTTTGCTGTGACGTTAATTTTCCACGTCTGCATCAGATTTTAGAGTTAGGGCTGTTGTATAAAACAAGTCACGTCTAATAAAAGCGTAAAAGTGAAGGTCACAGAGGTGATCTCGTTACTTAAGTTTACAGTAACAGTAAAGAGCACGTCATCAGTCCACTAATGAAGTGTTTTTTTATGTGTGAACACTGGAGTATGCAGCATAAATATTTTCTGCTCCGTCTTTCACAGTGTGCCCTTCTCCTTGTTTTTCCATCACTCACTCGTTATGTGTCCTAACCCTCTCTATCCATCTATTTCCTTTTAACCCCTGCTCTCCTCCCAACCTCAATCACCTGTGTTGTCCTCATTTCCACGAACAGGTTGCGCAGCCTTTTTCTCGTTGTCCCTCGCTCTCAGCATCATCCCTGCTTCTTTCTCTCCGTCCTTCTTTTACTCTCTGACCCACAGGGCCGTGTTTCAGGGAAAATCCAATCCTCTCTCTTTTTTAAACCCGCTGTTCCATTTCACTCCCATTTTGTCACACTGCAGTGCACACACAATACCCGCTCCTCCCGCATTTCAAACCCTTTTTCTCTGTTACCACAAACACACGCTGCTCTTCCTATTGTTGTCAGGACACTCACTGAGATAATATGTCTCCCATCACAACCAACTACAACCCTGGTTCTAACCTACACCCCATAGTTCTAAAACTATAATACACACACACACTCATGAACATTTGCACAATGTTATAAACATCAACAAAAATAAAAAGTCTTAATTAAACCATCAATCAAAGTTGATGCTCTCGGATTCTTACACACAGAAACACACACCCTACAAATTTAACGACCTCCCTTGCAGCTCTGTGGACATCCATCACAGCTGCAGTGGCTCCAATCACACAGAGGTTAAGGACTAACCGAGTGCTCATAAATGTGTGTTTGTATGTGAGAAGCACCGTGTGCTTTGTGGACATGCTGAGGCTGAGGATTCCAGCAGCTCAGAGATAGAGAAAGCACAGTGAACGGTGATCTGTATTGGTTATTGTTGAACAGTTTTAAATAGTGATAGTGTGAGATGGAGGGTCAGGTCAGCTCTGAAACACCCGTGCACATGCACACAGACACACGTACTGTTCTCACTGAAGTAAAACAAAAGAGAGTTTCTCACCACCACACTGGAAATATGTGCATCAGTGACCACAACAACAAAAACATTTAATTCATCTTTATTTTAAATAAATACGGCCCAAAGATACATTCAGGCAACAGAACACCTGCAGATAAAACACACAGCACAATACAACATGTTGTTCTCTTCATAAGCTCTTTAAGCAAATATCAACTGCTGATGAATTACAAAGTTTTACAGGGTTCTATGAAATGCAGAGGAAACTTGTTTTGTGAGGCCATCTGAGGTATTACAAATTAAATTATGTTTATGTCTTATTAAAAATGTTACTGTTTTTTATTTGAAAAACTGGTCCATTAAAAGAAAACTAAAGAGTTTATATTCATGTATTAGTGTTGTTTCACTGAAACACAGATCACTGCACGGTCAGTCATACTGCTTTCCAGTGACATAGAGTAACATCTCCAAGCAAAGGTACCTGCTGAGTGGGATCATTTTTTCCATCATGACTTAACCCCAGAAAAAGGCGCTGTTACTGTCTCATTGTTGTTTGAGAAAGAGCGCAGCCCCACTCTGTATCCACTGGTTGTTGTTCGCTCCACAGGGCAGACAGATGTGTGTGACCACCTTCACCCTCTCCGCGCTGGTGTACAGAGGCAGCCAGATACTCTCTGCTGATGCAACAGAGTCGGGAGCAGCGTTCTAGGATTTAAAGCACAACGCAAACCACGATTACAGTACATTTACTGGCTGATTAACTGATTGATTACTTAACAGAAAATGATGTGGCACCTCCTTTGTTAATCATCTTCAGTCACTTTTCAAGCAGACACGACAAAGAGCTGCTGATAACAGCTTCTTAGATGTTTTTTTTTTACCCACCTGTGGGACCCAGGCCATGTAGCAAGGAGGCACAGCTGACACACTGGGGGAGTCATGCTGGTTCTCACAAAGATGGACACCATCAAAACTACAGCCCTCCAACTGTAGACCTCCAACCTACAAGTCAAGTGCAAGAGATGGGGAGAGAATGGGCGCAGAAAAGAGAGGCGGGGCACAAAATAAAAGCAGCAGATTAAAAATGAAGATTAGATAAAAATTCTACATAATGTGGTTATCAGGAGAGAGGAGAGAGAGAGGCAGATAAAGAAACGTGGCCACTAGGATACATGTAAACAAAGAGGACATCAGGGGGAATGTGCAATGCCGTCACTAGATTAACTTGCATTTTAAGCACATAGCACACGAGAGAGACACGGTTAATGTGCATGAATTCAGTCCAGTGACTCAGGGAGTTTCCACAGTAGGCAAGACAATAAAGGGAACTCTGGCGTCAAGTCGGAACATACACACACAACTACTAAATCACCCTAATCTGCAAGAAAAGAAAAAAAGGCCCAGCGAGAGGGGAGCATTTAGTGTGTGTCTGTGTGTAAGAGAGCTCATTGCTTCACAACAATTATCTCCTTTCTCTGTCAGATGTCTGTGTTTCCCTTCCCTCCCTGCAGCTGCAGCCTTTTAAAGCACCCACTGCCTTCCCCTTTCTCTTTGTGTGTTTTAAACGAGCGCATGTCAAGTCGCGCCAATTTTTACTGGCATGGGAGAAAAGAAACAAACGTCTAAAAAGTTTTGATAATTGCAGCCAATACAATTACATATCACTATTAAATCACAGCCTGAAAGAGAAGAAAGCAGTGTGTGTGTACAGCCAGTCTTTTGATTCCATGATTCGCTGTCAAATGTACCAAACAGACCTGATATTACTTGTCTCTAATGGGTTCTTTCTTTCCTCCTCTTTACTCGTTCAGTCTTCAGTTTGTGTAACACTTTGCCCCATTGGTCGTAAAGATTCTCATACAGGTGAAGTTATCTGCACATTGAGTGATGGCAACTGGAATCGTTTCTTGTTACGTCAGTCTTTATGAAGTCAAGTCGCCAGAAGTCAACTTCCAGACTATTACCCCATTGTTTTTCTGTTACTGTCAGACAGTCTGTCTATTAATACCAGTTCTGCAGCTTGATGGAAACAGTGTGTGTCTGCTATCGGCTTGTATGACGTGTAGGTTTGTGTGTTTGTTGTACAGTAACTCCACCTTGACTTGCAGCTTGGCCTGTGCAATGGGGCTCCTCCACGATGAGACAAACACCAAACCATCCATGGAACAACCCATCGACCTAGAAACATAGAGACTTTATTAACCTAATACACATTCTCTCTCTCTAGGTCTTACGCACAAAGACACACAAATATTCGCCGTTACCTGGCAGTTTCCTGTCTCAAAGCGTTGAGGAAAGTATCAGGGTGGAAGAGCTCAGATAAATCTAGGGTGTCTTTTAGGAGCGCTTTTCTGCCTGCACGCTCCACCCAACTCTGTATACACAGACACACACACAGACGAGCAGAATAATTAACCAACACAGACACATAATTCATAGAATCAGTTTCACACAAGGCAAAATATTTAATGGTTCAATGAAAGATAATAAAAACAAGTCTGACACAACAAGAGCAGGAGAGTGTTTAAATGTTTGCTCTTGCCAATAGGAGTTTGGTAACACATATAGCAACTGTGTTGTGTTTGTCTCTTTTTATGGGGGAACTTGATCTGTAATTGGAAGCATCATCATTTCTATCTGAGCCATTGTGTATCTGTTAATTAAGAGATAAAGGGAACCAAACATAAAGTCAATAAAAATGTGGCCAGTAGAGTATTTAATGTCCCTAGTGCTTTTATCACCACACCAACAAGCCAGTTACAATTACCAACTAATGGGGATACAGTATGTGCGCTCACACATCCTGTATCACACACACACACACACTGTTGTTGATAGAGTTGCTTGGGAGGATACTCTCATTCTGCTCTGCACTCTTTACAGTTAATTACATGACTCCAACCCTAAACCTAACCTAAAGCCCCAAAACTAATCGTACTCCTCAAATATCTACTAGGATTAGTTCAAATGTCCTTGCAACGCGTTCACCATCATAGTTTCACACTAAACTCATGCATGTGTAATGTATGTGTAATGCTGCAAATGATATTAAATATGTACCTATATCATGTATCAGTAAAGGCCTCACCAATGCATCGAGATCTTCAAAATCTGCTTTGATGGGTTAAAAAGCTTCTGTCTGAGTCACAAGAAAAAAAGTATCTGATATCTCAGTTCACTTGTTAGAGAATTGTTGGGAAATGTTAGAGAATGACTGAACTACATTCACTGCCTCTCTTTATTGCAGCATGCAATAAGCCTGTATGGCTGCTTTTGCCAGACTGAAGGCTCAAAGGTTAAAAAATAAAGTCTTCATTTATTCTGGGCCCTTTGTTGCGTTAAATTTTTTAGTGGTAGGCAGCTCTCTAAATTGCCATAGAAAGTAGTCGATTCGGCGGGTCAGCTGAAGAAAATTGCTGACAAATAGAGGCAGAATGAGCAGAAACCCGATCCAATCTGTTAGAAATTGACACATATACCACGGGATCAGTCTGTATGAGCTCCAGATAATTGGGAAGATCATTATTCCAAGAAATAAAATGCACTAATACAAACCATACACCTAACACACATGCAAATCGTTGCAGACAGATGCACGCCTGGGCATACAATCATGCACACAGGCATGTGCACCAAGGAAGATATTTGAGTATTAATAATACAGTGTGTGCTGGTATGCATAGCATTTGCATGCATAGATGTGAGTGAGAGTGTTTTCAAGGTCATCTCATGCGCCAGGCTGCACTTCTGTGTTCTATTCTTCAGCAGCTCTACGCAGCAGCAGATCTGACTGAATCCGCCTTCATTAGACTGATTAGCTAAGAGGACACAGACACAGTGCTAACAGAGATATCACTCAGTACTGATGGGCAGAAACAGACAGTTAAGGACAGTCCAGCCTTCAGAAAGACAGACAAGAAGACAGATGGAGTGCAGGTAGACAGAGAGACTACAGACAGAGAGAAATGAGAGATGGCAGGCAAACACGCGCACACACACACAAACAGATGGGTAGGCAGGCAGGCCGGCCGGCCGGCAGACAGACACAGGCAGGGAGGCTCGCCCACACCAATAATGAAATGCATGAAATTCACAAAGAAAGAAGTCGTTTCTAAATGTGTGTGTGCGTGAATGCCAAAGCATATTGAGGTAGGCGTACAGTCAGACAGAGAGAGGAGATGAAGAGGAGTTTCAGCCAGAACCTTTATTTCCTGGCACCAACCTGAGGCTGACACTTTGCAGAACCTTGAGCGTTCATACAATAATCTCCTTTTATTTATGAAATGCTTTTGAAAACATCATTAGAATTTCTCTGGCATAATTTCTAGTCAACACATTGCCTCAGTCAGTTGTAAATAATTTTAATCTGAGTCATAACTCTGAAGCACATAGTCTGGTTCTTGCACTTAAAAGACTCTTATCGTGTAGGGAGTCAAGGTCCGTTTAAAATTATTTGAAAAAAGGGTTAACTAAAGGGCAAGGCCCTGCATGGTGAATATAAATGCATGGTGGATTTAAATGGATCATTTTACTTAGACTGATTAAAAAAACACCTTAAGAGACTGAAACCACAGAGGATTCCCACATGCATTTAGCTTTTATAATAAGCACATATTTTATTTCTTTTAGATAAAGTACCCATAATAGTAGTAGGCCTGCAGGAACGTCAGGTCCCGAGGGAATCATTTAAAGTGAATCATGACTGTCATAGACCAGAATGAAACATTTTGAGAATTATTTAAAGATTTAATATATATTACCTACATTGTGTAAAACCCAATAATTGACCTTGTCAGATCTATTCATCCATTATCTTTACTCTTCTTCCTCATAAGGGTCTCTGAGCCAACCCTAGCTATAACTGGGCAGTTCCTGGGCAGACTGTTAACAATAACTCTGAAGGAAAAGGTCATTTATTCGTATGGATTGGTCTTGGGTCTTGTTTTTCAGAAACAGTGAGAGAAAGAGAGACAAGCATAGTGAAGAAGAAAGAGAATGCTACTGTTTATATGTGTGGACATGTTACCTGGATGGCAAGGGCCCGTGTTATGACAGCTCTCAGGTACTGCATTGGTTCTTCTGGCCCATCCCACTTATTTTGCCATGTTAAGGGACACTGAGAAAGAGAATATAAAGAGGATGAAGTTATTTAGAGCCAGCAAGAATGAAAAATAAACCGTATTAATTTAGCTGTGGACAAAATGTGTGCTCATCTAAACATAGACAAATACGTCGGCCAGATCCTGCTGGGATACCTCGACACTACTCTAAATACTGCGTGTTAGTCACTAAATGGCATTTAATAGTCTGCACCATCACTGTGGTGCATGTAACCAAGTTTTGTGTGACTGTGTAAAGACAGGACACAGTTCGTTTCACTAACGTTTGTGTGTTCAGCCAGCAGCTCAGGCCAACTGTCTAACTCCTTTAAGCACCTTTCACTGTCCTCAGTTGCAATGCTGCAGAGGTTGGGGAAAAAATGACCAATGCTGTTCTTCTCTAGGATGACATTTTCAAGAAAAGATTCTGAAGGAGGATGCACAAGAATTTCTCCCGATCCTCCCAAAAGCTTCAACCAGTCCATAAACGGACCTCTGTTTTCACACACAGTACACTGTGACACCCTCCCACTCAGCTTAGCAGTTTTTCCAGCGCTCTTCTCAGGACGAGCTGTACTTTGTGTGTGTAGTATTTTCAATTTATTTGGAAAAATGTATTTTACAGTTTAATTTTAACCCGTGTAACAATGGTCACACTATACTGTGATTTACTGCATACAAATGAGTGACAGAGACCAGAAATGTCAGTTTTCTCTTTCAACATAAAAGAATGTTACAGGTTTCTGGTGAGTAGTTGTACTTCTCTAATCTTAACCTTACTTTAATGATAGATGTTGGCTAATTAGTACTTTTGAAATTGTCAAAGGCTGATTTTGGAAGGCACTGACAAATGCGTCAGTGTTGCTTAAACAGAGATCAAACAACTGCTTTACACACACAAATATGCACAGCTTCGTGTTATCCAAACACACAAACAAGTATTATTAATATTATAACCATAATACTAACATTTTCTAATCAAGTTGCAGACAGAACTACTGTCACCTGTTTTTAAAAAATTAATTCTATTTTCAGCACTAAAAAGAAAATTAAAAGTCAGTATTTTTTAACACCTATTACAGCATCATCACATAACAGACACATTATTTTTACAATCTGCTGAAAACAAAACAAGAGTTCAGTGAAGATTTCCTCCAAAATGATCTTTATGTCTAGCTGAATCGTATTTGACAAATGCTTATGATTACGCACGTCTTATTTCATGAGAAGTAATAACTTTGTGTTTCAGCTCACTGCCACAGGATTTAATTGGTGCAAATTAGCAGGTCTCCAAGGTAAGAAGCTACTAGGTTTTACCAGCAAAGTAATTGTGAACATAAAGTCACATAAAAACAGTCCCCATTGAAATGCTAATTACTAAACTGTCACTGAAAAATTCATTGGTACCAGAGAATGTTTAACATTTATTCAGAAACTCATTTCTCCATCAGTTGTCTTGAAAATAATGATTTTTCCACTGACAGAAGACATGACAGATATTTATTTCCGGTTTTCAGAGCTGTGTCACTTACTTCTGATGCTTGGGTAGTTTTCAAATATCTAATTATTTTTATTGCACAGTTGAGAAAAGGGAAAATTAAGCTCAGCCCTCCATAAGTGTGCTTGGCTGCCATACATTTACAATAGTACAACCCCAAATGGTTCATTTTCAAACCCTTCCTGCTCCTCTTCTCTAGCTAAAACTAGGTCTGTTAAATTAACAAGTCTCCTACAGCACAGGAAAAACAAACAGGTGATGTGTTATCTGACATGTACTGTTATGAATTTCATCCCTGGAAATGTTTTGTCGGGCCTTCACTGCAGCCACCTGCTTTCAGTGACTGTATGTCACCCTTGAGCTTGTTCCAATGGCAGCAATATATACAGGCGGTTCTGTATTTAGTAAGTAAGTACCACTGAACATTTATTTCAACATATTCTGTCGTTAACAAACTGATTCTACTATAGAGGATATTGGAGAATGACAACATTACTTAAAATTAAAACCTTTCTAACGACCAATGACAGTTAGGATTGTAGTAAATTTAGCAAATATGAAGGTCTGTGTGAGAAATATAGAGCACCATCACCAAATATGATGACTGCTGCTTTTTCCAAGGCTCCAAAACCTATTAGGCATTTTATTTTTTACTCTCGGGCTGTAGAAACACTACATCTCTGGAAGAAACTAGCCTGAACCAATATTATGGGTCACAGCTAATCACTCTAATTTACAAGACTGGGCTGTGGTATAACTCTACAAAGTAAAACTACCTTACAAAACCAGCAGATTCCTCTGATTAACAAGCAACTCGTTGGAAAGTTGCATTTTCATTATGCACAACAGAAACACATTGACTGTCTTTAACTGGGTCACAGAAATTATCATCAAGGAAAAAAAACTTTACTTTGTGCCACGAGAAACAGCTTGTCAATTTAATTCAAAGGGGGAAACTGAAAATATATAAACATTGATGATCTGTTCTATATATCAATGAGTTGTATTAGTTATTTAGTTTGCATATGAGGATATATTAAGGCACCATTGCAGCACCGCAGACTGAACATGTGGTCCCTGACATCCTAAAAAGAATTCTGTGACATATTTTGCATAAAAAGTGATAAGGCCACTCCTCTAGCATGTGATCCAGAAAAGGATCTAGGGCCGCGTTCCATTCTCTCCTTACCCGTCCATGCTAACCACGCCTCCTAGTGGTTAGCTAGTAACCCAATAGCAACGGTGTTACAACAGAGCGTTCTTCGGAAAACATGTCCAGGCCGAGAGCGAGAGGAGCCATGAAAGCCCAACAGTGAGGCGAATGTTGAGAGTGACATGAGCTGAAGAAGACTGAGAGTGAAATGACATGCCTGCACCAGACAGG
This sequence comes from Microctenopoma steveboyesi, assembly GCA_032359275.1. NCBI lineage: Eukaryota > Metazoa > Chordata > Actinopteri > Anabantiformes > Anabantidae > Microctenopoma > Microctenopoma steveboyesi. Next base: position 12,748,490 of record JAUMHF010000005.1, on the reverse strand, counting down.
TCAAGTCAGCTTCAGGATAATGTCTCTCTATGTAAGTGAAACACTTAGTCATTGACATCTAGTATTTTGCCTTTTCTATGTTTGTACGTAGGCTTAAGGGACGGGCACATGCTGGGTACTATGAGTGGTCGTGGATGAAACATTCCCTGAGAGTGAGCAATATTGTGTGGTTTTCAGCGTCTGTTTATTTTTTCCAAAAAGCTACCACATGACAGCAACAGCGGGTAAGACCATAAGGTTTTCAGGAAGGTACATAAATAGAGCCCTGGCCTGGGATCAGTACAGTGAATGTTTAAAGACTAGTAAAAAGTGATCTGAAGGGTCTTTTAAGCAGTGATTACATAGGATGAGTGGATCGTAGCTAACTGGAACTTGAATTGTGGAGTAAAAAATAATGTACAACTGCTGGCGGGGCATCAATATTCATGGGAATCATATATTATAATATGGAATTGTATTGCTGTCTTACGATGCTAACTAAACTATAAAATAGCGAAAGCTGGATGGAAAATATCCAAAATGAGTTGAGTGTGAAGAAGTGCTGATTCACATAAGAAGAGAAGAAAACAAACTATGCCAAAAGGCTGAAAATATTGCTTTCAGGAGATGATGGCATAAAAGGAGTTAAGGGTTGATTGTTTATCTCTCCTCCTCTACCTCATCATTTTCCCACATCTTAGCCTCTGGACACACGTAATGATATCTGCTGTGTTTGCTAGATCTCTACAAGTCAGCTCTGTATACTGTGTGTTAGCCTGCACCCACTACTGTTGAGCAATGAGCCCCAAATATAGAACTCTAATATAACTTTTCTATTTCTTTCTTTCTTACCTCTTGATTGAGCAGGGCAGTGGCTAATTTCTGGACATCAGGAGTTAGCAGTTGGGTCCCTCTGATGACCTTGCTCAGCGCAGCCAGTGATTGGTGGATACTCTGTGACAACACTTAAAATTTAGTGATCGTACAGTGTGTAGCTGAAATGTGATTTCACATCCTGCCATCTGATTGTAGTGAACATGGCCATGATGACCAAGTTGTCATGTGCTTGGTTTGTGAGGAAAAAGTGTGATTGACTGAAATAAGTACATACAGTATGCGAGAGCACAGAAGCTATCGTACAATGCTACACCACCCTATCCAGTGCCACCTGTGGTTTTACTTCATCTCTAAAACACAATGTATGACAGAGACAGACTGCTGCCAGGAGAAGGTGAATTACTCAGTCAAAGTGTCTATGATTCACACTGTTCATTTGTGTCTTCATGAAGCGAAGCCCACACACACTAACGTGTTAAACTTCCCATCTCTCTTACATTTGAAAGTAAAGTCAATATGTTGTGACCTAGTGCACAGTAACATCACTAGATGGCAAAACGTTATAAAACTATATCAACACTCTTTTGTCAAACTGTACAATCATGTAACAATATTGGTCATCGGACCATTGTTTGTCTGACACACCTGAACCAAGCGGACGGCACTGAACTGCTCCAGAGCGATGAATGACAGGACCGGCGTTCCTTGGCTCTCTGTAGGCGAAGCCACCTTCTGATGGATCAGTGCAGAACCCTGAAACATAGACACAGAGAACTTTAAAGAGATGTTGACAAAAATAAGTTAGTGTTGTGATAAAGATAGAACTAGACGCGTCACGGTCAAGTTAATTAATGTGATTACCAAGACACATAGGAGGAGGAAGAGGAGGTGTGTTCAAAAGAGAAGAATTTCTTGATTTTACATACAGGTCCTTCTCAAAGAATTAGCATATTGTTATAAAGTTCATTATTTTCTGTAATTTACTGATAAACATTAGACTGTCATATATTTTAGATTCATTAAACACAACTGAAGTAGTTCAGGGCCTTTCATTGTTTTAATATTGATGATTGTGGCA
>JAUMHF010000005.1:12730779-12746496 GCA_032359275.1 Microctenopoma steveboyesi | reverse complement strand
TTTTCTGCCACACTTTTTCCTTCCCACAGACTTTCCACTGAGGTGCCTTGATACAGCACTCTGGGAACAGCCTATTCATTCAGAAATGTCTTTCTGTGTCTTATAAGTATTTAGCTATATTATTGCCACACCTACTGCTTCTATCCTTCTATTCACATTGACATGCAGCATGATTTTTACATTATTTCTTAGATTAACACACTCATTTCTTAGTGTTTAAAGTGCATTTCCTTAGCTTAACCTAAACAAACAAAATTTTCCATTTCTGGTTCCGCAACAATAACAACATAACAAAATAGTATAGTAAATCAGAAAGGACTGTACATGAACTAATACAAAGATCTAGTGTACGTAAATTAAGTACATTTAAAAATGGAACAAAAACAAATAGACACATTTTTACCAATATTCTATTGTGTTCATTTACAGATATAACAATGTGGACAGTATCTGCACCATTATTTTGGTTTCCTCACATCTACTCAGTCAGAGGCAGAGGTGGAAAAAGAGAGAGGGGAATGCTGAACTGTGCGATGAATGAATGCTGACAATGGAGAGCAAGAGATAAACAATACAATGAGAAAAAAAAGCTGGTAGGATGGGACTCAGCTGGTCTACAATGTCGCTATTCAATAAATAAACAGCCAAACAAACTGTATCTGCATCTTGTGCTTTTCCCTAGATCCAGAATACATAGAGACATTTCAAAATAAATAGAAACATCTGCACACACAGAGAAGCGAGTCACCATTTACAGTATACTTAATGCAAATGCACAGAGCACACATCTATGGTCAAATACTAAGGTTTAGCAGAGGTCAAAGCCCAGTCAATTGAAAACTGTCAGAGGAAGATTGAGATTCATGAGAGGCAAGCTGGTTCTTAACAGTCAATTAAAAAACAAACCCAAACAAAACTAAAATAATGGCTTCAAGCATCTTGAGAGAGACATGGAAGCCAAGGAGACATAGAACATTTGTGATTTACACCATGACAGTGAATAAAAGAGGAACAGAGCAAGAGAATGGGGATATGGTGGTTAAATTATTTAATGTGAAAGTAGATGCCCTTTAGATTTGTAACTCCAAGTAATCAGACACGGCAGTGCTGCCTGACGAGGCAAAGCAGTGGCTATCACACACCCATCCCAACTAAACTCTCCTTTTTTCCAATTAACTTTTAATTTGGACTACAGCTACTACAATAAAACATGATTTTGCATACAAGAAAAAACACTCAAAATAATTAAATAGTGAAGAAATGGTCATAAAAAGTTGAATGACAAGCTAGAAAGGTACTGTAGAAGCAGGAGCAGCACGGACTTTATTCAAGTCAATTCAAAAAGTGTCCGTTTGGTGTTTAGGAGTTTGGTGGTAATATATATATATATATATATATATATATATAAGCACTCTGAATCATCAAATTTGAAGTTTTGACAACAAAACATCTCGTGTTGGCCTGCAGACATCACCAGAAATCTGTGGTTCCCAGTGTAATCTTAGGATATAAGGTGAATATTATTTAATAATAATAATAATAATAATAATAATAATAATAATAATAATAATAATAATAATAATAATAATAATAATAATAATAATGACAGGGTACACAGGGTACCGCTACAGGGTATCGGTGTCTTGTCCAAGGACACCTCCACATGTAACCTGGTGGGACTGGGAATCGAACTCGCTCACCCTTGGGTTTGAAGACGACTGCTCTACCCACTGAGCTATCATGCCGCCCTAAATGCTAAAAACGAACACTGCTAGTTCCAGATTTAGTTTAGTTTAGTCCAGCTTTTCTTTGTAAAAGGAAACGAAAAGAGGACACACCTGGTTGAGTTTCTTCCATAAGTTGAGAACAGGTGAAAGTCCATTCGACCAAAGCTCCCTGTCGAACTTTGACCCAGTTGCCACTGAGCGGCTCAGGACACGCAGCTGGGAAATCACCTGTCAATCAGTTATAAATACAAACAAATGAATCAATTAAGCAAAGTGATGCAAAAGTGACTGATGGAGAAGAAGACCCTTTATGTAATAAGCAGTAGGTGTCTGACTGAAGATAAAAACCCTACTCGATACTTTAACAAACGCAAGAAGACACATCAGCCCAAAACAACATATATTTAAAGAAAATACTTATAAAATGCCATCTAATTTCTGCTGGCTACACTCTCCAGTGACATTTAGTCTGGGAATATTACAAATGAAAGAAAAGGCCAAACCCAAACACATTTCCTAACAGCTCCTTACACACCTAATCAAGCATGCTTAGCTTCAGGCTTAGAGTCCTGGATAGTGCTTTCATCTTGACTCCGTCTGTGTGTTTGTGCAGTTGTGTGGCTCTCTGTATGTGTGTGTGTTGTGAGGAAGGCAAAGTGTCTGATAAATGGCTTTCATTTGGTCCAGGAGAACTCTTTGCTAACAGCTGCTTTATCTTCTCTGCTCAGGAGGAAAGGTGTGTGTATGCGCTTGTATAGAGGAGAGAGAGAAAGGGATTACAGATAAAATAAAAAATAAAAAAAAGCACTGATATAATCTAGAACTTCACCCTGACAGCACTATAAATAAGTGTAGCTGAGGATGAAGATTAAAAGTATTGGGGTTCAAATATTTAGGGATTTAAATATATGAAGATTTACGCTTATCTCAACCACAGACTACCAGGGAACATCTGCATTAGCCGTCACATCCAACTGCACAGAAAAAGTTACTAGACAATGTTTACAGTCAAGGAAGTTTAGGCTTAATCAAACTGACTGCAGCCTATCTAGGTGAGGATTTCACTGTCAGTCAAGGTAAAATACTCCTGAACTTTTAATCAAGGGATGATTTTTCCATGCTCTTAATCTGAAGTCTTTATATTAAAGATGCCTATCAAGTATCAAATAGCTCGCACAAGAACTGGGCAATATAAACACAATACGCCACCACATCATACCTCATAGCATCTGTAAAGGGAATCTTTAGATGTTAATTCGGACCATTCTCGACAATACAGGGTCATCACATTTATCACATTTATCACAGTTATGCGTTTGATTTAAGTGGCATCTACAGCACCCAAACCGCTGTATGCCCCCTGTGCTCCGTTCAGTGTGTGTGTGTGTGTGTGTGTGTGTGTGTGTGTGTGTGTGTGTGTGTGTGTGTGTGTGTGTGTGTGTGTGTGTGTGGTTAAGTGCCCAACCCACAGACAGTGATGAGAGCCTTTAGGGAAAAGAGAGGGCATAAATTAAGGAGAGAGCGAGTAGGAGAGAGAGCATCAAAGTGACAGTGACAAATGACAGCAGGAGCGGAGAGAGAAAAGAGAAGAGAGAGACACAGTAATATACACACAAGTGTTCTAGAGAGAGACAGAGTTATGTGAATTAAACTAGGTTGGTGGTTCCAGCCATCATCTAGTGACACACTATGAATGGATTTAAATGCAGTGACGCCCACATGGGGGTCTGTACACACAGGCTTTCTTCTAGTTTGCTAGGCTAAAATTGTGTCCAGTAACATAATATTGATGTGTGTGTTTTTGTCATTCTGTGTGATCCACACAAACAAAAAAAAGGTTGTTAAAATGAAATGAGAAGTGCAGCCGACACTTTCTTCTGTACAACCATCAGAATCTGCAGCCTCCAGCAGCCACTCCACACACAGGAATACTGTACATACAATACAATACAACATATATAGAAACATTTGAGAAAGTACGAGGTTGTCGTGGTGTTTGCGGGAACAAGCAGGTGGCTGTATATGTACGAGTATGTGTATGTGGCTGCACCTGGGAGCTGATGATTCTCTGGGAGGATCTTTCTATGTTGGCAGGCAGACCAAAGAATGCAGGCCTGTCATCTTCTGGGAGGTTCTCTATTAGGCTGCGGTAGTCCTGGGAAGACACACACACACACGCACAAATACATGATTTTGCAGAAACTTTCTTGCTTTAATTATAAAAACTAGATTAATACTATCTTTACTAAACTCTGAAAACAGATGATCAAGGCCCAAAATATTGACTTATTTTATTTTCTTACCAAGAACAAACACAAACAGTAAATCTAGTTAGTGAAAAGCTTGCAGGGTTTAATAGTTTTGCTTCTTTACCAATGAATCAGACTATTAAGGTGTGCATAGACTATGTTGCAGCTTAAGTACAGACAGAATGGTAGATATGTTCCTTTCATACTTTCATGCTCAATATCTACAATTCACTTCTTGAGACAAAAAATGAATAATATTGATGAATACTTTAGAGTTGTTTGGACAGCTGCTAGACCTGTGTCTGCGCTACTACGGGGTATCGGTCTTTTCCAAGGAGAGCACAACACATGGCTATTGTGGAGACGAAGCATCAATCTGCTGACCCTTAGGTTGGAAGACCACTGCTCTGCCCACTAAGCTATCATTCCGCCCCATATATAAATATAGGGGCTTTTAAGATCACGGTCCTCAACACAGCTCCTGTGCAAGCAACTGGGAATTAAAATGCGTGATGTAATGTGTGATGTACCGTATGCCTGACGTCACCGTCTTATCCTGTGAACTTACCAATATGGAGCAAGAGTTTGGGAGGTTAATCTGAGGTGGAAAGATGCGAGTTCCTCCTTTGCCCCTACTCTGACCCGCGGACGATAGGAGATGAGCAGAGAAGAACTGCTCCAGGTATGAGCGTAAGATGTGGAGGTCAGAGGGATTGTCGATGCGTCCACCATAGATGGCACTCTCCAGGAGGCCGTGGACAAACTCCCACTGGAATGCTTTCCCACCTTAGGTATACCAAGACACACATGTACAAGTGCTATAAATGTGTGCAACGAGTGCACACACAGAACACTAATGTTATTATAATGCATGTAATGCATTGAAATGCAAGTGCTGAGTTGTTCGGGTCATGCTCTACTGGAAACAGGATGAATTAAAGAGGTGACTGATCAAAGTCCCCACACATTCCCTTTTGTTACAAACTCTCCTACCTTCAAAAAGTTTGTCAATTATCTCAAAACCAGCGCGGAGGTCCGACAAAGAGAACTCATAGAACTTAGTCCAACCCTTGAAAACGCAGAGGGGGAAATAAGAAATGAAAAAATTACAATATATTTGTTTTACTAAATGTTCAACAGCCATAATGCATCAAGTTCTGGTTTCATTTAGCATTCAAAATCCTACATTTAGACCCTGACTTAGTAAAGATTTGAGTGTATTACACACCTTCAGAAAGTATGAGCTGCTCTACTAACGGATGTGAGAAGGTAAGGGATATAAGGTGGACAACATGAATGGAAAACCGTGTGGGCATGTTAAGTACATCTTTGAATGATGTATGTTCACTAATTTTGTGCTTGAGTTAGTATTCACAAACTGTGTAGATGCATTCTTCTAGTGTGCTTGACAAATGTGCTTACATGTGTATGAGTGAGAATGCAGAATGTGCTGCTTATTCGCTGAATGATTAAATGCGTGAGTCTAAGTAAAGGTGACTGAGTGTGTTTGTCAGAAAGTGGGCTAGTCATGAGTTTACTAGACATTCAGTATGACCACCTTCTCTTACAGCCTGAATCTTTAAATCAAACTGTTCTGTGTGTCAGTGCTCTCATAGTAGGCTTTAGACAGAAAACCTGTCTCGCTCTCTTTCCTAATTTTTCTCATCTCGTCATCCTTTTGCCTCCTTTCCTTTCCTTTTTTTTAACCTGATGTAGTTTCTGAGATTAATTAAACGTTTTGTCTACATATGATTCAATTTGTTTTACATTTTGAGAAAAAAAACAAACAAACTCTAAAGTCACAATTGAGTAATGATGTGCTAAACTCATTTGTCCTGAGTACAAAAACAAAATGAGAAACAACAATTGTGCCCCTTTGAGCAATGGCTCATTTAAAGTGCTGCCAACAGTTGCTGGAAGATGTTTGTCTGTAACAAAGTACAAACAGTAAAAGTATAATTTCCTTGTACGTGGAAATCAGGCCCTTGTAGAGCCAAATTTAGTATTTTGGTCTGGACAACCCAAAATGTGATGTCCACATATGAGGAGGATAGATGAACTGATTTCTGCACAGGCATATGAGAATGGTAAAAACAGGGAGAGGATAAATTAGAAAAAGGAGGAGGATGCTAGATGATCCGTGAAGGGAGTAAGTGATGTTAAAGTGGACAAAAGTTGCTGTGACTATTTCAATAATTAGATTATGTTCTTGGATGAGAAAAAAACATTATCACCTTAATTGAAAACACTAGAGACTCAGTGACGGAAAGAGAATGAGAGAGAGAGAGAGAGAGAGAGAGAGAGAGAGAGAGAGACAGAGAGAGAGAGAGAGAGAGAGAGAGACAAGGCAGCAGTAGCCATCGATGTGGGCCATATAAAGAAAAATGAGTAAACAGGGCAAAAAGAGAGAAAAGTGGAAAGAGAAACCTTCAAGTGACTTCTAGTGTAATACAGAGGAATGTTTTATGTTAGTTAGGTAGGTTTAATCCTCCTATAGGGCAACCAGTGCTTTCCACAATGAGGGGCATGTCTGAGGTGTGAGGGTGATTTTATAAAAAAACTAACATTATGTTCTGACTGTTAGAATGTCAGTTTCAGAAAGTTAAATAACAATAATGTTTGCCATGTGACGTGATACTAAGACAGTTTCAGTTCATTTCATTATTAAATTACACCACCAATTAAACATTACTGTTACAAAAATTATACAATTCTAATCCAAGTTAAATCTTTACAATAGTCCAGCTTGGGACTAACTAGTGTTGTTGTTAAGCATTATTTCCCAGTTCGTGCTGATTAATCATTAGCATGGGTTTGTACTGAAAGGTTTAGATTAGCCCTAGACAGATGCAAATGATGTATCCGTCTTGTTACGTAGATATGTGATTTATTACCAGAATGTTCAAATGAGCAAATACTGTTTTCAGTCGATAAATATGAGCTTTCATTACTAGCATCATATTAAGTTGGTTGGTGATCCTGTTTTTAGCTGATCCTTTTAATATGTCTCCTTTTTAAAATCACATTGACAATGTTTTCATAGTGTGAAATACGGCAACAAGAGGCCTCTGCTTTCTGTTGTCTTATGGGACAAACCCTGTGGTCTATTCCCTTTTGCCTCTGAGTTAGCTTCTATGGTGTGTGAAATTGTGATGTTGTTTAGATCTGCATACAGGTGTTATTGCTAAGTGGGGGTTCAGTGTCTTAGGATCAAAGTGTAGAACTGAGATCACTTTATTCCACATTGGAGTGTGTGTGTGTGTGTGTGTGTTTTACCTGTGGTATATAGTTGCGCCTCTCTTGGCAGACAGCATGAAACCACGCCAGACAGAACAGAGACTGAGCTCTGGCTACGATGCCTCCTACACACAATCAAAAGCATGACAATGGGTAGTTATTTTGTTATTATCCATCAAAGTGCAACACAGAGGGCTGGAAGCAGAACTGCGCATGCTGCATTCTGCTGTGGATGGTTAAAGCTTGCTGCGACTTCTTTGTCCACAGGTCTCATAGGCTGCGCCAATAATCTTCTGTCAAAAATGTGAACTATTGAAGCCCCCTGGTAGCTAAATTGTTATGGTGTATGCCACATACAGTAGCTGGAGTCTGACTGCAACCTTTGCTGCATGTTATATGCCCTTTATTGTTATATGTTTCTGCCCGTCTACTGTTTTACTACCAAGTACAACTTAAAACTTGAACTATGCCTTTTTTGCAAATGAAAACAATCAACAAAATTTTGAAGTTTATTAGCTGCACCTAGGTGTTAGCTGAGACGAAGGTTACAGTAAGTATGAGACAGAGGAGCCAAACCTTTACTAATCTGCTCTGGAGTCCATGACTCATATGTTCTCAAGAGATTCTTCTTCAGCCCAGGAGGAGCCTGCAGATGGAAAAAGAGAGGTCACAGATTAGCAGAAAATGGGTAAGATGAAGGACAGTATAGGAGAAGGAGGAAAAACTAAGTCTTCTTTAGGCTGGAATGGCAAATTTAGTTCTGCCATACATGCACTACGAGAAGGAAATCTGTGAAGAGTCTCACTCATCCAGGTCACTGTTATCTCAGAAATGTTTTTTCAATGACAACTGAACTTGAATTATGACTGACTGGTAGAAGTAGCATGTTTATAAAGACTGTAGAGTCACTTGGGTTGTCCCTCCCCCTGGCGGTCATGTGTATCACTGTGACTGCCTGAACAGTAAACTGAGAACTTGGCCTCAGACATAATCTATCACCTACTTACGATGCAGGTCCTTCAAGTGTAGCCAGGCGGTTGTTCATACTCTGGCTCAGGTGGTCACAGTAACATACATGAAAGCCAGGGGACGGACAACAGGTGATTCCACAGGGTTCACCTGCAACTCCTACCAGTCAGTCAGACTTGAAAAATTGAAAAACCTGTTGAGATCACAGTAAGCACCTTAACCATCTAGGCCACAGCGGCTAGTGACACACAGCTGAGACGCACTAGGCTACACCAACATGTAGACAACTGTCGAGACAATCAGGCTGTCTGTAAAAGAAAGGTAGCGCTATCTGAACGCTGATGCTATAAAAGATAACAGATATAACAGAAGTTTTTTTTCCGAGAAAGCACAAAAAGTGTCAATCTGGCCGAAACATCTGTTACACATAAGCGCAAAATGAATACTGTACAGCATCTGATCGTGCATGTTAGTATATCATTTAAATACGGTAATATGCACTGTACTAGTTTGTACATTCTTCATATGAGTCAGCACATGCTGTGTCTTCGAATCATTTTCTACACATGTGATTCCCTTTGAAACAATATGCTGTGTTAGGGATAAAAGTGAGAATAATAATAAAAATGACATCAGTACACAAATGATCAGCTCTGCTAAACACTTGGAGGTTTTGATATCGCACACAGAGCCAGAATGTACGTGTACGAAATTTGCCAATTTGTTATTGCTGGTAGCATGTTGGTAGGCATAAATATATAGTATATATACAGCATATACAGGTAGAAAGAAAAGCAAGCATAGTTGCTGAAGCTGCTAACCTCCTGAGCTTGACTGCCAACTAAATGACACTAAGCAGTAAATCACACATCACCAACACGCAAAGCTGTGCTACTCTTTTTATGCCTGTATGCGTCACACGTCTTTGTGTGTACCTCATAAGTGATCTTGAGGCTGGACTGCAGCAGTATGGGAGGAAATCTTGGGTGAACTTCTGCTGTCAGCCAGAGACGGAAGCCTGCTTTGGGACGCAGCACGTTTAGCTCCTGTGAGGAAAGAACAGTGCACACGTACGTCAGATGTGTAGCACCTGGATGTAGATGCAACTGTAAAAAGTGGCCTTCATATCCCTGCTGATACATATGCATAAAGTATAGGGTATATTTGCAAAGGAAGACCACAGCCATCTTGGTCGCTTTTAGATATATATTACTGCCTTTCCCTTGTTGTCGTCATCGCTGTCTTTTCATCTCAGTTTCCAGCTTTCTTTCTCTAACTTGTATGCGGACATTGCTTCCCCCCATCTCTCTTGAAGACTCATGGTTAAAAATAGTATACTGGAACCTTAGGGTCTTGTGTCATCTGATTGGGTACTCTCACACAAGCAGGCATGCACACACACACACACACACACACACACACACACACACACAGCCACTCGCACAAACACACACGAGAATCAATGTGTTTCTGCATCATTTGTAATCTAATTCATTCTCATTGAAGCAGACAAGATCAGTGAAAATCAGAAAACATAAGAACTGACATTCCTCAAAGACAACGCCTCTATCTCCTATTACGTATGTGTTTCTGTCTGCTGTGTGTGTGTGTGCGTGCGAGCGTGTGTGTGCATGGTGTCTTGTCAACCAGAAAACCACTGGAACAAATGATAGTATTATGAGAAGATGCACAACAGAGACATTACGAAAGAAGTAAAGGAAAGAAATAGAGAATGACAGAGAGGGAAGTTGTTGGAGAGAAAGCACACAGTGTTATCGACACACTTAAACCGTCTCTGTTTGTTAAATATATCAAGATTATTCAGATGTTTGATTCACCTGTCCACAAAAGACACTACTCACAGAAAGACAGACAAATACTGCAGCTCACATTTGACACACTGATGTAAATATTGCGATTCCACAGATTCGGGGATAGTCTGAAAGCTACATACTGGATACCTAGTTACTGTAGGTAGCTGTAGGATGGATGCATATATAAGTAAAATAGCACAATTAGTGATGTTAACAGCCAGAGAAAAAAAACAGCACAAGTGGAATAATCTGAGAGAGATGAGAGGACATCTGCACCCGCCAACTTCAATTACGAACACTGACTGCTCTCCTTCTCCGTTTCTCGTTCCTCCGTTTCCCTCTCTCCGACTGACCAACTGGTATAATGAATGAGGAAGGACTGAGGAGGCAGATGGCAAAGAGAACCCAGATAACTTAGAAACTACATTGCAAGATACAGAACAATCAGGCAGATGGACACAGCTACAGAAACAGAGGCAGCTACTCAAACAAAAGCCTCTCCTGATGGTAGAATTTTAGCTTTCCTGCTAAGCCTCAGTTCATTTTTCCTCCACCTCTCTCCTTTCACATCCACTCTCTCTTTACTCTTTTAATATGCTCCCTGCCTCCCTCATTCCCCGTGTTGCATCAGTTTTTCATTTCAAGCTTGACTGCCAAGACCTCAGCCTCATCGGTTGCTGGGTAAAGAGCAAGACAGAGAACCAGAGAGAGCGAGACAGGAAAAGATTTTGAATTATACAATAGGGAGGGGCAAAGGAGGAATGTAAAGAAAAACCTGGGAAAAGATAGAATGGATGTGCAGGTGGAAAGAAATGGAGAGAAAAGGTGAAAAGAGAGGTGAGCCGAGGAAGGTGGGGAGGAAAAGGACAAACTGAGAAAAAGAAAGTTGTACTAAGGCTATAAGCCACACTGAGAGCACAGAAAACTCTGGACAGCCCAGGGCATGCACATGAACACACAAAACATATACACATTCAAACAAACATGTGATACGCGCACAGAACACGGACACACCAAACGCTGCCAACAGCTGTGCCTCCCAATGACATATGACCTGCTACATGGACACGGTGCTAAACATGCCCCAGGAAGATCCCATAGACACAAATAAATTCAAAGTCCCATGAACCCATTTGTTTATGACACACACACTAAAAACAGAAAGGAGGAGCTAGTAATGTATATCCGGTCAATCCTGTTCATTTTTATGCAAGTGTTTAGGAATATTCACGTCTTAAACTATATTCATTACAGTTTTGAATTTGATGCTAGATCAGTTCCTCCTGTATTTGTTTTCAAATCTATTTTTCCGTTAATTTTCTGCTGTAATCTCTCTCGTCCAACACCGGATGCACACACTGTTTTTTTGCACAAATGTTGCACACATTTTATTTAACAGCAACTAATAATTGTACAGTATTGTGGACAGACACTCCTCCATATCCAAACATACTGCAGACCAGTACTGCAACAATTTGATTGCTCTCGCCGCAGCTAATCAAGTGTCCTTGTCCTTGATGATTATTATTATTCAATAATACACATACAGCCCCTACCAACCAAGAAGCATTTTTCTAGCTTCTGGTACCACACATACAGAGGGTACTTACTTTTTCCAGGAGGGGAAGCCATGTAGTGACAAGGTGAAGGTTTTTGAGGCAAAGCCAGTCTCCATTTTGGGAACAGTCTCTGAGTGTAGCCAAGGCCACATCAGCCTGTCCCTGACCCATGGAGATCTAAACAGTCAGATGGATGGGGTCAGAAAGTAAGTGTTGAAGTCAGGAGCAGTTAATCAGAATCAACATTTAGCACTAAAACTGTGATCTGATCTGTGCAAAGGTTTACATATTTAGAGCCACTTATAGAAAGAAGCATAAAGAAGTTTCAAACATCCGATTCATTTAGTTGATCTTGAACACACCGATGAACACTTACATTTTAGAAGAATTAAAGGCTGCAGCAAAAAGGTGAGGATGTTTAGTGATGTCACAGAGCAGTGGCAAAAAATATAATGAAAGTTAAACAACCTCTCAGCTCAGCTTGATTAGTGCGTTTTTATTACTATCTGTGTCACGCTTCCCTAAATCATTCACAAACCACTGAAACTGATTTGAAAAACGTTTGACAGGATTTGCTAAAATGCTAATCTGAACTGAATACTGCCAGACTGCTGCTGTCAGCTCACAGTGCAATTGACTGAATATGTTTGGACTGTTTTTTTTAAGTGACTAATTCATAGATTATTTTTGAACTGTTCATGCTCTTCGGTGTTTTCATTTCTCTGCTGCTATTGTTATTTCTTCTGCTGCTGTGTGAGAACTGATGGACTCTATTGGTACAACATAACCATGAGCTCAAAATTCAACAAAGCTATAGCAGTGTGTGGATCTGGGTCTGTGGATAAGATCATGGAAATAAATGTATTGTATACTTCATGATAGTTGTCTCTTCCAGGGGTTTCTGCAGCTAGTTCTGCAAGCTCCTGAGATGGGTCTGCTCCTGGAGAGATGATGATCAACACTGGCTCCAATTCTAATGTTTCAGTGTACAGACGCCGCAGGTTTAAGGGAGGGGGAGAGAGCTCTTTCATACCTGCAGAGAAGTGAAGAATGAATAAATGGTGTGTGACAGATCGGTAAAATACCATTCATTTAAATCTGATGCTATTCAAAGTCAAAGTGACTGGTTATCCTGCACAGGGAGGGCAGTCAGGAGGGGGAGTGAAAAGGTGCAAGTCAGTGCCTAAAAAGGGGAGATAAAAAAAGTAGATGAGAGAGCAGAGGTGAGGCAACGATGGAGAAAGGAAGAGGGGGCATAGGAGGAAGACACTGAGAGACAGAGTGAGAGAGATTAAGAAGATGATGCGCTGTGCATACTGAGTGTTAGGTATGCAGCAGTATTCACCACATATAGCAGAAGAATACCTTGTCAGCCCCCTGGTGTTGAGAAGCCAGGCTTTCTGTGTATGTGTCTTAGTGCATTAAAGTGTGTGACTGCATGTGTGTACATCCTTACTGAGCATTAGGCTATAATCCTGCTGTAATATATTGAATTGCATATCAGATATGAGTTAATAGTGACACACAAGCAGGCAGACACAGTGAGAGTGGCTGCGTTAGAAATTCCACTGTGACGTTATTCATGCATGGATCAGCAGTTATCTCTTTCAGACTCACACACACACACACTTTGCTCTCTCTCTCTCTCTCACACACACACACACACACACACACACACACACACACACACACACACACGCGGCTGTCTTTTCAGGTTGAGACAACTGCCCCAGCCTGAACATTCTTTTGGTGTTTGCTGCCAAATGCAATCTGCTGCAATGAAATACACATACACGCACGCACACAAGGTCTTGTTAGAGAAGATTTCAAAGCGACCTTTTGCTGCATCACTATGGCAACACTAAGAAAAACAGTCATCTGACCACATGGCGTATGATGTCTGACCGCATAAAAAAACGGAGCAGACAGTGCACTTGCACAAATACATACGTAACTGTCTTTGGTACAGGCATGTGATCAGTATTCGTGCTGCGGAGCAGAGTAGCAAAGTTCACCTTGGCTTTTATGACACACAACCTGGACGAAGCCAAGCCTAGTAAAAGACAGTGCCACAACCTCACTATGGTTTAAATGATGTTTAGTGGAGAGAACGCAGAATGGCACGGAATGTTGCACACAACACTTGACACTTGAGGCGTCCAGTCCAATTTCATAATCAATCAGTTCTATGAAAAAATGTCCTCTTAGCTGGATGATTCATGATAAAAAGTAACTGAAAAAGAGAGAGAGGTTTTTATGTATATCTGAAAGAAGGTTTGTATTTTGGGAAGGACAGTGAGCAAACCAGTAAGTGTGTGTGTGTGTGTGTGTGTGTTTGTGTGTGTGGTTGTGTTCACCCAGCCATGTCTGTGTGCGTGAGCAATGCCCAGGCCTGGACTAGGGGGATTGAGTGAGATTAGCTGTAAGAGGATTACAGACCATGCCTCATTAGCATACTGATTTACTGCCAAAAACACATACACATACACGCAAACTCTTCTTCTCTCCTCTTCTTTAAAAAAGAAAAGCTGTCTGTCTCTCTTGCTCTTTCATTTACATATACACTTTCACCCACCTCATCCACTTTTAAACACAGCACCATGAACAGCAGGTTCACTTTCTGTTCAAAAAGTGTGAAGGCTACGTCTGCAAAAGTGTATTTTTAATGTAATAACCCCCAAACAGACACAAGAAGAGAGATGAAGAAGTGGACCATGCTTTTGAGGAATCAGCTCAAATGGAAACATAGACACATACATTTACAGAATAACAGAGCAAAGAAAGATAGTTTGTGAGCCAGCCACAAACTCAGAACCAAAAATGTCCATGTATAGCAGGCACACGGTCACAAACACAGCTTGAGTCTCCTCCAGAATAGCTATCGTTTGGCCTTTTATGGGTTGAGCCTCACACAGGGCTTCATTTTAACAACATGAACTACAAGGGGGGGGGGGGACGACACACTTAATATGGTGCAAATAAATCAAACATGAAAAGTTGGGGTGGTGGACACTCATATAAATATATGCACAAGAGTGTCCCCCTCAATGAGCCAGTATTACTATTTTTAGTACTCTGGGGCAGCTGCACAACAGCTGACACTGAGCTTCAGTCAATAGAGCTTTTGCTATCAGTAGAAAGCAATCAGAGCACCAAGTGCTCTCTCTCTCTCTCTCTTTCTCTGACTAGAACTCCTCCTCTCCATCCCTTTTAGAAAACATCGGTTTTGAAACCTTTTCTGCTGCTGGTAAAGGTCCTATTTACAATATTTGTGATTCTATTTGAGAGTTGGGAACAATAATGCGCTCAAACTACAGTCATTTTTTTCAAAGGAATCTAGGAGATTTGAAGAAAAGAAGTAAATCTACAGTGGCTACTAAGTTATATCAGCTCATTCACCAGGTTTAGTTGGCACAGTAGGCAGAATGCCATTCTCATAATTTGAAGGGAGTGAGTTTGAGCCATAAAATGAGATGACAATAAATCCCAAGAGGAAGGTGCACTGTACATACTATCATGATGGGTTCTCACATATGGAGAGTGTGTGTGTAGTTCCTGGGGGCACGTAGTGTACATATCTTATGACATAACTTCATCTTTACGGACCTGATTAAAGTCACGTCATAGAGAACTGGGAAGCTGGTGAGCGCGATTGTTGCCTTTTCCTCCGTTTTGTATAAATCTACTTCAAGTAGAAGAATAAGGCCGTAAAGACAGCAAATGTCCATTATCTATCGAGTATTACACGTTACACCACAACGCAGCTGCATTCACACATAGACCTAGTGGACTAACCACGTGTGCTGATATAACATTTCTAGTCTCTTTTTTTTCATTCAACCTTTACAAAAACATTACACTGTAATTACAGTCCTTATAGAGATATTTTTGTGAGTCTACTATGAGCACTAAAACACTACTACTTCACACTTCCCCTTGTTTACTTAAGAATTGATCCTGACAGTTCATTCTGGACCTTTGAAAAAAACCTTAAGTGCAACCGTGAACTGTTAGCTTTCAATGATGGAACATTTTCACACATTCGCTACCACTTTAAAATCAGCAAATACAGGTCCTTCTCAAATAATTAGCATATTGTGATAAAGTTAATTATTTTCTGTAATGTACTGATAAACATTAGACTGTCATATATTTTAGATTC
>JAUMHF010000005.1:12715976-12729513 GCA_032359275.1 Microctenopoma steveboyesi | reverse complement strand
TGAGAAGCAGTGTAAAGCGCTTTGAGTACCAGACTAGGTAGAAAGGCGCTATATAAGTGCAGACCATTTACCATTTAATGTTTCTCAATAAATTAGAAAATAATGAACTTTATCACAATATGCTAATTTTTTGAGAAGGACCTGTACATCCAAAGTTGACGGAGTGTGATACAGTCAAAAGCTCTAGAACAGGAAGAAAAGTGAACATTATTTAAGATTATTTAGTGGTGTTTTCTAAGCAAAGAATAAACTGTCCAGGTAAACAGTTAATGGCCCAACTTTTAAAACATGTGACATGACATACATTATTGTTTTCATTACTTATTGGATACTCATTGTGAGTATTAACTGAACAGTTATAGTTTTTGTGAATTTACCTGTCACAGAAAAGTGACAGGTAACCTTAAAGTCAACCAGAGTGGTTGTGCTATGCTTTGCACTGTTTAGGTCTTATCATAGTAGACTGTTGTACAGAATGAACCTTACACGCATTCAGTACCAACTAGTCAGAAATTGCTTCTGTAGTCCAGTGTGTGCATATATGTCCCCTTCATGAAAAATATGAATAGCTATAGTGATAACTTGGTCATCACTGTAAAGTAAAAAACTCACATTCACATTATCCAAAAACCATGAGAAATATTAAATGCTACATAAGTGCAGTAAAGAAATGGAATCTAAATCATGCTAAAACGTTACATTAAATGGTGAGCATACCTACAGTCCTCATGTAGATCAAATAGAGTAAATAAGAAAGTCATTCATGCTGAATGAATGATGGGTGTAATAGGACGTGGACACATTTTGTAGTTGAAAGCAGTTGAAGACAAGCAAGAACTACAAAAATGACAAAACAGATTTGGCTGCAGCCGACAAAAACACTGGAACAGCACAATGTAAATTTTTGGGGTGGGGGCTCATTAAAGGAAGAAATGTCTGGCCTTGGAATTTTATTTATCTGTTACTGAATATTCATACGACAAAGATGCTGATGTCCCATGCACATAGATTTCCCCATGGTTAACACACGTTAACCATGGGGAAAATAATGAACACACGGCTTTTTAAAATGTGTACGCGCATTTAGATTACTGCAAGATTAAAGGTCAATATGGGACTCTTTTAGTTGCACTATAAATGGTGTTTTATGCAGTTAGACATACCTCTTAATATTGTAAAAATTAGATGATTAGAGACATATGCCTAATATGTGAACAGCAGATAATTTACCATGCTTGAAAGATTCATTATGGTCATCAGGGAGTGTTTTAAAATTTTCTCACACTGTTTAACTGTGTAATTTTTCTAAAACTAATCAGAGTAGCTATTTTTAAAATATTGACTTGAAAGTTTAGTTGTCTGAAAAATGACTTTTGGCATTAGTAATTACCAAGGTCACGTGCAAGTCAGACACAGGTGAATGCACACAGGCAAACGTAAAATCCTAAAAACAATAGCATACATCAATTAGCACATATTCCCACACAACATATATATATAAACGGCATATTGTACACATACATGAACACTTTATATGAACAACTCTCTCGCAACATTCTAATTGTATGCGTGTGTTTGTGAAAAGGGAAAAGTCAGGAGAACAGACAGAGAGAAGTGCATGTTTGTGTATGTATGTGGTATTTACTCAAGGATAGCTATATCTAACTGTAGTGAAAGAGCATAAAGAAAACCACCACGAATACAAATCTCAGCATCGATAACAAGTGGACATGCATTCAGAAGTCCTGAATAACGCCATGTCTGATAATAAAATGCTTAAGTGAAGAGTGGTGGCAGAAGGTGCTTGGGAAAAATGAAGCATATTTCTTACATTTTTGCAGATGAGTGCAAAGGTACAGTAGTTTATGCATGATTAGATGTCAGTCACACTCAAATAAATTGCAGGCATCTATTCGTCGGTCTGTTGACCTTCAGGCCTTACTTAAAGTCTCTTAGGGTCATAATTAATTCGTGGGATACTCAGTTTTGGGTCTATCTTTATCTCTTATTTTTGTGGTGAGCAGTGCCCAATGGGCAGCATGATTATGTTGTGTTTGTTTTATGTTGCCTTTCAGTGGGAAACTGTGGATAATAAATAGAATTTTATGTGTAGTCTAGTTTTCCAACAAACTAAAAAGACTAAAATCCCTTATGGAAGCCACTTACCCAGGGCCTGCGAGACAAAAGCTGCCATGGCACTCTGTAGTCGATCTGGTCTGACTGCCTGAACTATTAACAGCTGAGGAGAGCAGAGAGCAAAGGGAGATGGGTAAACAGCAAAAATGAAACAATCTGCATAACCCAAGAAATGTTAAAGGGTCAATCACACTTAAAGTAACAACCCAAGAGCATTTAGTGAGCACACACCTCTGCCCTACCCTGTAAATGTGTTTTTAAAGAATGATGTGGCATATATGAAAATCGATATAATCTATATAAACGTGATAAAAAAATTAATGCGTCTATCAAAAACTAAAGTATTTTGCAAAATAGTTAAGCTTCTTGCTTAAGAAGACTACCTCTTAGTGGTGCTTAAGTTTCACCTCGAACCAATAACTACATAAACCCGTAAAAGCAAATAAACGCAGGTACAGACCAGGTTTTTTTGGCATGCCTCACACGATAAGAAAGGTAAGGAAAAAAAAGTAATGTGCTTAATACTTTCACAAAAACTTAACAAAATCAGCAAACAAGCTCAATTGAAGACATCTTTCTTGGCAGAGGTAGGTATGTTTTGGATTTTTTAAATGTGTGCAGACTTTTGATATGGTCTGTAAATAATGATTAGGTGTTGGGTTTAGCTGATGAAATGATGTTTGGGTTTTTGATTGAAAGCTGACCTGCTGGAAGGGAGTAATCTTCTTGGCAATGGTGGATGGGATTTCCTGTTCACACTGTGAGCTCCGTGAGAAGGACAGCCAAAGGTCTGAATCACTCAAACACAGTGACTGGTACAGAGCTGGAAACGTAGCCTGTAAGAAAAGGGTGGCAGAAGTTAAACTGTGAAAGAGAGATGTAGTGCTCTAATCTTTACAATATCTACCGGATGGTATGGGAAAAAAATAAGCGTACTAAAGTCATGCTCTAACTCTGCATGATGTTTATTTTGTTTCGTTTACCTTTAAATTGGCAACTGCTCCATGTCTCTCCTGGTCAATCCAAGAAGGGAACTCCTGCAGAAAGGTGGAGGGTATAGGAGAGGTATAGGTCTAATAAGAACCAGAAAAAATACTATAACATTTTCATGTTCTCAGAAAAAAAGCTGTGCTCTTACCTCTTTCCTAAACATTTCTCCCACAATAGATCCATTGAAAACATCCCATTCCTACAGCAAAAAGCAGTGTTAAGGTTACCATTAGACAAAGCTATGCAATAGTTAGATTCCATAAAAATACTCACATTTTCCTGGAAGAGTTCAGGGTGCATGCCTTTTACGAAGTGCATAGCAAACATCAACTGGTCAGCCTGACAAAGACAGAAAGACAGAAAGAGAGACTGATGAATAGAGGCCGTATGTCACACATGAGATAATGATTTTATGCTCTGCTCATGTCCCAGCTACAAACAATGAAAAGTCACGGTAGAGCACATTTCTTTAGCATTTCGTCCAGAAGGAGAGCAGACATGCTATATTCCCACTGCATGATAAGTACCCTCGGGCTGCCTAACTAAAGGCCTTGCAAAAGGTTGGTACAGCCTGACAAAAAATCCCCAGGGACTTCAGGAGCTACACTGGCTGTTCTGCCATCCCTACACACACACACACACACACACACACATCTATCTGTTACATCTGCTGGCCAATTCTAAGAGAGGAAACAGAAACAGCAACTAATCAAGATGTGTTCGCTCACTTGAGCCTAAAAATACGCATACAAACAATGAGCAAAGAACTCTAGTAAATAAAACAGAAAAGAGGAACAAAGAAAAAGCAGTGAGTCAGAATGTAGAGGGTAAATATACACACACACCCATGCACACACATCCACACACACACACCTGATGGATAGTGCAGATAATGCAGAAAACCCTTTTTCAGTGAATAATATTTCACCACAAGTTTAGATCCTGCTCTAATTGCAAACTTTTCTTTCATCTTAAGTTCATAAACAGGGAAGAACTCGCGAACAAGTCAATACAATATTTGTTGTGAATTATTATGATGACGAAGTTAGATCCATACTGTATTCGATACTTCCAATAAAAGAATCCGTGTGCATGTAACCACGGATTTTATCTGAAGCACATTAACACAGTATGTGGTTCTCCATTTCAGCATGTTTGTTTCTCAGCAATATTTAGCTGATTGGTGATGATAATGACAATAGACTATAACTGTTAACAGCTACTGTAAAGAAAACAAACACGAACACTACATTTTATTTTCATGGCTTCTCAAAGCAATTTCAGTGATGTGAATGGGCTTTAAAGCACTATATTTATATTTGCAGCTACAGTATGTACCACTATTATCTAACGGTATTATTCCAAATAACAATACCATCTTATTCACCAAACTTAATAACAGCCATGCGTATTTGTGTAAAGCTCATTTTATGCAGTTAAAGACTGGCAACCAAGTTAGAAGCAACATGCAATTCATGCGCAGTGGAAATAAGTATGGCTATTCACAGGAGCTGCTATCACTGTTACCAGATGGAGGCATTGTTATTGAAAAATCAGGTACATAAAGTACACTTTGTTAGCAGTCACCGTGACCAAAATCTTTCAGATGAGCTTACTCAATTGTTAGTGATACTAAATATCAGTGGAAGACATTAAAAAGAAATAATAATCAAATAATCCAAGTATTATATTATAAAAGTATTACTTCATAATCCTTGGCCATGTAATTTAATCTCACCCTGCAGTTCACCCAACGCAGGGCCGTGTCATTTGGTATTCCTGTATACCAAACCACACGAGCCTCCTGTGTCAAGGTGTTTCCACACAGAACATGGAACATGGGTCAGTGTCTACACATAGATTAACAGACGAACACATAAACAATTTTTTATCTTCAATGACTATTTAAAACTACATCTTCAGGTGTAACAAGTTTTAGAAAGTTTCATTGATTTAAAATGATCATGTGCCAACATACGCCAACTTTCATACCGCTTCTCTGGCTGTCAGCTAAGATTACCTTCTGCACTTTTACCAACAGCTGTGGGACCAGCTTGAGCTACAGTGAGGCTAACCTTCAGGTTACATTTGGACTAGACCTCTACACTGTCATGCCCTCTCTTCGACCCTCTCCATGGTCCATCTCTTGATCTGATGTTTGGATGATTTACACTAAGCTGCCAAATTCACCTCCATTTGTTAAAGTGACAGTGGATTTAGCTGAACCAAGATAAGTGATCAGACAACAAATGGCACAATGTCCCTGTTTTCTGTGGACATGTGCAGATCTGTGCATGAACATGTCTGTGTTTTTTACTGTGTGTATGTAAGTGTCAGAAAGAATTAAGCAAAAAGAGTCCAGTGTGTGTGTGTGTGTGTGTGTGTGTGTGTGTGTGTGTGTGTGTGCGTGTGTGTGTGTGTGTGTGCTGCTGTCACGCTAGCTCTCCGACAGGACAGGAACCTCAGTAGACAGTCCAAACTGGAATATGTCACACTTCAGCACATCTCTACAACTCAAACTACTGCATGCACATAAGAGATGCATTCAAATACTCACAGACATAGTTACGCTCCTGAATGCTGAATACCAAATATAACACACACAAACTGACAATCCTTTTGTTTTTCATCGTGTTTTACTATTTTCCTCCTCTAAAAATATAATTTCCTTAGTGTACACCACTCCAGTGTGCACCAGCGTACCAAAAAACAAACTTTCACACTGTTATAGATACATGTTCTCTGTGGATTTTGACAAAAACAGGAAGAGTTGCTTAGGTGCTATGCATAGATCAGACAGGGAGAAGGCACAGGTGTGGTTGCATCTGATGTACCTATTGTATCAGACAAACACATTACATCTCTAGGTCATTGTAAGTGTATATTTCTAAATATTTATATATTTTCAAAACTATATATTATTTGTCATTTGTTATTATCAAGTGTCAAATAGGGCAGCAAGTAGCTCAATACGTATTCAGCTCTTAAAAACGATCAGGTTAGGTTTAAGAAAATTTTACGTTTTTCTGTTTTATTTTAGAAACTACTGAACAAATTCCAAATACAAATATGTAGAAAATACCAAATACCAGAAAAGGTTCTGTGTTTTATGATAATGCAGAAAACTTAGGAGGTGTTCAGAAATCACAATCACAGCTTTCATGAAGTGGTCTCTTGTATGTATATCTTATTATATAGATTATTAAAATTAGTTATCTGTCTGTTTCATGTGGCTCCTCTACACTTTCCACTCACCCAAAGCTTTTTTTTCTGAAGGCTGAGTCTTTTCTCTCCACTGTCACTTACCTTTTTTTTTATTCTTGTATTTATATACACATGCCTTACAAAGAAAATGAGCCTGTCATTAATATCAAATATGAGATTTCATATTAAATGACTGCCATGTAATTTGCATTTAGTTGATTTTTCCAACAAAATTTAATTCAAACGCTTTCCATCAAGTTATCAGCTTGGGCCAGTTTGGGTTTAAAGGTTTTGTTCTCTGGCCTCTGGAATCGTGATGGCACAGATCTGACTCTGGGGCGCTTTATGTTTGTGGTGACGACAAGCTAATACAACATCTTTGTTAGGTAGTTGATTTTAATGCAGTAAAGCCTAGTGCGTAGTGCTGCTTTAAGAGAATGCCATCAAGCTGAAATTATTTTTACACCAACAAATTCAGCCAGTGTTAAACGTGGAGCATTTACAACTTAATTTAAAATAAAAAATATTCTCAGCCACTGCATTTATTTTGAGAAAATGAAGTTGAGTTTAAAAAAAAATATGACCTACAACCCACCAACCCAGCAGAAAAACAAAACAATCTTTGCTTATGAGAGGTTCCCAAATCAATATTTGGTAGAGTAGCTCTGCATCTTTATCACAGCTTTGACATATCAAGCCATACTAAATCAATACCTTATTAGGCTGTTTGTGGGGGAATTTAACACAAATACAACATCATCTGAGTGCCTACCGCTGCATAAAGAATACAAGTATTCCACAACATTGTGTGGTTTATCTTCTTTTTTCACCCAGCCCTCATTTTGTATCCTCTCTCACTTTCTCTTATCCATCTTTAGTTGTTTTTTTTTTTTCATTTGAGGTCTCCTCCCACTTCTCTCCTTTGCTCCTTGGGTCATCGCTTTGGCAACACAGATGTGGCAGTGTTGACAGGAGCGTAGATAATGCAGTCCACTATTGCCTCTCTGCTAATAACTGGGTTGCAGATGTCTATAGTCGTATGTGTCTGCGTATATCTACGCCTTTGTGCAAGTGTTGAGTAGATAGCCAATAGACATTATCCGCAGTTTACAGCCACTCTGATTCTGCCTGCAACTTCAATTACCAGTCGCACACGTGCGCACACGCACACACACACACAAAACAGAAAAGTAAGAATTACATTAACCATTTCTATGCTGATCAATGCAATGATTGCTGTGTTGTTCGATATTTCACACTTTATTTGAGTTGGTAATGGTAAGGGTGTGATGATTTAAGTGAGTGTGTTTGCTACCATGCTACACTACCATAAACATTATTATCATTTCATCATTAAAATTCTGAAGTTTGAATTCAGTGCATGTGTAGGAGTTGAGAAAAAACAACCTAGCTAGTTATAATAACCAGAGTTGTAGAGTAAAATGTAATTCGGTCTACCTGGAGACTGTATAATTAACTTTTCACACCAGTTAGTTGAGGTGGTCTATTTATTCATGACACATCTAAAGAGTTTGGCAAAGAAAGTTCTCTGTTGCTGTGATTTTCTGTGTGTTTGTGTGTTACCTTGAACAGTGACCGGCAGACATACTCATACACCATATTCTTCAAACTGGCCTCCAAAGCAGTGATCCTGGCTTCAGTACTGTCGGCTTCCTGCAATCCACACACACACAATAATTAATGTGAAAGACAAAACTAGCTGGGGGGTTTTAAACCGGGTGAAACGTAGACGAAGATATCCTGCAGCTAAAGTGATTCAAATGGGTCATTAATATGAAACAGTACAATGTCTGTGTTTTTGTGCTTTATTCTATCTACATGTGTGAGCAGTGATGGAATTAAAACATTAACAGTGACATTTCTTATTATTCTCTTCGTCACATCAGGGTAACATGCACGTAGCAAGACACACAGTTAAAATGTCTCTCTTTTCTGATTTCTTCTTGTTTATTTCTGACTCACAAATTACTACAGAGCAATAGCGAGTCACTTTTGTTGTGTTTCTTAGGCTTGTGTGGGACAGGAGTAAAACTGGGAGAGAATATATATATATACAGCAAAATATGAAACAGAGACATCCCTTAGATATACAAGGCAGAGTGGGAAGAGGTGGAATAAACACAGCGAAACAAGAGAATTACAAAAGAAATGCAGAGAAAAACAGAAATTCCAGAAGGATTTCTCTTTTTCTGTCTTCTATTCCCAGTTTAGCATGTCTGTCCCATTGTTTCCCCTGCCTGAATCTTTGTTTGAGGTACTCAGAAAGAAGCATTCATGTAAACAGCAGAATATTTGTGACATACCCGAGACACACGGACAATGTGCAGAACTGCTAAAGGGATGAGTGTGAGCAAATGAATATTGTTGTATGTGTTATGAAGAGCTTTAAATCTCAGAAATCATCTACAGCTCACGGTAAATTAAACTTCATCTTTCAATACAACAAACACAGAAAAGACACAAAGGGAGAGCGTTTCTGAATCGATGCAGTATTCGGACCCCACTGAACGTGTCCCCAAACCTACCTACATGCACACTGAAAAGTTTGGAACAGTGGTGACCAGATGCCTGGTGACATTCTTGGATGACAGCACTGGCTCTAACAGCGCATACAGGATTTGGGGAATTAGTTCTAAATCTCTCAACCCAATGGCTGCGTGTGTGTGGACTCTGGTTATCAGACAGTGTTTGGGGCTCAGATGGAAAACAACAGTGTGATGGACAGTCTATGATGCCCTCCAGCTGCATGGGTCAGTTAGAGATAGACTTGCTAAAGAAAACAAAAAATGAGTTTAAACAAAACAACCTGTTCACAACAGAAATAAATGTATTCTATAGATCAAGTAAATAGTATTTAAACATATTTTCAAACAAAAAAATACAGTAATTCTACTGCAATGTATTTATTGTCCTATAATAAAGGTGTCATACTTTTTACATCTCCACTGTCGCCTGGTGCTTGCTCAAGTGGGACTGTAAGGTCCTAAACCTTACTATGTAAAGGGCTTTGAGATGACCTTTGACCTAAAAGTAAAGTACTTGACCACAGAGATGAAGTCCAGTGGCAGATGCTTTCCTGGGCCCCTGGTGAAATTCCTGGATGAGAACATTGCTGTGGTATATGGAAATACAACTGTTTATACTAAAAGCAGATGAGCATTGCATTTTCAGAAAGGCTCCTAAATGCAGAAAAGTAGAATTGTCTTTCCAGATAATAAAACTCATGAGCATCTTCTAATGCTGTGAACTACAGCATGTAAAATCTGGTGTCACCAGAGATTTACTTTATGTGGGTGTGTGGCGTCAAGTTGCAGCATCTTTTGTGTCAAAGCTGGAGAGATTTTGGCATATTGATTTCTTTGTTTTCTGAAGAATATCATTTGAAAGTATTTTGCAAGAGAAAACATGTTTCGATGGATATAAGTTAAAGTACTATGGGATTTGTGTGGCATCCAGTCACCTTCTTGGCCTGAAGAGCCCTTTGGAAGAGGCGTAGAAAGGAAGCGAGGCTGAAGCGATACATGTTGTTGATCTTTGACAGGTCTGTGATGACAAAATACATCTTGCTTGCACTCTCAGCAAGCGGCAGATAGGCATCCCGTTCCTGAATTAAAATTAAGGAGAAAGAGAAAAATAAAGGAAACAATCAAGACCCAGTAAAACAGGCACCACAGCTGTTTTTGAGTCTTACAGATGTTTGAATGGCAAGATCAGTCTTTTACACGCACTTTCCTTCACATGTACAGTCTAACATGTATTATACTGCATTAAATTGTACAGGCCTACCTAAGAAAGTGGCCAGTGATGGTATCAAGAATGGGGATAGGTAAGCAAAAGAAATTAAACGTATCATGATGGAATGAGAAAGGAAAATGAGAAAAGGCAGTATGAAGCATAAGAACAGGAAATTTAACAAAAAACTGAGGTGAATATGCAAAAGACAGATATAAAGAACAGATAAACAAAAACTCAGAGAAGTACAAACATAGTTCTAATGTAACACTGCACCCTAGAGGATGAGCGTGTAAAGCCTGCCTCTGAGTTTCTGCCTGTGCTTAGATGTGTCCCTTTCTGCCTTACCTTGAACAAAACCTAGCTACTTAAAAGTTAGTTAACTGGTTACTACAGGACAAACCTCCACTGGCATTAAGATGATTATCTTCCTTCTTGTAAATTAAATAAGAAAAAGGCACCAGGATAGAGCTACAGAAGATAAAATAGATTTTTTTTTATTCATTATTTAACTATATAATACTAATAATACTTGACTATATTTGAGAAACGTTTTTTGTTCCAAGTGGTTTTTATCCATAAAATGAGAGTACAGCTGTTGCAAAAACAACTGTAACATATTTAGTCTGTTAGCAAGTCAGCGAGTCATCCATGTGGTAGGTCAACATGCCTGATCCAACATACAGCTTTTGAGTTTGTGCATGGGTGCCTGAAATACAGTACCTGGTCCAGGGATGCTTGCAGCCTGTGTGATTCCAGCAGTGACTCCTGGATCAGGGCACTGCTTGCCTTGGTCTGGTTCAGACTGTCTATCAGCTCCCTGTTTTCCAGAATATTACCCTGAGCTGTAGCCAGGGTCTGACACAGGAAAAGGAATAACAGATATCAGATGCATCAGATGAATGTGAAAAAGGGAGTGAGGGATACACAGGACCTAATGGTTTAGAAGGCCATTTATCTGCATTCAGTAATGTACAAAAGTTAGTGGCGCAATATTACTCATCCTCTAACAACTTGATGAGTGGCATTAATTATTTTTTTATTTAGGCTTCCAATAAGTGCAGTGACTCACCCACTTCATTCAAGTAAATTCAAGTAAAATAAATGAGAAAGCAGTGGAGCATGGGAATGTCAAGTCAAATATTCTACTACAGTTCTGGAATAATTACATGTCTAGTAGCACTGAAGCACTGACACAATGCTCCTGGCACTATCTATGTCTGTGAGCGTGTGTCCAAATTTCCTCTCAGGCTGTGAGCAAAAGAATAATCATTAAGTATATGTCACAATGTCCATCAACTATTTGTGCATGAATTCAAACAGTTACTACATTAAGCGAAGCGCACACACACACACATATATATATATTATATATATATATATATGGACAGCAACAATTAGCTTTCATGAATGTTAAGAATGTGTTAAGGAACACAAGCCAATAAAGTGTGTGATTTTACTTCTATTCAAACCTTTACACCTTCAGGAGAATAAATAAATCATTTTCAGGGAGACAATTTTGCTGTGGTTACGTCGGCCATCCTGCTTTGAAGGTTACGAAAGAATTTTGGATAATGAATCCTGCATTGACATAATCTACAACTCTCAACTCACAGTATATCCAGACAGACATATTGATTTGCCATAAAGTTAACAGGGAAATAGTTTCCGATTATACAATGTCACCTTTAACTAGTCACTGAAGTCTAAAGGCATAAAGGCTAATGTTTCATCACCCTGCTGCCTCAGTGGCAGCCCTCCTCCACTGCCACAGAGACACGGCTTCAATACCCAGCAGTTGTGTTTCCAGCTTGGCTGAGTGCTCAATCAAACACATCTGGCCTTGTGGCAGTACGTGGGAGGGAAATTACAAATCACATCCTGGTTGCACCACTAGCGACTCCTCCTGGTTGGTTTGTATACATTGCTCCACTCTGTCACAGCCCAACAGTCGGATTAGGAAACAAAAATATCTACAATGAAGGGATAGCTGAGCAAATTCATAGAAAAGAGAGCTACACACTGATGTCATCTTAATGTTTTTTGATTTTTATGTGTACCTCTAACAATGATTCTTCCAGCTGAGCCAACTGTATCTTCTTGTCCTCCTCTTGCTGAAGGAGTCTTGTTTTCTCACTCTCCAATTCTGGCTTCTCCTGCTGGATGGTCAAGGCTAGCAGCTAACGCCCAGACATGCAAACACAAATAAATCGGCAAACAAACACACAGAGTATGACTAAAACACACATAACATAGTCTACATATGTACAATTGTTTTGTTCATGAAGCTGTGAATCGCCAAGTTCAGCTGCCATATACAGTACTTAAAGGTACAGTCTATAACTTTTCTACAGTATATTGTTTTATATAATAATCAATACTGGTGTATAATTTATTGCAGGGCTGTTAGATCAGATTGTATATATGTGTGCTTGAGGGTGAGTTATGTGGTTTACCTGTCCTCGCAAGCCTGCCCTGGTGGTGGTGAAGTTGACTTCGGTCACCACTGAAACAGCGTCAGGGGGGATAAAGGGGGCAGGATTCCGTGTTGCCAGGAAGAGACGGAAGTCCTCGTTGTAGTCAATAACCTTGTCTCCTATCTGAACCACATATCTTGGACCTGTGTGTGTGTGTGCGCACGTACGTGTCACAGTTGAATAGGAAGAAAGAGAGAGATTTACCAGCAGGGTTCCAACTTTGAATCTTTTTTCAACCTTTCTTTCTTCTCTACTTCTCGCCTTCTAGATGTCTGCAATGCAGTACAGCCACGGCTTTGTCTTCCCCCTTTTTTCAATCCTGTTCAACACCACTTTTAAGTGGATAACTTGCCCTTTCTCACACTTTCTCTGCCCCCACTTCTTCCAATTCAGTATCCAATAGACAGCCACCTCTCCCTGCATGATTCAGAGCCTTATGAGTCACCCTTTTCTTCACTGGTGTCTTTCCAACGTGAATAGTATGCCATTATGGAGGAACTAAAATGTCACAGTGTATGTCAGAAGCTTTAAAAACAGCGAATGAACCCGACATGTATTTTATGAATAAGCTTTAAATAAAAAAATATATATATGATTTCCAAATAGCATTTGTCCATAAAATAGTAAAAACATTATACAGCTCATCCCTGAGATTATTTTAAACAGTAAACATCAATTCCCAATATCAGCAAGTATTTCCGCTGTCTGAATTTGTCAGTGGCGTACGCTGCCTTCTCTGTCTTTGGAATTAGCAAGGTTATAGAACATTTATTTGTCACTGCTTCTTTAAATGACCATGAACACATTGTTTGAGGTATTTCAGTCTTTATAAGCACTTTGGTAAAAACATCCATACCTAAATAATTGCCAAATATTTTACATAAGGGTTTTAACTATCCCCTTTGTCAAGAGGAATAATGTTGTTTTTTCACCCACAATATGTTTAGTGGGTCATGGTAGCATTGACATATATATAT
>JAUMHF010000005.1:12688710-12715876 GCA_032359275.1 Microctenopoma steveboyesi | reverse complement strand
AATAAGATTTCTGACATCAGCTGTTAATTGTATATATTTCAACATCAGACCATTTGGCTGAAAGTCTACTGACTCTCACTTAGTGAGGAAAGTACAGTATGTGGCTATTGATATCTGTGTTATTCATGGCACAAAGAAAAAAAGCTATACATGTTCAGACAAAATGGAATTTCACTACAGCTGCGGTGAGTCTTCAGCTTATTGCAGAGTTTTTCCCAGCCAGGCTTTCGAAGCCTGTGTTTGTGCTTGTGAGTGCGTATGCTTACCCTGCACTATGAGGTCCCTCCTCAGCAGCGGATAGAGCACAGGTTCGACCCCATCCATCTCTTGAATGATGAGAGTTTTACCAAATCTGACTGCCAGCTCCAGGGATGTCATGAAGTTACTATCCTACAGAGAGCATACAAACAGTTGCAGACTTCTAAGAATACCTTAAAATCCAACATCAGTCAGTGACACAGTATTCAGTAACACATCCTATTAATGTCATTACCTACATAAAAGAGCCCAGCTCAAACATCTGTCCTGTTCCTGGTGAACCCATCAGTGATTACAGTGGGGTAATGCAGGACAGTGCAGTGGCCACACAAAGGGCATTTAATCTTGTTAAGGATATAGGATAAAGGATATTTAATCTTGTTAAATGTAGAAAAAAATACATGCTTAATTAAAGTTTCAAGGGTACAATAAATAATGGCACATATTTTCCATTACAAGCTAGTAATGAGTAAATGAATAATAATAAGTGAGTAATGAGTGATACAATCATCAATGTTATCACATCATTTGTTAAAATCCAAAACTCTACAGATTAAAGAAAAAGGTCAAAGAAAAGTGGCATCTAAATGCTACCAGCATAATAATGGCCTTTAAATAGACTTAGATTCATCAGGTTTAGGGTTGACAGATCAGAGTATGAAAGTGTGAGTTAATTTTCTGTCATGTGTGTTCTTTATTGTATGTGTGTGTTTGGAAGAGAGAGTGAAAGACAGAGGGTTTTAAATTGTGTGTGTGTGTGTGTGTTTACCTGCTGGTTGATAACCTCTAGCCTGTGCTGTTTGAGATGAGTGCATAGCCACTCTGTAGCTCGGGATGACGGGTCAATCAGGAACGGACAGGCAACACTCTGTGTATACAACAATTACAAAGAGCATTGTGTCAACTTACGCTGATTGAGGAAAAGGACTATACGCGTATGTAGGTTGTCCAGTTCTCTCTCACTGCTGTCACGCTTATCGACCAGTGTCATTCCCATGTCACGCAAAAGAATGAAGTCCACCGCCCTCCTTTCATCCTGTGTACTTCTATTTCATGGTCTCTTGCTCAAGGATTCTTTTCCTCAGACCATCTCAAACCTGCTAATTTGTCTGTTCCCCTTTCCTTACTCTATGTACTGATAGAGGTACACCTGATGTCTTCTTTTGTTTCTCTTCTGTGTGTAATGGACATGGACATCTACCTAAATCTATCGAACTAAAAACATGCTGCACACAAAGTATATTTCCTCCTATTACTGATGTAATGTTCCAGTATTGATTGAGATGATCCAGATGTCCAAAGTGGGATTGAAAATTGACACAGAAGAACCAGCCACCAACCACACAAAGCTAGACTGAAGACAACAGAAGGAAAATGTGTGTGTGTGTGTGTGTGTGTGTGTTTACATGAATTCACTTGCTCTGATTTTCAGTATACATGGTCGTGAGTATGTTTGTTTATTTCTTTATTTATTAGGAACCCCATTAGCATCTGCAACAGTGGTTGCCAGTTTTCCTGGGGTCCAAACCATCAAATATAATCGAATAAAAACATACTACATAATAAAATCTACATTATTTGGCTCTTACATCTAAAGTAAGGTTTTACAATTATTAAAATATAAACCTGCAAATAACGATAACATTGAGGAGACATACTAAGTGGAATACACAAAAATCAATATAAAAACAGATATTGGCATCTTACAATAATAAGATAATAATTAAAGGATGTGTAAATAGGCTTTTAAGTGTTTTTAAAAGTTTGGAATACTAGCTACCTCTCTGAATACATAAGGCAGTTTATTCCACTTAAAATATGTTCTGGCAGCTTTTCAAAAAGCTACTTTTGGCTCAACAAATGACTAGATTAGTGTTAAAATCGTGTGACATAATTGTATAACACACAGAGCGTAGGTTAAATCCATGCACACACACACACACACACACACGGTGAAAGAAACTGAGATGCTGCACTAAATTACAGTGGGAAATCAAGATGAAAGACTGAAGAACTTCTTACCCGTAGATTGAGTGCATTGATCTGAACCCAGCAATGGTAAAACAACACACAAACACAATACAGACATATGGATGACAAATGAATGACAATGATCATCGCTATGGAGACTGGCTGTTGACAAACACATACTGCAGTAATAATATATTAAGTTGTATATATAGTATACGTCGTTTTTAGACAAACAATGCACATTGGATCTCAACGAACTGAAGTCAGGAGAATTAAGAAAAAAAGCGGGTAGATTGACAAACTGACCTGAAGTATGACCAAAGCATTCTCCATGGAGAGGTCATCAGATGGCAGTCCCTGACTCTTCCAGATCAACTGCTCACTCTCAGAGCACAGGAATGACCGCAAGTCAAACTCTGGTACAAACATGACATTGACATGAAATTGTTGTGTATATTTGCTCACTAGCATTACTTTAAACAAATCTCAGATACTGCAGTCATTGGACACACCAACGTCCATTTGATAACAATACAAGTCCCTGTTCAGCAATAGTGCCTAAACACATTATATTACACTTTAAGTGGGGCCACTAAGTAATGTTGACAACTCGCAGAGAAGCCATTCAATGAACAGGGATTTAGAAATGACAGTGGGTCAAGTAGATGACTCAGCTGTTTGGGATTAACGTGCACATCTGACGCCCTCTGGGAAAGAGACTGGCAAAAGAATTATATAGTGAGAGCTACTAATGACTCAGCACTGCTGAAGGGGAGTTTGCTCACATTGTACAGGTTCATTTGTGAGGATGGACTGTTAATATCCAAACAGAAGACATGACCAAATAAAGTCAATGTGCTTGGTATATGAAAAGTGTTGATTCACTAAGGGCTGATCAGCATGATGAGAAATAACTTTTTGTGTGAATTGTATGTACTGTAGTAGTGATCAAGCAATGATCCCCCTTGATTCTTCTTTCAGAATGATTTAATCACCACAAACGTTCAGGATTTCTTGGAGTGTACAAACAGTACCATATGTAAGAACACACTGCATTGTGCTGTGTGTGTGTAGAAGTGAGTTTTCAGGCTGTTTGGCTTAGGAATTGACATATGCGGGTGTTAGACTGCTGTAGTATATTTACTTTGTAGTCCAGATTGAGCCATCCATGTCTCTAGACAGTGTCTTCGACGGTCTTCAGGAGCTGCAGACAGATAGGTGATGAAGGCTGCAGCAAGCATGGCAATAGTGGGGAGCGTATCCAACTCGTTCTTTATCTCAGACATCTGATTAAAACAGAGACATGGATATGAACAAGAGAAAGGACGGGGGAGGATGAACAGAAAAGTAGGTGATTTGGGTGGAGGAAGTGAGAGAGAGGGGGGGGGGATGTGAAGAGAGAAAGGGAAAAGGGAAGAAACATTTGGGCACAGCATAAGACTCATCCATCCATCCATCTATCCACTGCAAATCATTATCCGTAGCTTAGTTTCTAACCCCACATTATCTGGAATGTGTCTGTTGTGACATCTGACAAGATTTACATGTATCCTACGAACGTAAAGACACACATGCACACAGGTCTCTGCAAGGTGATCAGAAAAATAGGTCTGTGCCATAAAGCATCAGGTTCTAACTGTATTAAAGCAAATATCTGACAAAACATCCTATTATTATTATTGCGTTTATTCCTGCACGACTTGCTCTGCAGTTGTGTACCCCTCTCTCTGTGTGGTTCTTCCTTCCCTTGAAACACTGAAACAGATTAGAGGCATTAGCATACAGCACACCACAACTACTGCATAGTGAGCAAAAGAGTTAGGGATGAAATTTGTGCGTGTATGTGTGAGTGTATGGAAATACGTGAGCGGAGAGTAAACTGGCTCTTTGGTGCGGGCCTTGAGGGAAGCAGTGTGAGGGAGAGTGTGTGTCGCAGAAAAAGATTGAGTGTTTTAATTAAGGTGCAGACAGATGCTGTGGAGAGGAGTAAAAACAGCCTGAAGGGACCCAGGACAGCAGGATCTATCCCCCTGACACACACACACACAACCGAATGTACACCTCCTGTTGCTCTTACATGGTAAATGAGCACCTTTTTAAGTAAATGTGCATAACCTCCCACACCAGTACACATATAAACAGACCCATGCATCAAACTACCTGTGCGTTCCACCGCGTGTGTTCGCCATCCAGTTGTGATATGAGCTGCTCGGCAGCATTTATTGTGTCCTGAGCTTTTGTCACCTCGGCCTCCAACTTAGCTGCCTCTGTGGTATGACACTGAAACCTGAAAAGAAAACGTGAGGAGAATGAAAAGGCGACATGCAAAAGGGGTCAGTGGAATATTTATTTAGGGAGTAGAGTAGGGCAGAATAGAGAAGACTAAACAGGAAGCATAGTTGGTGCATAAAAGCATAAAGGCATCACTTTTGTTGAACTTTGACCTGTAAGGGACACAGATCAATGTTCAGCCCATTAAAAGGGAAGAGAGAGTTGGTTGTTCATAGCATCAAGAGTATTTAGAAGGATATGACAAGTACTGCGAGGAGAAGCATTTAAACCGTTAACCTAAGACAATGTAACAATCATACAATGTTTTCCACAGGTGAAATACATTAGAAGGATGCATGGGAGCCATACTTGTCCTTTAACTCGTTGACTCTGGCTCCAACAGAGTTGAGTTGGCCTTCCAGCTTATTCTTTCTGCTCTCTGTCTTCCTCAGGTTTCTAAGAGACGAAAAGAAAAGATGTGCGTCTGTGTTTATCCCAAAGAGTGTTAAACATTTATGTTTTATTTGTGTGTGTTCCTACTCCAGTAGTCCGGCCTGCTCTCTCTCCAGTGGCTCTATCCTCTCTAGGACGTGAGAGTACTGGACGTTGGCTTTTACCCAGGCAGCCAGAGGAGCAGCTGCTGCGCTTGCACGCTTTGCATTCTAACCATAATAAAAAAAAAAAAAACAGACAACTCCATTTTAACAACAGGTTTAGATACGTCGACAAGCTGTCTAAAACATCCACCAACCCTTCATGTAATTCTCATTGTGCTATCATGGTCAGCTGACCTTAGGGTCAAAAGACGCCTTGTTCCTGTTGAGCAGCTCCTCCACACTCTGGCGAATCTCAGGGGTGATGTTACTGGCTTCGAACGTCGCTATTTCTTCCCTCACACCCCGCTTAGCCAAAAAGCTACAGAAAGAGGGGTTAAGGGAAAAAAGGAGATAGGAGTACATCACAAGTTAAACACATTCCTTTCTATAGCAGAATAGCTTGTTTTTGACCATGTAAACCAGATGTCTTTGTACTTTGCAGGGCTTCATTTGTTATAATGTAGCCCAAGTTTAAAGTTGTTTCAGTCAGTTCCTAGCTATGCCATCCTTTTTCTCATCTTCTTTCTCTGTTCCCCTCCATCCATTAACACTCCATCACCTCCTCACACCTCTTTTTGGTGACTCTAGAGGTGTTGAAGATCATCATCAGTTTAATTGCTCCCAACGGGGAAACTTTCTCCTTATCTATATGTTTCCATCCTTCTTTTTCACCCTTGTTCAATCTATCCTTTGCACATTTTTCTCATTTTTTCCCTCTCACCTCTTCATGCTGACCCAGGAGGTGTCAAAGATGCCCATCAGTCTTAGCACCCCCTCCAGGATGTCTCTGATGACATCAGGGGGCATGCGGAGAGAGCGAATCTCAGACAGAGCTTCAGGCTTGATGTTTCCCACTGCACGCTTTGCTTCATCTACCAAAGGCTACAGGGCACCAGTAGAAGTAAGGTGGAAAGTAAGCGATGCATAGGTACAGCTGGAATTATACTATGTATGAAAGGTGCAGGATATGTGTATTTCTAATAAACAGTAGTCATCATAGTAATCACAGAATTTACCTGTACTTCCTTCAACTCGTCATCTATTTTGGCCTTTCTCTCTTCAATCTTGGACACTTCGTGAGCCATCTTCCCTTTTATCTTTTCCATCTCCGTCTTCTGGTCACTGGCATTCTGGATAACCAGAAAGATCACAAGGCTCGATAAAACCACTCCAAATATTTCGTTGGCTGTTTAAAGTAAACATAATAAACTTTTTCTATTCACCCTCAAAATATAATTTTGCCTGATCCTACACTACTCCCTCCTATCCATCTTCCCCAAGCTCAGTCTATCAGTCATCCACCTAGTTTGTTTCTACCTTTCATCTCTTTGTCCTAGTCCTTCTCCATTTTCCCCGCTGTCTCCATCTCTACGGGAGGCAGAGCTGCTACAGCCCAGAGAGAACAGTCTATTCGTTAATTATCACTCTGCAAGCTGACTTCACTACCAGTTCTTTCTCTGTCCCTCTTTCCCCATCTCACTGTAAAAGCGGGATCCCCAAAGAGAGAGAGAGTCAGGATATAAGAACTAATGAAGAGGAGAGGAGAGGAGAGGAGAGGAGAGGAGAGGAGAGGAGAGGAGAGGAGAGGAGAGGAGAGGAGAGGAGAGCGTCACTGTGAGAGTTGCAAGGAGGTCAGATGTAACTTGGAGGAGACATGAAACCCTGCAGGACTACCACCCTGCCTGCTGCTGTCAAAGTTACACACAGTGACATGCACACATTCACAAACAAACACACAAACCTGCATGGAGCTGGTGATTTCCTGCAAGGCAGAATCTGCCTCCTGTTGTTTAGTCTTCAGCAGCGAACTCTGCTCCGCAGCCCGCCTTTTCAACTCATCGACCAATGCCTTGGCTTCATTCAGCTTAGACACACCTGCCTGCAGGCAAAGCTTATTTCTTAATAAATAAAGAAAAACTTTCTGGCCATTTTATATAACAAACTTTTACTCACAAAAACAACTTAGAGCATTTGTGGAAATGAAATTAACAACTGTGATGTAGTACAGATTATACTTTACCTGAAGATGCTGTTGTCTTGTTGTGAGCTGTTGTTGCTTCCGGCTATATAAAGCAATGTAAACATTCAGAAAGGCCAAGTACTGGCTGGGTGTTGCACCCTGTTCTCTACATGACTCATGAACCATCAGAAACAAACGGCACAGGTCTCCTCGCCCAGTCCCTGCTGGGTGCAAAAGGTGAAGAGCACAAAATGAAAATGACAGTGGTGAACCTAAAAGTGACAAATTATTATCAAACTTAACACAAACAAACATTATGTGCATGTGCTATTACCTGAGCTTTTCCCTTTAGTACCCTTTCCTCTGTCCTTCTCTTCCCCTGGTCCTCCCTCTGTCTTTGCCAACAACAACTCTGGAATCTGACGAGATGCAGGTTTACACATCACATGTGGAATTCAGACGGAAAGCAATGACGTGTGTTTTTATTTCACAAAGTAAAAGGGTCAGCAATATGTCTGAATGCAGTGGCTGCATTGCATTTGAGTATGAGGTAACAGTATCTTCAAATCTTCACAAGACCGACTTCCAAAGCTCTGTCTTTTCAATATATCCACACAGATATACAGTATGTCTGGTGTTATCTTCCCTGTACTTTTTTTGTTATCCTCTAACCTTCTTCATGCTGCTTTCAGACCATCCTTCCATCCACTGGACTGAACACTTGCGATAAAAAGCCGGGTTGCTCTCACAGTTGATGGTGAAGTTAGAGTTGGAGCAGTCCATAACCAGAACAATGTGAAGGTTCTGCTGGATTCCTACGTGAGAAACACAAAGATGAGCCAGGTTACAGAACAAAACCAGTGGAGGAGTTTATTACAAATGCAGAAGGCAATAACAGTGCTCTCGCAATATTGCCCCCGTGATGAATAATGAGAGTTTTTTTAGTGGCTTTATTTGCAAATGATACAGCAGCATCTTAACATGACACACGCCAGTGCACATCAGGGAGACAAGAATCGAATCAGATACAATCGCAGAGGAGGACAATCTAGATAGATTGGGATAGGGAGTAGGAATAGCATGTGTGTTGTGCAAAGCTGAAGGCAGACTAATGAATAAAAAGCAGGTATCGTGTTTTCCTAAATATAAAGAACTAACTGTAGGAAAAGTAGTTGTAGAGGGGCCCAGTAAATCCATCCTGTGAAGCAGCATCTTTGAGGGGAGAGAGGAGGGGCTCCAGTTCCTCTGGGGTATACAGACCAGGCACTTCACCTGAAACATAACACATACAGTAATCAGAGTTTAAACACTTTAACACCAGCATCCCTCAGAAGGAACTTCATACAAAAGACACTAGAACTAACCCTATCAGAAATGCATTGTACGTAGCTAATCCAAATTCTGACCTGACCCCTAAAATCAAACTGTAACAACCTTTGAAACCTTAACAGTCAAATTAGTTTCTATAAGGATGCAATAAAAACACACAAACAAACAGCACAATACACACCTGATGACAGCAGACTGTTGACCATCTCTAAGAAAGCAGAGTGAACAAACTGATAATCCTCCAACAGCAGAACCACTTGCTGCCCCTCCAGACCTGCCAACTGCATCACCTGCACATAAAGTACATTATGAGCATATTTACACTTTAACTGCCAAGTACAGGTGACAGTCCACACATCAATTTTGCAACTAAAAACCTAAGCAAATCTTCTGATAGATTGTTTATTGGAGGATAACTTAATAGCTTGCCAGTAAAATGAAATTATAGCTTCATCCACTCTGCAGAAAGCTTGGCACTGTGAACCAATAGAGACAATAACATTTTAGGTGCAATACACACTTACCGTCTTTAGGTCGTTGTTGAAATGCTTTAGAGAATAACCACGGGAGATTTTAGGTGTGAACAGTGTGTATCCATGCATATGTGACACCAGACATGTGGCTGTATGTCGACCCACTCCACTCCGACCCGCCAGAAGCAGAGAGCCACCAGGTCGACTCAAGACGCGATCAATCCTGGACACAAAGTCACACACTTCCCAGAACAGGAGAAGGTCCAACTCTTTGTTCTCACGACTGTACAGCACTACTCCCTAAAGAAAGACAAGTCAGTATCACACACAGGTGAGGAAATGAACAAATACCATGAAACGAAAAGAAGAAAACAAACCCTTTAAATGAGACATAATTCAGATTCTTAGCTTTATGAGTTGCAAAAATACAGTAATCTTAAAAATTCCCTTTGTGTAGAACACTCTCTTTCTGTGTGGTGCAGTAACAGTCAAAACATAAACTGTAGTGGAACATAAGGATTAAATTGCAGATAAGTAAAGAATGCTTAGCTACTTTCCACTACTGTGCGTTTATTCACCAGACAACAATTCATCACTGAGTACCTTCTGTATGACTTGTTTTAAGTCAGCAGAATTCAGACGTCCCAGTTGTTTACCATGAGAAGGTAGAGACTGGCCTGGAGCAATTACGGTCCCTTCAGAAGCTCCCCATGTCACATAGAAACCATCTGCAGGCAGGGGAAATATTACACACTGTTACGCACCTGCATACCGTATGCGCACATCAAATGAGATGAAAAACACACACAAAATGAACACTGCAACAGCAGAACTGTCTCTGTCTCTTTGGTGTCTTTAGTGCGGCTGCCAGCACTGTAAGCCTTTGTTTAGCAGTTTGAAGGGCCTTGGTTGTAGATATGACATTGTATTTATTCATCAGCCAGGACCTGTTCCTGATCATTACATCTCTTTGTAGTTGCACCCGTTTTTTTTCTCGTTTCTTTTCTGGCTTCCAAAGATAGTTTGCACGAAGAAGACATGGTGTCAACACTGGCCAAGCATTGTGCTGCTGTGCACATCATTACAAAGCATTACCGTTGTGTTACGAATCTACCTTTTATTTTCATTTCTCCTGGGACAGTATGGAGACCTCCTGTGCCACAACAGTAAACATCACTCTGGTTTAACTATTGATGCTGTTAAGAACAGGAGAATGAAGCAGGTCAGTAAGAGATCAGCTGTCTCATACCAGTCATGTTGTCTGTAGCGTCAGAGCCCCAGTCTCCCCGAATGATGGAGGAGAGGATGTTGTCAAAGGTGTGAAGGTCTTTGGAGGAAACTAGCCGGTCTCTGAACAGCCTTTTGGCCTCATATGCTACCACCTCCATCACGCTGTCTGTCACATTAGATTGAGCTAAAAAGACATAAATGTGACACACAAACACACATCATGGACTGCCATTTCGTTTGTGGGACTTAGGAAAGATGGGATTTGCAGATTTAGTTTGAAATTATGGTCTGATTGGAACATCAAAATAACATTCTGCACAAAAATGAATTTTAGTGATTTCTCTGCAAAGATAATTTTTCAAAATCTCATTTACTACTGTGAACATTTTATAGTTTTAAAATTGACAAATACAGGACACAAGCACTACCACCAAGGCCTCAACATGAGTCAAAGGGCTTTTTGGTTAGATCTGACATAGACACAAACACAGTTGCACAATAAAGATGAGAAGAGAACGTTTTTACATACCAGAATGTAGGTGTGCAGCAAAGGAGGAAGTAAGAGGAAGTAAAAAAATGATGAGTGCGGGAAAAGAAAAGTTTGCTGGCGTGTTTAATTAAAATAAATGATTGGACTCACTATCACAGCAGGGACACATTGCAGAAAGAGAGAAAGAGTGAGAGAGAGGGAGATGAAAGGACAGCAAAGGAAAAGGAAAGGATGATAAAAGAGAGAGTGACAGAGAAGAGAGTAAGGAAAGAAGGAAGAGGTTGAGAGAGAGAGATCAAAATATTAAAAAGGTGAAAGTTGGAGAGGTTCTTAGATCAATACTAACATAGTTATTAATAGTTGATCCTCAGGAACAGGACAATTATTCTACCTGTTGCTTGTGGTGGTGGTTCAGAACAACCTACGGTCCATGTGTCTGCCTCTTAAGGCTTCCCATATTATGTTTTAAATGTTTATGACTCTGGGTCCCTGTGAAACCTGCAAGCGCTTACTTATTACCTAAAGATTTCATCAATCGTAGTTACAGAAGTGGCATATTGCATTGTTGCACGTTACCTGCGGTGAGGTCATATCGCAGTAGGCTGAGGACCCATTCAGTTAGAATGCATGGAGTGAACAGGTAGTGACTGTGATCATCCACTGTAAACTTAGCTTTTACCTGAGAGAAAAGAAGCACATGGAAAGCTGGTAACATATCTACAGTATAGCTGTAGAAAAATGAACTGTGGATAACTTATGCTGGATTTATGCTTAATTTACAGTAATTCAATCAAAATGATGTCACCTATCTCATTCATCAGCATTAAAGGCATCAAATATGGCATTAATTATTAAGATTTAAAAGCTCAATATGTGTTCTTGCCATAGCTTAAAATTGCCATTTCAAACGGGTATTTTTTTTAGCAGTGCTACTGGTCGCAAACGAGTCTGGATGTGAGGTTTTTTTCTGTGCTGGAGAACAACCATGGATTCATGGTGGAATAACGCAAATTCAAATAAGAGTCTTTAGTCTGACTGTCTCAGGCAACAAAACGCAGATACAAATATACTGTAAATGTGAACATGAATGGGCAGCCTGTCTAATTCAATACCTGTTCATACAGCTGCACTAGAGACCCAGCCAGCTGGTGTGTCCTCCCTGTGCTAGCCCAGGCTGCCTGGCTTCCCAGGCTATGCTGCAGAACTGGCTGCAGGTACGCTGAGTAGATAGTCTGCAGCTGCTCCCTGTCTGGATAGCTAAAGGTAGAGACAAAGAAGACGTGAAACAGATGAAAGTAGCAAAAGAATGAATGAATGTACTCAAAAAAGGTTAATCCAAAAGCAAAGATCACCATGACCTGGATGACTGAGAACCTTCACAGATAAAGAATGCACTTTGTCAATCATCAAAAGAGTTTTATGTGATTATTTGGCACTTGGAAATTACTTACTCGATGGTGCAGATGCGTACAACAGAGGAGAAGCGAGAGGTGAGTGAATGGCCCCC
This sequence comes from Microctenopoma steveboyesi, assembly GCA_032359275.1. Lineage (NCBI taxonomy): Eukaryota > Metazoa > Chordata > Actinopteri > Anabantiformes > Anabantidae > Microctenopoma > Microctenopoma steveboyesi. The sequence continues at coordinate 12,703,791 of JAUMHF010000005.1, read as the reverse complement.
AACAGCACCTCCTGTTGACATGGACGCTACCACCTGAATGTTCTCAAGACTCACCCACTCCAGATTTTCATCATAAAATCCGTTATATGTCAACAGCTGAAGGAGAGATGGGGTTGGGTTTGTTAATATCTCTGGCTATTAGTCCATGCTAATGTCATAAAAAAGTGAGCTCCTGAGAGCTCTGACATTAAAAACTGTGCTTATTTAAGCCACATCATCAATCCATGCAGTCATTTTTTGTTTTCGTGTTTATGCACAATAGCTACCTGTTGCAGGAAGGCAGTGAGGTTGCTCGTCCCCCATTTGTCCGGTTTCGGTAGGTTGATGTCTTTGAGATAAAGGACCAGGTTCTCACAGTCCTTGGGTCTGAATACTCGACCGGTGTTAGAACTGAGCAACAGGCAGGTCTGACTGAGCTTCTGCAGGACATGGCGAGATGAAGTCTGTGCACTGCAGTGAACCATGGCGACTTGTGTGGAGCGCAGCTGAGAAAAGGCATAGCGCAGGAGCATGCTAGACAAAATACAACAGAAAGAAAAATGACACGCACAGGTAATTATTATATATTATATGTTTAAAGGCAACAGGACAGGGTCGAGCAGTGGATGCTTAGATCACATGCCTAAATGCTTTCGCTTTTACATAGCTAATGTTGAGGACATTTTCAAAACAGCAATAAGGGAGATGGGGAAATGAGTGTTAACTCAGTGTATAATGGCTCACAGGAATTCAGAAGAATTAAGTTTGTGAGAAAGGACCAAAAGTGCATGAATGCAGAAACATATAGAGAATATTTGGGAAGTAAATGCATGTGGCTGCGTGTTTGCTTCTTCCAGTGTTTGTGTGTACATTCATTTGATAGTTTTGTTTTTTCCAGATGAACAAGTTGCCAAACCCAGTGCCTCAGTGGCACAGTGACATTTTAGGTAAAGTGAGGCGATGCAAGACAAGGAAATGAGAAACGCCAAGAGTAAGACTCAAATGGACAGAGTGACCCTTGCTCTTTAAACCCCTGTGGAGTGAAGCAATTACTTTTGAGGCAACAAGTCTGTTCTCGTACACAAACACGAGCACATACCACAGACACACATGCAGATCTGATCCTTCTTCTGAAAAGTGACGCCTTTACGTTAAAGGGCAAGTCTTGAATAAAAGATACTTTGATATCAGTGTTGATTCTGTGCTTTTGCCCTTTTTAGTGTCCACTGCATCTGCCTCACAATTAATAATGCACTCGTCCACCATGACCCTACCAACCCTTATTCTCCATGCAGACCCACAGGTCTAGAGGTTAGCATGAAGAGTGCCTGCTTAGTCTTTTTACACAGGCTACCATTGAAAAAAACAAGAAAAAAATGATGATAATTAATGATAATTTTAGTAACCGGGTCAATGTAAATCAGCTCAGTAAGTCAAATCTAGAACTAAAATGTGGTGTTTGAAATCGTTAAGGAGCTCTAGTCATGTTCGATCAGAAGTACAAACTGATTACTTAGCAATACAAAGAGAATTTATTTTATTTTATTAGTAGTTTTCAAACTGTGTTTATAATTATGTTTGCATGTAAGCTGTGACTTTGCCACCTTGTATATGTCTATACTGTCTGCAGTGTGATTTCATTTGTATAGATCTGTGATTATGTGTATATGCTGCCTATGGTAATGTGTGTGTCCTGTATGAGCATGCATTACCCCTTTCCACAGCCCTCTGGCCCGACCACCATGAAGGGCTGCCTGTGCTGAGAAGTGAGCCATGGGAAGAAACAGTGCAGACCTCTCTGCATGTCTGGAGTCTCAATAACAGGCAGTGTGTGTGCGTTAGAGAGCTGTTCCAGTGCGAGACCCTCAGGACAGCGAAATGTATAGGCTGCTAGATGGCCACTGTTGGAGTCGTAGTAGGTATCTAGTGGTTTTCTGTTGTCTGGTGGGCTTTCTCTGGCCCAACTCAGCAACTACAGAAGGAGAAAGAAATAACAGTATACTATATTAGTACAGAGATGACTCAACCTTCTTTTATTTTTTTTGATTTATATGAAAGACATGAATACATTTCCATTCTCCAACTTAACTGCACAGGGGTCCTTACCTCTTTGGCAAACTCTGATCGTGTTTTGAGGTTGAGGTTTCCTCCCAAACCTCTAAGAAGACCAACAACGAACTGGCCTCTCTCTGTCACAGTGCTGATATGTGATAGACCATTAAACACTGTACCCACCAGACTAGTCTCCACCACAAAGTCATTCTGATAAAAGCACACAGCAATAGACAAGTTAAGTTAAACACCTAGAGGTACGGAATGACATTTCCTCTTAGTATGAGGACATAACAAGACATAACTCTAACACTAACGCTGCAGTACGTACTGAGTCTACTGATTTTTTAAAAGCGTTTTCTGTAAAGTTTAAATTGATTACACAAAACACTCACTGGCACGTCATCAAGGAAATCATTTATTAAGAAAGTGCAGCATTATAGCAATCATTGTGGTCATTTGTATTTTACAGGAGTATTTAATATTGATAATGAACAATGAAACGGTTTATTTTGACCAGTATGCAGAGGGAGGCCAGGGCAGGGATTACCTGTTTAATGACCCAGTCCAAGGCTCGTTGGAAGTAATCTCCCAGCCAATTTTCCAAGTTACCACGACACTCCTCTGGCTGAGCCCTCAACCACGATTTCACCAAGGCACTCACGTCTATGTCCTCATCACTTAAGATACATATGGGAGAAAATAGAGGTATAAAAAAAGAAAAAAACCCAGAAAGAAAGACACTCAAAACCTGCGCAATACGGCTTACTGACCTAAGAAATATCATGCCCATGCGAGAGATAGTGGCTGGTGAAGCGCAGCTGAGGTCATGAGTCTCAAACAGGAAATTAACATTGGGTCCAAACTGGATGCGCTCTCCACTAGGCATGGTTAACAACCGATTATCATCAAGCACAGAGTTCAGACTCTCAATCCACTCTGGGTCAATATCACCGTCGCACACAATCCACGAGCTCACTTCTAGAAAAAGATACAGTACATAGTGTTTACACTATGGATACACAGAATATATGACTTTCAATAAAGTACAGAATATAGGTAATGTTGACCATAGGTTGTCTTCTTACCCTGTGGTTCTCTGACCACATTCCTGGCACTGTGGGTAAGGACACCATCCGCCCATTCTCTGGTGTCCATGTCTATATGTCCCAGTAGCTGTTGTCTGGGCATGGCCTTGGGGTTCATTGTGTACTGCTTCACCTACAAAAATATTACATCATAACGACGACGGCAAAATATATTTTACCTGATCCATAAACATCTGAGTAAATGTTTTGTGCTTCTTTGTAGACTAAATAATACTGAAACTTAAGACTTATGCAGTTTTTCTGAATTTATACATCAATACATTTATTATATAATTAATGAACGACCGTCCAACAATTTGTCTCTTACTCACCACTTTGCCTGTTTTGCTGAGAGCAGCCCTAAGCATTTTCCACAGCGTTGACTTCCCTGCTCCACTTGGCCCTACGATGACTACACCCATGCGTTGTCTGAGCTGTTCATTCAGCTCCAATGCCTTCTTCAGCTATACAGACATGGAAAACCAGACAAAAATAATCAGTGGTTAGATATCTTTGCACTGTAGAGGGATCACAAACAGTAGCTGAATAGAATGTATGAGTCTAGAGTATACATTTGGCTAATAGGCATACGTCTTCATTCACCTGGCTGGGTATAAGCTCAAGATGTGCCTCCTTGTAGACTTGTTCCAGTGCATGCATGAGGATCTGGTCCTCCACATCGGTGAAATTAACCCCAGAGAAGACATCTCTGACCAGTGCATCAAACCGAGAGCTATCGGCAAACGTCAGCTTGGACATGGTGTTCAGTCTCAATGCCTGTACTACCAGGCTACTCTCTGGAACTACATGTAGATGAAAAGGAAAAAGCAGAAGCAAAAATATGGGATTTATGGACAAGCACACCAAAAAGTTATCAGACTTGCCGAGTGATTATCCCTTTATCCTGTTATAAAAGTGCTAATTAACAAGAGTTGTCAAGATCTAAGAGTTTGTCAATACTTTGTTCTGTGAAGGGCCAGGAGGCCAGATATGCTGGCCTTCCCTGCAGGCACAAATGTGGTGTTTGTTTCATGACAGAGACAAACACTTGGTCGCACTACACACTGAGACAAACACAGGAAAACCTTAGGGATTCATCAAAAGACAGAAGGTGTATGTGATGTGTGTGTGTGTGTGTGTGTGTGTGTGTGTATAAGGGGGCAGGAGGTGGAATAAAAGGATCTAAAAAGAGAGAGATGTGTTCGTTACATTTAAAGAGGTAAAGAGGAAAATGACAAGAAGGGGGTGGGGGTATTGAAACTGTAAGGAGGAGAGGGGGATGAAAAACAGAGGGCAGCGAGTGAGATCAAGTGGGACGAGAGTGGCATCAATAGCTGGGTATCAGAGAGAGAGCTAACAAGAGGTCAGGAGGAGGGGGGAGGAGGTGGGGAAAGAGGTACTCTGGAGGCAAACAACAAAACTCTGGCAAAGTGTTTGGGAATGGGAGTAGGGAGAAGGACAAAAGTACAAAGTGAAAAGCCCACGGAAGAAATGTTTTTAAAGGGTTTATCTGGGCTAAATGTCAATTGATGGTGAGTCTAAATTACAGGATATAGAGAGCAAGGACAACAGCAGGTGTACGAAGAGAGCGCTTGTCAATAGAGCCTTCCTGATGCTGAAGTACACTCACGCATGGTATTTACCAAACTGAATTTAAGAGCTATCCACACATAGAAATGTGGATTGTCGAAACATTTTGTAGCGTGACCCTGCCGGGTGCAGGATAAGAATCTCCAGACCAGGCAGACTTTTACTTCATCCTCTAATCCTCTTCATCGGCTCTGCAACTTTCTGCCCCTCAGGTCAGCAGCCTACTGTCGCTGTAGAATGTTCAGCATTTCTCATTTTAGACTCCGACCAAAATATCCTGTGTTATTGACTTTATGTCATTATCATTATCACTGAATTTGAATTTTACTTAGACCAAAACATAAAAATACAGTCAAACAAACAAATGTAATAGTGGCAGCTTTTCAGCATGATTCCTGAAACATGCCTTGATAGGGCGCCCCAGTGTAATTATGTGTTTTCATGCCACCTTCATACCACAAATAGACGATTCCTGTACCCTGCCTAAGTAGGGAGTGTTCAGTGTGCAGAGATTGCACAGTGCTACACATTGCATGAATGCATATATTGTCATTGGGGTTTTCCTCTCTGACTTCCTGCATGTATATGGTGGAAATCAGAATCCAGTTCACTTTAAATATGAAGTTCTTCTTCTATAACTTCATACCGTATATTATGTTTTTCAGACCCATTAAAGAGTGGTGTGGTGGCTGTGGTGTGTGCACTACATTGCATTCTCCTAACTTCCTTGTTGCATGCCACTTTAGGAAAAGTAAAAATGGCTCACAGAAATGGTGTTACCTAAAATAACAAATAGCCAGAGGGGTCTTACTCTTGTCCTTGTCATGACTCCTCCTCTGTTGCTGCAGGAGACTGCCACAGGCCTTCAACACTGTCTTCAGAGCACGCAAGCCCCAGTCATAGTGTTGTTGAGGAGTCAACAGCTCCCTGAACAGACAAATAAAGGTACATTTTCAAACATGTAGACTCTCACTTGACATTGGTTATAGAACTAAGAGAAAAGGATGGCGGCAATATTGCACTCTGCGATTGTATTGGGAGTATAGTTCACTTCAATTATATTCAAAACACACAGAATGATTAAATCTGAAAAATAGAAAACTAACAATTAGTAAACTATGCAGACTAGACATGTGTTTGAATTATGTAGCAGATATCATACTCCTGGACTAAGACTATGCAACAATGTTTACCTGGCCAGGTTGAAGATTGCAACCAATTTACGTCCCAGTATTTCTCCGTTTTTGAAGCCCTCAGAGTAGAGAATGACCTCAGCAATGAGCTCATTGTCAGGCCTGCTCATGGCCACAGGCCTGAACAGCTGCTTTAGGTTGTCTGGAAGCTTCTGTCTGCCTCCATAGCCTTTTCCTGCTGGGTTTAATGTGATGAACACCCCAGAGTTTGGATCCAAATCCACCTGAAAGAAGAAGCTATATTAATTTATATTAATTAATATAATTTATATGAACTTTTATTAACTATAAGTTAATATAATTTGACACAATAGGGAGTACTGGAGGTGTATGAGGTGCATGTATATATATATATATATATGAATAGGAACATATAATAAAATGAGCTTGAAGAACTCTTGAATAAGTGCATTTTGGCATCAGTACTTAGAGTCTGTGTCTGTTCTTATTTTCTGACCTCCTTCCCCAGCAGTTCACATGTGTGCTTGTGATGTTTGAGAGAGTCTTGGATGGCTTGAATCTGCATGGAAACTGCAGATAGCACTGCTTCCTCTAAACGGTTAAACTCGTCAAAGCAGCCCCATGCTCCACACTTCACCAAACCCACAAAGATCCGTCCCATTGACTTCACATCGATACCCTGGAAAACAGAAACAAAGAAAAAGTTCTCACGTGCTTTTACTAAGCGTGTTTTTATATGCTTCAACAGAGTGATTGGAAATGACAGAATAAATGCCATAAAACAAAATGTGTAGACAATCAATCCAATTATCTTTATACCTCATCACAGTTAAACACCAGCACCTGGCGTCCAAACAGGCCTCCGAGGGCTTTGACTGACTCAGTCTTGCCCGTGCCAGCAGGTCCGTAGGGATTCCCCCCAAGTCCCATCTTCATGGCCTGGGTTAGGGTAAGGTAGCACTTATCGGTCAGCGGAGTGTGTACCAGCTTAGACGCATTTCCCTGCGAGGTAGGATGGAGAAGACAGAGAGTGATAAAGAGAAAGAAAAAAACATAACAGTGTGAGATGGCCAGCAAGTAAAGATATGGAAAAAGAGACAAAAAATAAAAGACGCAAAACATACAGATGATGGTTTAAAAGGGCGAAGAATGAAAAACAAATGAAGAAAAGGCAAAACATAATGAAAAGGAGGGAGTCTAATGTATTTTCAGGGAAATCCAGGGAGGAATACAGGCTGGTGCTCTGCATCTCTGCAGAAACAGTGCCACCAAAAGGTAAAGGATAAGAAATGAAAGTAAACCTGCCTTTTCTGTTTTGCTCAATAGTCTGAACAGTATGGAGATGTTTTAAATCTTTCTGATTGAGACAGGAAACTATGCTGTTGCAATACTCCAGGTGAGAGTAGAGAAAACCAGGACTGAATTTTAACATTCAACAAATTATTGCTTACACAAAATTAAGTTCCTTAAATGATAAAAACATGATTGATTAGTAGTTTACTTCTAAATATTTTTGGGCCCAATTATGACATTTTTTTGGAAATTGGAATTTAATTGCATAAAATTCAAAGCCATCCATCCAATTCCACAGAAGAGTAGCTAACTATATGACAGCTCACCTGGTATTCATATGTATAGCTGAACTCCGCATTCACCATGTGTATGTGGCAGCATTTGTCTGGTCCCATGTAGAAGCGAAGCTGTTTCTTCCAGCCCCAGGCTTCAGGACTGGAAACACCTGTCTGGTTCAGCTGCTTCACCACACTGATGTTGTGGATAATGTCGAGAATTAAAGCCTTCAGCTTCAGCTGCAGGACACTGGATACTGGAAAAAGGTGCACAAGATGGCCAAACTGTTAAAATCCAGTCATTTTTTAAATGGCATGCACAATATGACACAAAACACACAAGCTTTTCATATTCATATTATACACGGAGCAGTTTATGCCTACTCATAGTCCTGATTGTATAAAGATTCAACTGAAGACATCTCTTTTCATAAAAAAATCTAGCTAGTTGTATTTGGTGTTCCGGGATTGATATTAATCTAAAGTCATAAGATATTTAGATAAATAGCTGTGCCCAGAACTCGTAGGTGCTTTGCTGTGAATAAATGGTTTTATTCTAAACAGAAGAGCAAAGGTTTTTATGTTACCACAAACCCAGTTCTTGTCATCCATGAGGGAAGCCGTTTAAAAATAGGAAGATTGTATTGATTGCTTAAAAGAATAAATAGGACCAGTCACTGTGCAGAAACGTCTGACAACTAAGGTGAATTTTTGAAAGACTGAAGTTACGTAGTCAATACAAAAACAATTTAGAACGAAAAACTTGGCCATTCATGGATACAAACACAGCGATATCCTGGAAAGTCATTATCGTAAACTAATGCTGTCATAAATGACACAAAAGGTACAACCCTATCTAGGAGTATTTTAACTATTACTCATTTGTAGAGTCATGTTACAACTGAGATATGTAGCATATAGTAAGAATTGTCCCTTTTAATGGTAGTAGAATGACAGTCTGGTAATTTCCTCACCTTTACATGACCATTTATGTGGGCTCTGTGCAAGCACGTAATGCACAAATATGAGGAGAGGTGCAAACAGACAAGGGGTTTATTCAAATAATATTTAAAGCTGCTATTTCAGCGTAACAACTAACGATTATTGTGAGTAATTGTGAGTTGCTTTATACTGTATGATGTTTATCATATCATTACATCCATGTAATCTTCTAGAGGTAGAAAAAGACAGAGTAATAAATATGTTGCCTTAGATTTAAGAAAAGCTGCATCAGAATGATTTTGAGTTACATATATCTGTCCATTCAGTTTATTAACTGGCACGGTTGTTACAATGCAAGACCAAGGATGTGACTGGCTAAGAATGAATTTATTAATTACCTTCAACCTTCAATTTACTTCTGAGCTCAGCCAACGCTGCTGTACTCTCTGCTGCGCCGAGCTAGTGCGAGTAAAATGTTGCACATTTAGTTCATTGTTTTGCTATAAAATGCCGTGCTTCAAGTGAATATTACATTTGGTGATTTAAGCACTTATGATTCACATAAAATCAGCAGAATGACATTTTTTATGCCAAACTTCAGCAGGGCTAGTGATAACAGATTCTTGCATGGCTCTTTTAATCCTAAATCATCGGCATAGGTTACTTTACCACATACATCTCTCAAGGTGGAATTTGAAATTATAATTTGAAATGCTAATGGGAAGAAATGCCATCTGCACGGTGCTTTGGATGTATTGTAGGTAAGTATTAATGCATCTGTGATGTCAGCCTTGATGTGCAAAATTAGAAAGTACCTTGCCAAATGTACACCATTCTGTCTTGCCTCTGTGCCAAAGGCGAGAAAGCTCCCACTCCCTGCTTGGGTTTATGGCCCATTTATGTACACTGGGTAATTTGATTATCCTTCTTCCCATTACTTTAGCTGCTTTAATCAGTACTGTGACTCTATAACCCCCTCAACAACCTGGTTGTTATAAGCAAGCCAATCATTTAATGAGAAGGTAAATGGCTTGTATTTCAAGTTGGAGATATGATCTAGTATCTATACCATAATAGATGAATATTACGCAATAGTCTTTCTCACAGTGTCATGCGGAAATATCTGGAATCCTACAGTTGGCAAAGTCTTAAACCTAACATGAGGGACTCACACAACTGTCCTCTACTAACACTTTATCCAAGTGAAACAAGCATTTCTTTCACAGATACATTTTTATATGACACAGAAATTTGGAATTTGGCAGCAATGTCCCGTGAAATTATGCCACTACCAGGGTAATGGAGGAGCTTTTCATCACATGCATGAATAAGAAACTCAGATTTAAATTTAAAAGTCCTTCTTACAAATTTCAGTTCTGTAAAAAGATAAACCCTGCCTTTATGATTTATGTAGCCATATATTCAACCCCAGGTCATTAAATTAGCCTGCCAGCTACTCTATCTGCAGCTTAAATGGTAATGTGCAGCTTCTTGTGTCTAACTGACTATCAAGAGATATACAGGGGCAGTGATTTGGCATTAAGCTCTCAGTCCTAAGTCGATACACAAGATTTTGATCAGAATGCAATAATTAACAACGCAACCCAGTCTGATAGTGGAACAAAGTGTCACGAAGCAATTGTCACAGTCAGTCACAGAGAGGTCAATATTGTCAAGAATGTGATCATAATCCAAAATAGGGGTCTGGGTATTAGTCTCACACCAGACGCTGTGTACCCGGCGAAAGACATCCCAGATAGTGAGTTTAGTAAATATAAGAGCAAATATTTTATGCCATTCCTGCCAAAATGTGAAACTATTAAATGGGTTCATGCTATGCTAATGTTGAACCTGTCCACTAGGGGTCAGAAAAACACCATGACACGCTAACAGCCCTGACCATATCTGTTTGACCTAAGATTATGTGTAATATCGACACACCGTAGTGGCCTATGCCACTGTGAGCATTAAACACACACACCCTGTGTGTCTAAAAGGCTCTCAAGATAGTTTCACAAGAGCAGTGATTTGACATTAATCTTTTAGTCTAAAGTAACAACACAACATACTGATTTGAACAATAAACACATGTCGGGGACCAATTGTGTTTAGTGCGCTAAACGTGTGCGCCTAACATGTGCTAAATGAGTATGGCGTGTAGCCACAGATCACAGACTAGAAAGAAACCAAAGAAATCAATTTCAAATGAACAAATGCCTGAAAGGACAAAGCATACACACAAACTTAGTGAGCACTACCTGTGCTAGCGTGGTCGTCAGAGCTAGTATCCACTGTAGTGTAGTGTTCTAATTTTGCATTGAGCTCCAGGTCCAGCTGCTGCAGATTTTGGTCTTTGAGAGCTCTTTCCACATCTTCAGTAAATTGAATTTGCTCAGCCAGACACAGAACCTACAATAAATAAGTAAAACAGAAATAAATGACTGACATACAGTTAGGTTTAGAAATATAGGGAATAAAGGTAAGTGTTTTGGAACTTGTTCTCTCTATACCAGCACATTCAGATGCAAGTAAAATCAGGACTTTCAGTTTTAGTTCATGGGGTCTGACAAAACTGTGGCATCAGCCATTTAGGAAATACAGCCATTTCAACAAATATCCCCATTTCTGGGGGCTGGTTTATAATTAATGAAATATATGACTAACAAATGTGGTCCTGTCACTGCATGTCTAATCAGGCAGTTAAAATGCCTGAAAGGGGTTTTGAGTGTTACATTTGGCAGCTGTTCATCCGAACTGTACACATGAAGTTCAAAGGGGTGTGTGAGCAAAAGAAGGAGGGAATCATTAGACTGAAAAAACACTAGAAACCCCTCAGAGAGATAGCATGTTCCAATATTTATGAACCCAACTGTATGTGTTGTCAGGGCTTTAAATAATAAACAGAGTGGCAAATTATATACATACAACATAACATAAGTGACTTTGTTTCTGCTGTTGAAACATTCTGCAGTAACAAATATCGAATATAAAATCTTTTTGTGTGTAAAAAGCGATGTGAACCTGTGACGGATAGCGTGACGGGTCCACCGCTCCTTTCTTCCCTGCTGACACACATTCATACAGTAGGTGCTTTAGGGTCTCCTTCATTTCTGTAGACAGCTCATTCAACCACACCTACAAAAAAGTACAAGCACAAAGTTGTGTAAATTTTAAATTGTGTATAAATCAATTTAAATGAATACAATAGGGTCTGCTCTGAACACACAAAAACAAAACGTGTTGTATTTTTCAACACAGCCTACATATTACAATGTTACAAACAGTTTTACCTCCACAAGACTAGAGATACGTATGAGGTTTCTAAGAGGCACTGTTTCTCCCTCCAAAGAACACATGGCGACAATGTGCTGGCACTGGTCATCAAATACAACATTGTGAATGCCTGCACAAAAAATAGACAGTTAGGTTCAGAAATACTGAATATAGGCCAAGCTTTTATTATACTTTACCATCTATACTATACCATCACAACTCATTTGAAATAAAAGAAGATGTGACCAAAGTGTATGCTTATAATTTTTTTAAGGAGTTTTCACATAAATATAACATTTCATTTTAAGGAGATTAGCTCAATCTTCAGGGGCTTAAAGGTATATATATACAAAGTGGCATAACTGTAAGCATAATTAAAATAATTTTAAATACCTGATTTTTATTTCTTTAATATAAAGAAAATACTTTGCCTGCAATGACTGGCTAAAATTCAAAGCTCATGGCCTTCGCTCACAGAAGATGCTTTGCCAGGCCGTCATTGCAGCTAATTCAGTTTAGTGAGGATCTATCTGCCTTCATCCTCAGACAGTGAAACACTTCCCTACTAGGTTGAGATCATCAGGCTACTGACGTGACCATTAAGGGATATTTTATTTCTTTGACTTCAGCCATGTCTTTAACTGCTTTCGCAGTAACTTTATTTTTAATCATGTGAAGCGCTGTCCTACCAGTTTTGCAGCTAAATGTGAGCAGAGAGAGCAGCAGCTGCCAATTGGAAACTAAATACCTGATATCAAATCCAGACTTATCTACTTCCCTTCTATTGTTCCACTGTTTTGCCCATGTGCTATGGAGCCTCTGAAAAGGGAGTTACTCTACTTAAAATAGTTGTAATTCCTAAATGAATGAAACTTGAATGAAAACTGTTCACCACTGTGTACTAGAATATGCACAGTGCAACAGATGCAAGGACGAGAGGACAGAAGAATGAAACATTGGTTTTTAACCTGCAAAGAGCTTCTTGAGGTGTGACTGGATGACAGTTGGGTTGGTTGCCTGTCCAAGAATCTCTAATAGATCATCATCTCCTATGAAATAGAACCGTGGAAAGGCAGAGCGCTTCTCCTGAAACAGCCACACATTAATACATAAAAAGATGAGCAAGTAATGCTAGCAACCAATTACACATGTGAAGCTGTCTTTGTAAATAAAACTGCAGCTGTGTGCGTACCTCCAGGAACTCATTCAGCGACTTTTGGCAACGCTGTAGCTGATCGAGTATGGTGACCAAGGAGTTTCTGATGCCAGCTCTTGAGCTCAGAGAAACAACTCTGCTGTCTCTCTGAATGTCTGACATTATTGACCTGTTGCACACATAAAGAAAGTATAGTACAAAAAAGCACATGTGCTGTGCTCCATCAAAGACAACTACAATCATATAAGATACTAAAGAATTTGAAAATGACAATAAACTTAATGGCAACTTTAAGCTTAAACTGCCCCCAAGTGTACCTGAAATCTTCATCAACCCGTTTGAAACGGGCTTCCTCGCGGGGCAGTGCCCCTCGTCCAAAAATAGGCTCCAGGTAAACCCAACGTCTCTGTATGGCATTCAGACTTAGCAGGTACTCATCTAAGTCTGACAGACGAACCTCCCACAGACTAATCTGCAGATAAAAGAAGTTAATATAGTTTAAATTAGTGCTGCGAAAAAAAAAGTTCAATCTAAAAAAGTCGTTACCCTGACCTTATCTTGAAAGTTGTGGTAGTACGGAGAATCTTTCAGAGACTGTAGCAGACAGCGGTTATCTCCAACCTGGAAAAGAGCAATCCTTAAGATTTCATTTAATGGCATCGTCAGATATGGCTACATTCTCCTAAAGACAATTAGTGCCTTAAGTCTACACCGACCAGCCACATCATTAAAACCAGCATGGGCACTGACCAATCAGACACATGTCGATTATAGCCAGCATTCATTTTCATGTGTATTGGGATCAGGCCAGACAAGCTAATGTTCACTCCATGTGTGCATCAATGAGTCTTGGGCACACATTGCTCTGTCGCTGGCATAGTGGTTTACTTGCTTTATGTTTGAAATGAACACACTGCAGGAACAACCCACACCGAGAACACAGACAGGACACCCCAGGATCCTCCTGACCTGACAAACATTTTCAGATCTAAGTATTAGTGGCCATTAAATATTCACTACAGCCACCAGATGGTAATATGTACATACTGTTGTTACTTTAGTTACAAAAACAACCTACGCTGTATTATTTTACAAATGGACAATCAAAACAGTCAAGAGCTTATAAAGGCAACCATGGAGTAGCAGGCTCATCTTGTTCACTGCACCTTATCAACACGATGAATTTACGTTAAGATGTGATATGTGTTGTGACAAGGTGTCACAGCAGCACTGAAAAGCAATTTACGTCTGTTTGCTTCATTGTCCACAGGTGAAGGTGTAACTGGTAAAAGGTGTAAGTACATGGTATGGTGAACATTTAAACTCATAGTTATCATTTTAGAATTCATAACCTGTCACTAGATATGACAGAGGTGGCATATGGCGTGTGTGTGTTTTTTCCACAGTTACTCAAACCAAAAAGGCAGATGCTGAAGAATCCCTTGGGTAAAGTCATGAAAGTCAGACTGAGAAGACTTAGAGGATGTATAAAGTAAATAAGTAGATAAGTAAGACAAGAAATTCATATAATTCTTGTGTGGGTGGATATGCCATTTGTTTAGTAATAAATAATCAAAGTACTGCTAGAATAAACTAATACAATCAGTAACAATAAGTTGTATCTAACTTAACTGAAATCCAAAATACTGACTCATTTTGATCACACACAAATAAAAAAAGTTTATTTTGTTGTTATATAAATAAGGGAACACATTTTTGTGTGCCCAAATGTCTACCTGGTTGACTATATCCTTCCAGTCCTTAATAAGGGTGAAAGTGCGTCCGCTGCTGTCCATGTATTCTGTGAGAGTGAAGGTGACTGCAGCTCCCCACAAATCCAGCTCCCTCAGAGCTTCTCTGATTGTCACCTCTGCCTGGGCCCGGCTGTTCAGATCCTACATGTAAGCACACACACACCTAAGACAATTTGTTCCACCATGGTAGGGGTACATATGGAGATGTCTTATGTGGCTTGCTGGGAATGTAGAAGTAGAATATTTGCAAGATTAGCAGAATTAAAAATCTATGAACTTTCAATTATGAGCAGTTCAGAAAGATTAAAACGTTTATATTCAATTCAATTCAATTCAGTTCATCTTTTTTTGTATAGCGCCAAATCACAACGAAGTCATTTCAGGGCACTTTACATAACAAGGTTTAGGACCTTGCAAAAATATAAGTGTATATATAATCATAATAATGGAGAAAACCCAACAGTCCCACTTGAGCAACAGTGGAGAGGAAAAACTCCCTTTAAGAGGAAGTAACCTCCAGCAGAA
>JAUMHF010000005.1:12633568-12688610 GCA_032359275.1 Microctenopoma steveboyesi | reverse complement strand
TAACTTTTGAATGCATTGAGGATTCATCATTAACATGAACAAATTGGGATCTATCTGACAGATACGATTCAAACCAGTTTAGTGCTGTTCCTTTAATCCCAATGACATGTTCTAATCTGTGTAATAAAATCTTGTGGTCAATAGTGTCAAAAGCCACACTAAGATCTAATAAGACAAGAATGGAGACAAGTCCATTGTCTGAGGCAAAGAGAAGATCATCAGTGACTTTAACCAATGCTGTTTCTGTACTATGGTTTACTCTAAATCCTGATTGACACTATTGTGTCCATGTATCACAGTCATATAGTATATGTGTATTTTCCCAAGGTCAAAATAGGATCAATCTCCAAAGGTAGTTGGCAATGGCCACGCTAAAATCTTCCAGATACATACTGACAAACTGGTAATAGGCTAACAGACAACAAAGGGAGGTAGACTGCTGCAGCATTAGATGTAGCAATCCCAAAATAAGGAAGAAGGAAAATGAGAAGCTCAATAAATACCAAGGGTGGAGAGAAGAAAAGATGAATATGAGTCAGTGTGTACAAACCTTGAGCTCCATAGCCTTTTCTGTGATGGTGTTTGACACACTGAGGAGGTCATTAAAGGTAAGTCTCTCTAAGGTTGTTCCTCTTGGCAGGCCCAGCAAACGGAACATGTCCAACCAGTGGTCCTGAGATAGGTGCTCCCCACGCACATACTTTAGCACTGGGACCATGTTCTAGACATAAAGAAATGTATGTGTTAAAAATAAAGAAAAGTAACACTAAGAACTGCAAAGAATAATAAAAATTTTAAATTTTGATGCCTTAAAATGTGATATTCAGGCTTTACTTTACAAACAACACAACACATCTGACAGACCTATCTTCACTGCAAGTCAGGAACATCTGACCTATTCAGATATTAAACATCAATCAGTCAGCCGCATGATCGACTAGCATGATATTTGCCAAACCAAAAGAGGAACCACTTGGAAATTGGGGATTTCACTGACTTATAATAATATATTATATTACATAATATTTTTTTACAACATATGTAAACAGGCGTTATCATAACAATGTAACATCCAAGCACTACTAGATGATCTTAGTATTCTTTATACTGAAATTAAAAAGAAGGCTGTGATACCTTTATTACTATGTAATATTTACCTTGTACTTGTCCACTTCTCCTTGCAGTTTAACAGACATGACAGAAGGCTGCCCCAGCTTCCTAAGTTTTTCCTGCCAGGCTAACAGAAACTCCTCAAATATATACGTCTTGCTCCTGTAAAACACCAGAAACATACGTACTATTAAATCACTTTACCTTAAAAAAATAACAACTTCAAGTAAACCGTGACAGTTATCAACTACAGAGCTGAACCTCACAGACTACCTGAAAGTTATCCAGTCCTCCTGAGCCTTCTCTGTGAAGCCATGTTGCCATTCTTCATACAGACCCCACATCTGGCTGTACTCCTCCATGTCTCTTTTTGTCTCTTCTGCCAAAGAGAAATCTGGTGCTTCCAAGTCAAAATAAGCACAGTCCTCACTGCAGACAAAAGTGTGGAGTGCTAAAGTTAGACATTATTACTGAAGTGAGATATATTTTATAAGTGATCAAACCATAAACATCATATGTATTTTTAGATGTGTATCTGAAAACAGTGTTTGGAGCTACTTATTAATAATATTTAGAAGCTTCATAGAAATGCCTACTTTAGAAACCAAAACTTATAAGATCATTTATATGGTGTAAAGTCATTAGTCAAACAGGTGGCTAGAGTCTTTATCTTGTCACATCACTTTTAATATGGCTACTAAAATATCAACTCAACAGAAAAAATGTTTTCCATGGCCACAGCATAACCACATTTCATCTCACCGCAGCATGTTCTCATAAGGTTAAGTCAATAAGCATCCATATCACTCCTGACTCTCTCACTATAAGCGCATTACAAGAGTGCATTACATGCATTGTATTAAAATGAACTTACAGGAGTTTACTGCGAACAAGCTCTAGCTCCTGGAACTCTTGCTGCTTGTCCCTGATGGTCTGGAGACATGCAAAAAGGGCAGCATGATCACCACTCTGAAGCACCTCATCTTTTGGCTTCAGCTGGTCCCAACGGGCCTTAAACCGCTCAAGATCTGCTCTGTAGGCATCAATACGACCAGCAGCATTACTTCTCATTACTTCCACCTAGAAGACAAAGAGAAAGCAAGACCACAAGGACATAACCAGAGGCAGAAATGAAGGTTAACTGAAGCAAATGAACAAAAGAAGAAAAGAATTGTAGAAACAAAGTCATACTATTGTCACCTGTTCTTTGATCATGAGCTGGTGACTCTCCATGACAAGCTCCAATTTGTCCCACTTCGCTCTGAGGGAGGACAGTGTGTCCAGGCCTGCCCCAGCCACTGCTCGCAGCAAGCGGTTCTTCTCCTCAGCATACTGGAACTGAGGCAGGATCTGTATACATATGCAAACAGTATGGTTGGCTGCTAGTTTGTTAATATGAGTTAAAAGGAATGTGCCAATTATTGTTAACAATAATAATGTTCTAGTAATGTTCCTAAAACCATCAATACATGACTAGGAGAGACCTCGAGTGGATCTAACAGTGCACCACAAGTTCCTAGTAAAAGTTTAATGCACCAATGTATTTGTCTTACGTCATGTTTGCGAGCTAGTATCTGGCTGTATGTACCACCAGCTGCAGCAACATCCTCCATGTTTTCTGGTCGAGTAGACAAGGCCTCCATTGACTCTGACATAAAACTTTCTATACTCTGCATGTGACCTGAGAGCAAGAGAGATGATGACACACATGGAAGAAAGGAAACAGAAAAGGAAAGGGAAATCAAGAGTAGAAATGTCAGTGTGGTAATAACCATGAACAAGAGAAAAGGGGAACAAACATTTGAGTTACATAAAATACAGAATTACATTATATATTTTTCCAAAAATAAAAAGGGGTCTAAATAAAGCAGTAAAAATATTAAAAGAAACTTTACCTTGTATCGACTTCCTGAGTGATAACAGCAGCATGTCGAACAGCCTCTGAATCAGGTCCTCAATGATGGCTTTTACTGGCTCACAGTTGACTGTAATACAGTCTATCTTCTCTTGACTGTCAGGGGGACAAGGAGGAGATCAGTGACCATCCCTGACTTGTTAGGGTGTACATTTTCTATATATGCGATATTAGTTATTATATTATTTCATGTGAATGAATTGTTTTATTATTCTTATTATTTGTTTTTATTTATTACATTTCAGTGTCATCTGTACCTGGGCAGGCGTTCTGACTCTTTCCCCCGGGCTTTCAGGGCCTTGAAATTACTCTCCCAGTCCTGTACAGACTTCAAATGTTTTTCCACTAACTTCTCTAAATCCACCTGGCCCAGAACCACCCACTCCTAAAACACACACACACATAACCACAAACACATTGCTATATAATCACAGTGAGACTGCATGCAGCACACACTTCCTAATTTTAAATGTGTCTGTGCCAGAAGTGACAAAAGTCACACACAATGACGTGCCATGCAGGGGATGACTAACTAAAAACAGAACTAAATAAACGGGACAATAAAAGAGAAGTCTAGTGTTGGCTGAGGGCTTTCCCCTACAAATTACATGCATGGCTGCAGACAAAAGGGAAAATATGAACTTGCTGTGCCCACTTTACAGTTAGTTAGGGTAGTATGAATATTGCTGACAAAAAACACTGTTTCAGTATGTAAATGGAAAAGCATGAGTGATCTCATTTCTGTCAAAGAAAATAGTTGGCAAAGGCACATTCTACTGATTTAATGAGCAAAAAGTCAGAAAAGTTGAATTAAAATACAAATAACATGGATTACTGTTGTAATACAGTATTACAGTAAAGCCACGAGGGTAATAAAACCAGTCAGGCACCTTAAACTTGTGATGTATTGCCTTCAGGCGACTAAAGAGGTCCTCGGCTTTGCTGAAGATGGTGACAAACCCAGAAGCATTTCTATCAATCATGACACTGAAGATAGGCTCCTCCCCCTGGGCACTGATTCCTTTGAACTGATTTGGAATTGAGATAAAACGCTTCATCTCCCTGAAATAGCGTGCTCGAATCTCCTCAAATGGAGGGCGGAACTGCAAGCGGCCTTGTCTAAACACAAGAAGGACAAGAGAAATTAAAAAAGGTTATTTCTTCCATCACATTCATCAGTAATCAATAATGTGTTTGTGGGAGAGAGAAACAAAAAGAGAAATGGTCAAGGCCAGCTCTGAGAAATAAGTCGGTGGGAAAGATAGTGAGAAGTCAGTGTTAGTAATTCAAGATATGGGGAAAACACTGTGTAGAGTATATCTGTGTGAGGAAGAGAAAAACATTACAACCCACAGAAACAGCACAATTAGAAATAAAAAACCAAACTAGTGAACAGACACAACGAAAGAGAGAGAGACACTTTCAAAAAGTGAAAGCTTGCGTACTAACTTGAAAGTGAGGTCAACACATATTTCAGGCAGGTTTTTGTTTAGCGCTTCAAGTCCTGTCTGGTATTGGTGTTCAAGAGCCTTGTACAACTGATGGTTCCAGTGTTGCCGCCATGCCCGCATGTCATCAGACCTAAAGCCCTATACCAACAGACACGCGATGAACTTTTCAGACAGAGAATCAGGATCGGTTTCATTTGCTGCAAGAATATTGTAAAAGAAATTGATGCGCATGTCTGTACTTGCAAACATACTTATAACACACGTAATACTTTACACTGACTGCATTTTATACCTGAGCCTCCAAAGTCGCAAATCCAGTTCTGAGGTCCTGAAGGCCATCCTTCCACTGCTGCTGATGTCTTAATAGGTCCACATTTATTAGTGTCACCACCTGGAAATTTTGTCCAAACGGTGTAAATACAAATACACAAATGCCCAACATAGAATTTATACTGATGTACAACACATAAGTACACATAGTTAAAATAATGCTAAGTCAGAATCCAACTTCAAGCTACAACCTTGTCAACGAAGTCAGTGTGCCATTTGCGTAACTTCCTGTTCTCAACAGAGAGTTTCTCTGCAACAGACTGTAGCTTGGTAATGTAAACATCCAACTCTTTAGGGCTGTCCCAAGAGATCTGCACTTTACCACCCAATTCCTTTGACTGAGACCGAGGATTCTGACAAAGAAAAGCACAAAGGTTAAATGCTATGCAAGACATATAATCTAATAATCAGTTACACTAGCAAACACCATGTGCGATTGGAAGACAGTACTAGGACAGTATGTTGATAGTCATTTACAATATTAACACAGTGTAGATCAATTTGATCGTATAAAGTCTTCACAAACAGCATGTCCTCTGTGAGACTAAACTATTGACTGCTAGTGCAGCTTACAACAGTCAAGACACAGACAAGTTTCATATTTTAAATATCTTGTCATGTTAAATACATTTAAAAATACCTATGACTAATATGTTAATTATATATATATATTTATATATATATATAGCTGTTAATAAGTATATTAACAGCTCTAATACAGAAATAAACATGCAACGTACCTTGATGACCTGTTCAAAAGCCAGGGCATGACCAAGCATCATAGGTCTCTGAGAAGGAATCATCTGCTGGTCAATGGTGTTGTAGAAATGTGCCACCTATAATACGGTAACACATAGTTACAATATTAGCATGAGACAAACTATAATAAAAATTGAATAATTAAATAAAACATGTTTGTATTTTATTGTTATACCTGTTTCAGTACAATAGCTTGTCTGTAGAATTTGTCTGCAGTATTAGCAGCCTGTTGAATTTTGGCTGGGATGGGAAAGCCCAGGGCAGAGAGCTGCCTGACCTCCCTCAGCAGACTAACCAGTCTGTCTGAGTACTGGATCTTCAGTCTGCCGTCCACGTGGTCCAGCTCCATCACACGATTACTGGCCTGGAGACTACACAGAGGGAGAGAGTCACACTACAGTTAGAAAGGATATAGTCTACACTCAATCCATCACCCTTTTAAAACATAAGGCACTGAAGTAAAGTGTCTGGTAAATGAGGTGATGATCAAGAAAGACAACAGAAAATGGCAGCACGCTACATATGTACATTCACAAATGAATCATACAACAGACATAAATGAATCTCAAATTTCAAATTACAATATTCACAATTAATATGAAATTCAGTATTGTTGACACATGAGGACACATCGTTTACAACCTGATCCCTGATTTTGAGTCGTTCAGTCCAGAAAGTATATCTCTTGACCAGTCCTCAAACTGCTCCTGTTCATACACCCTTAGAACTTCCAACAGGTCATCGCAGAAATGCAGGAATACTTTGAACCCGGACAGATCTGAGAGGAGAGCCTCAGCAATGCGGACAGAGTCCTCCACCTAAGGAAAGCACCGAAATATAGAGAAAGAAGGTGTTGATGCTATTCTCTTCATTGTCATTGGGCTTTGTATATTTGTAACATCAGTGAACATCTGCAGTCTAATTATCTGATAGAATTTATAATTCAACAACAACACACAAAACAAAGAGACACACTTACCTTATGTATGAGCTGTCGGACCCAGACAATTTTGTTGACCACCTCTGGAAGATTCCTGCCAATGGGTGGGCCAGACCTTTCTCCAGGACCTCCATGACAACGACTCTCAAAGTCAACTTTCAGGCCTAAAAAAAATCAATAGAGGAGAGAGGGTAAACAAACATGTGCCCAAACTGACTTTTTCTACAAAAATGTGTTAAGCCCAGACACAAAGATTAATTCTATAGTTTGTCCCCTGGGCTTTGTGGGCTTCATCAGACAAAATTAACTCAGCAGACTGAAATAAAATAATTTACTATTCCACCTTCATGTTCTTGTATTTAAAACACCAGTATCTGCCTGTCCCTTTCATCTTATGCAGTGTCTCTTATTTCTAACTCCTCCCAGAGTTAGAAATACGTGGAGCAAAATGCAAAGCAGTTGAGTGTAAAACCAGTGAAAATGTGGGCGAAATGTTCTCTATGTATATACAGCGATTTTCAGTTGTGCCACTATTTTGCTGCTGGGTTAAACTAGAAACATGAAACTTGTGGACTCAAATGTTGTATATTCTTGCTGCTGTATCTAAAGACAGATTCCTGCACCAAGACAAACGGACATAGGAAACAGGACTATGTACCCCTGTTGTAATCCAGTAGTCTGGCCAGTAGGGTCTCTCTCTCCGACTGAAGTTCTTTGCTTATGGTGGGACGTTTGATCAACTCTTTGTGCTTCTGAAATACCTGGAACAGCTTGACAGACATGAACACATGAACAGGCACATACAATAAAAACATACGTATAGCATTCTATACACACATACATAATATCTTACATATTGAGCTAAAATGTAATGTATTTTACCTGCTGTGGGTTGTCCTGCACATCAGCAATATAGCTCTTTAGTGTGCCAGCAACCTCTTGTTCCGATGGAGCCATTAAACGCTCAAACTGAGCCACTGCTGCTCTCCAAAGAGGCTACAAAAACATACGACAGTCAGAACCTGCGCCTGGAGCATACGCACGTAGATGCCGCGAGATTAGCATGTTGAAGAGACATTCACAACACTCTTAAGTTGGCTTGTTTAGTCTGAATAATAATTCAGAAGTGTCGTAGATTGTACTTAAACAAGACAAGACATTTCATTTTGTCTTGCACACACACACATACTGTACACATGCAAAAGACGTGACAACTATCAACCTCAGTGTAAGGGTTATAGTGAAGTGGGTTGAGTCCAGAAAAAGGTTCAAACACGCGATCTGCAGTCAGAGCCTGCTGCTTCCCTCCTGGTAGCAAATGCAACAGTTTCTCATGAACCACACGCAAAGTCACCACCTGGTAAACAGGAAAAGTTTATTTACATGTCGGTCATCCACAGCATATAATTAGCAGGCTCATGTGAGATGATAATATGACTTCAAACTTCCTACTGACATTTTATACTGTAGCAAAAAGTCAGAGATGCTGAGTTCATGGGAAATACAATGCACAAAACAAGTGAATAATCCTAGTCTGCTAACACTGCGGACTTCCCCTCTGACATGTTGCCAGGAATTAGAAGGATGCAGAGTGTGGAACAAACAACCCTTGGGTTTGTAAATGTCTGCCATGCAAACCAACCGTCACCCCTAAAGGTCTGGCTGTCAATTCGAGGTCTATCTGTCTAATACTCAAGGCAAATTCAGACACACCATCCTAAAGCAGGGACAGCACGAGATAAGACAATTGGTGGCCTACATTAACTTCCTCATTTTGTGGTAAAAAGAAAAATTAAGTGGAAATTTGTCTTAAACGTAAAATGCATAAACAAAGAAAACACTGGAAAAACGATAGAGGTATTTTCAGCAATCGACCATTGTAGCACAGAATTATATGAAAAAGGAGAGTTTTGCACTTTAATCTGCTTTACATAAAATGTTTTATGAGTATAAACCACAACTTACCTCATCCAGTCTCTTCGCAATACAATAGAGGGTTTGAGGACAGTGTTTATTTCCATTCCAGGGGTGGGGTGCATGTCTCTTCCACACCTGATAAAATGAAATGTGATTTCAGTGGTTAAACTTTAAACAAATTCTTCACCACTTCAAGAGAAAAAAACGTGTGATTAAAGCTTCTCTATCCACTATATGTTATTTACCTGTCCAGTCAGATGCTCACAGGCTAAAACCCACTGCTCACAGATGGAAACACCCATTCTCAGGTTCTCTCTCATAGATCCAAATGGCTCCTCAAAAATTTTAAGACCACTTAGCTTCCTCTGGACATACCTTCCAAGAGATCCACCTTGTACATGTATAAGTAAACAAAAGGAAAACCAAACTTTAACACAAATCATATGTTGAAAATGACACATTCAGTTCATGGATAAATACTCTCAAATGTTTCTGTAGAATTTGCTTACGCAACATAAAATGAATAACTTAATTGGTGATGAATGGTGCATTAGGAGCAAAAAAGCCCATGTCATTTTAAAGCACTGTTTCACATGTGGGATATTATTGTTATGCTGAAATATAGCTCAGCAAACACTGCACATTCAACACACAAACATCCCCTTTGATTGCCTTTTAGCCAATAGATTGATATTAGCCCCTAAGAGAGTTTCCTAACACTATCCTAGGGTTATTTGTGTGCTGCAGCACTAAACACTGTCTTCTTTATGATCTCTGTTGGTTGACTTATAGGGAGGGTAAAAATGGTGCTGAATCTCCATTTGTATACCTGTTCTATTTGCTTTCAATATTGAACTCTCCTTTTAAGGTCTTTAGAAATCTCTTCTGTTAAAGCAATGACACACTTCTCTGTCTTATTCAAATAAAGCATGGTCCTCTAATTGTTAATCCAATGACTGAAACATCTCCAACTAATTTACCCCTCAAATTAATGAATAGTCCAAGCTTGTGTTGGATCATAATTATGTAGAAATAGAAAATTCTTAAATATACTTTCATGCATCTTTGAATATAGATTTGGAACTGACAGGGTTCTAAGGTAAACAAATTAGGTTTCAGGTCTCAAAACACGTGCATTTCATCAATTACCAGAGTAAATGAAGAATATTTCAATGGCAACAAGCCACAGCGCACATAGTGTCATAAAGACATGGTCAAATGCTTATTTCAATTTCTAATGTTGGTTTGTGTTAGTGTGAGACGGTCCCACCAATGACATCCATGAGTCGAATCATGCGTGACTCTGGATAAGGCTCAAAGTCGGTCTGGCGCCATACATCATCCAGAATGTCTCTGCTTTGCTCCACCAGATCCCCAACATCAGACATAGACAAGCCATCAAGACCACCATACTCCTGTTGAAAAAAAACAGGCAGAGATATACTTTGGTGTTTGGTTTGGTGGTGAAACTAGTATTTATTTTAATCTTCTCACTCAATACAATATAAAACATCACATTCTAGAGAGGTTATTAAGCAGCGTCATAGTAAATGTCAGCAATATGTAACGGTTTAAGGTTTTCAAACTATTCCATAACATACAAAGATATATGATCTTTGATAAACTTAAATTACTGCTTAGTACAGTACAAAGTACATTTTCTTTCACATGTTAGAAGATTTTTACTTAAATTAGCAAACACCCATATATCCATACATACATTATATATAGTAAATCAAATAATAATAAAATAATAATAATAAAGTATTATTTTTTTCAAGTAAAATTCATTATAAATATTAGTTTTCCAGCACAGGTACCTTTTGTAAGGGTTTAAATTGCTCAGTGAAATATGCCGCCCTTTCTCTGAGACTGTTCTTCTCTGCAGACTCTGATAGCTCAGCCCAGTACTGAAACTCATCACTGGGACTCAGGATGCCTGTACAGGGTAAAGAAATCAACACATATCCAAACCATCTATCTATGCGCAAAATGTGTTATGTGTTAATTTTTAATGTTATATCCCCACAAAATTCGTATAATGACATGATAACTATAATGACCGGTAGCTACTACTATCCTGATCTGTGTATATCTTTGTGCAAAAATATATTTATGAATACCAAGGACATCTTCCTCCATGCGCCCCTTCTTGGCAGAGGGATGTGCTCCATGCTGGCGGACCACTGATCCCAGGCCAACCTCCAGCTCATTTAGTAGGTCTGCCAGTTTCGGGTCAAATGCGGTGCGCCAGCGTTCATCCTTGAAGATAGAAAAACATACTTTTTTTGCAAATTTATATGGGCACCTAAAATCCGTTGACAAAAAATCTGCAGCGAACATTTACAAGTATTGTAATGGGTTGGCTAAAATTATTCACTACACAAAATTCAGCTCACCTTTAGCAGAACAGGTGCAAAGACCTGTCTGACAGCCTGGTACAAAGTGTTGATGGGAGACTCCAGCATGGACGACACCAGCAGGCTCTGTTGAAGGTTATCTGCAGTGATCACCGTTGGATGTGGTTTGAAGAACACCAAAACCTTCTCTTTACTATCCCCCGAAAGTTCAATCTGCAGAAGAAGAAGGAAATGTTAGAATGTTATACAATAATAAATAAACAAAAGAACAGTTTCATTTTTAGATCAAGATGAACTGTAGCTAACAGTACAGCACTAATATTCTACCTTTAAATAAGATGCATTTAGGAAAAATAAGTAGTGCCTCAATGGAATTGCTATTTAGAAAAACATATTATTATCATAATCATTATGTATTTTAGCAAATTAGCAAAGTGTGGCTTAGCAACCATTGGGTAAACAAATAAAGATGACATGTTTTTTGCCCCCTTTTTAACATCATAATGGAACTTTTATCTTTTGACATTTTACCTTATTTGATAGGTGAAGGTCATTATCATGTCTGATAATGGACAGAACAAATTCACTTGCATCGTCTAAGAAGTTATTCAGCTCTTGACTGTCAGCAAAAGACGGCAAAGGTTTTATCCCATGGAAGTTTCCAATTATGGTTAGAATAAACTTCTTGCGAACATCTTCGGGTATGTGTGGCATCTTTCAGCTGATACAGTTTAACTGAGAAAAACAAAAAAAGGGGAAGATACACATTACGATAAACCCATGACTTATTTGCATTATCTACGTTAATGTCTAAGTTGACAACTTGACTGTTTTAAGTATCAAAGCTATACAGTATTCCAGCATCGTCCAACGTAGCTTGTAAAAACGTATTTACTTGTCAGTCGGATCGTCGGCAGTTCTTTCACTTTTCAAGTGCTACTTCGCAAAAATCAGAGCTCCAGCACAACTTCAGTTAGCTATAGGTATACGTTTTAACCTAACGTTAACCTAAAAGGTTTAAGACTGCAGTCATGTAAACGTTTACTGTCTTTGAAAAGTGCGTTTGACTAGTACTATCAGATCTGATTTCGTTCATCTAGCCTTGATGCAATCGCATATGTGCTGGCGTAGAGCAAATAGTGATTTACCTAACTAACGTAAGTTTAGTCTTATTTGAACAAACAGCTTCTCCTATTTCTATCACGAAAAATTACGATATGTTGGCAACGTTATGGTGTACTGTTGTTCGTATTAATGAGAAATAGCAGGGAGATGAGAAATATCATTAACTAGCTAGCTAATGTTAGCTTATTGCATTTATCTGTTGCAAAAACTGATGTACGCCAACCTGCTAGCTTGACTTCAGCGCAGTAGCAAACATATCGATCTTCTACCACTCTCTGGGGTTTTTTTAAACTTACTCCATGAACAGAAGCTTTTGCAAGCTGTTGCTCGTGTTTGTGTATCTTCTCCAAGATTATGCTAGCAAGATGTTGCTCGTGTTTGTGTATCTTATCCAAGATTATGCTACGTGGTTACCCGGTAGCAACTACGAAATCTTGTACCACGTGACACAACGGAATACGAGGCCTACGCAATTTACTTACGCACAGCCAGGAAGCTTCTGTCAATCATGACAGGACTCAGATATAATCATCTTAATATATGTCCAAAAGACTTTATTAACACTTAACATGTGATTAATATCATGCATACATACATAACCATTCAGTTACTGGCATTCCTTCCTGTTATACAATCATATATTTATATTGTTTAGTGTAATTGTAAAAACTGGTAAAAAAAAAAAAGTGTGTTTATCTTAAAAGAGTTTTTAAGTGGTAGAAACGTTTTAAGACTCATCTAAGTCTCTTTACTTGGCAGACGCTTTTATTCAAAGGGACCTACAGGGAGCTAGTGCTGTGTGTCTGGCTCAAGGACACACCTGGTAGGGGATAGACTAGAAGACAGACCGGGTTTCCAACCTGTGACTTTATGCATCCCCTGATGCTTAATCCATTGAGCTACCAGTCCTCCTCAGCTGACTGCAGGTTTCCCTAACCTCACATCACAGTTTTTATGTCAGAGCTGCTGAATCTCTTTCTTATAAAAGAACACAAAATAAAATGTTTTCTATTTTACAGAAAGTGTAACGTTATTTTTTTAATTTTGAAATCTTCAAGTGCAAACCCAACTGTATGCTTACAGAACAACAAAACAAAGCTGTCAAAGAGTAGTGACATACTCAGAGATGATGGTCTGTATTGTTATCCACTATGATTACACAGCACTCACAACTATTTCCTATTTCAGGCTATTAAATAGGCTCTAGGCCACTTCTTGCTATTGCCGCTTGAACAACCAATTGGTTACAAGCCCATTCTGGGAACAACACAAATTATAATCTAGACATTTATTAGAGTAAATGTATTTTGACACAAACTTTAGGGTTGTATTGTGAGGTCTGTATGTTGTATTGCAATACTTAGCATAATACTAATAATATCATATTGTGAGTTAAGTATTGAGATATCTATGTGTGTAGAAAATGGCTGTAATAATTGAAGTAGGTGATGCCAAACGTTTGTCAAACCCTTTAAATTAAGGCTGAAAGTCTCAACTTGTTCACGTGTTCAGTGTTTCATTTCAGATTCTGTCACTGTGGTCATGTACAGTGAAGTTTTCGTTCGATTACTTTTTTTAACAGTTAACATGACTAAGTTTAAGTTTAAGTTTTTTGTTTTGTTTTCATCATGAGGGATGTCCATTGGAAATCCCGGGAAAACCTTTTTGTGGATCTTCCCTACATTCTGTGGTTGTGATTATATTCAGAAATGAAAAAGTTTCTTTGAATAAACTTTTTAATTACACTGTTCCTGTCCTCACCCACTGTATTGCACTCAATTTTGCCAGATGCAATGCAGGATAAAAATTGAATAGGTACTGCTTCACACTGACGACTGAGCCTCCTCAGAACATTACCTTGCTTTCCACCCACCAGGGACAGACACTTTTTCAAATGTGAATTTCTCTGTGTACTGATGAAATACGCATTAATGTTATAGCCACATTTCCTCTACTTCAGTGGAAAGAGTTGTGAGGTCAATGTGAGTTGAAATGGAGAACTCAGGAGCAATGAAAAGGCTACCAGAGTTCAAAGACACCCTCTATGTGCTGATACTGGAGAAAGACCTTGTAACATATAAACATTCTGACTAGTAATTCAAAGAAATAAATATGAAACATGAAAATAGATTATTACAGTTCAAAGCAGGTTTGACAAGATACATCAGACAACGTAACAGAAAAACAAAAATCAAAACATGAATATGAAATACTCTGTGGTATTATCAAACCAGATGTGTGGAACTAGTACAACACCTGTAACAAACTGTAAGAGACACCTCAAAGGTCACAAGCATCCACTTTACTCAAAACAACAGAGAAAGCCACACCACACTGACCTCTGTGGGGAAAACCCTCATGTGGAAGATAGGCAGGGCCCGAATAGAGCTAAGATGAATTGTGAATTTCTAATGGGAGGTGCCTAAAATATAGTGTGATATATGGACATATTGCTATAATCCACCTTTCAAAGATGCCTCCAGAGGTTACAATATGCTAAATACAGAGGTTACAACAAGCTAAATAGGCTCAAAGGCTAAAATTGTATTCACACTAAGACCACAAAAACGCTAGACAGCTTTATTATTGCCTCGTATCAATTTATTCTTGTCTGATTGCAGTAGAAATTCACTGTAGCAGACATTTTCTTTTGGAAAAGACAACTCTAAACTGAACACCATAGGCTTCTCAAAGTAATAAAATACACTGGTTTCCCTTCTTAAGTAATTATTTCCCATTTGTTGGGAATGTATGTAATGTTTAATCATCTTCAGTAATCTCTAAGATCATAGTTTTCATTACAGGTCCTACCCTTTACAAACGTGCTGAAATGGCTAAACCAACGTTTTTGACCCCACCACCAAAATACTTTACATTAGCTCATTAGGCAGGCAACACCTCTGTTAAATCTGATATTATTACTTGTTATGGCAGTTGAAATTATTGCAAGAGCTTCCAAGGAATTCAAGTCACATGAGATTGAAAGGTTGACGTATGCCACACACCCACACACCACACAACAGTCACCGTATTCTGTGTGACCTCATTGAAGGTTTAATCTTAGCAAATAAAAGTAAGTCATATAAAGTATTTAACCCCGCCTACTGCTTTAAAAAATGGCCCACAGCTCTTCCTCTTTTTGTTGTAGGCTCAGAGCAGGAAGTCCCGTCCTTTATTCTTTCACACAGAGTCACAGCGTGAGAACAAGGCAGCATAATGGTAAGAGTTTGTTTTGCCTCTCCTCCAATTTCTTGTCTGATTAGTAAACAATTATTTGTTTCATTTTGATAATAAAGTCATGTCATGTAAATGTCAGGAGGGAATACTCTTATGAATTAACATTATTTTCTATTTGTTACTCATGTGTGTTTGTCTGTGGTGCTCTGAAAATCAAAACTTCCACTGGGAAAGCAGATTTTCGAGTGCACTAGAATTGTTTGAATTGCTGGAACATGAGATCAGATCAGAGGTCATAAACATTACAGACATTCTTTTGCATCTACAAGCAATAAGCAAGTCTTATTTATCAGCAAATATCTAATTATGAGACAGCATTTCACTACACAGTGTATGTCAGTGAATACAGTATGTCACTTTTTTGTTAAATCACATTGTAATCAATCTTTTTTTTTGCACGATTCAGAATGCAAATGGAAAGCCAGGTTGTCTTGTTGTTCTTCTTAAATAGTAAGAGCCACTGTGTAGCAGTAGCTACTAAACCAATCAATCTTTGCTGCAATAAGTATCCAGTATGTTTCTTTCTTTGCTTTGACGTTTCAGACCACACAATTATTTGCATTCCTTTCCATTTTCTGCACGAGAGTAATAGAATTCTCACATTTAATTGGTGTGAAACTGAATGTGAGAGGCATTTGTTTGGTTTCACAGTCGAAAATCCTAACAACAGGCATACACATTCATTAAAACAATGCAGGTCAAGACAGACGTTATAAATTCGGTTACGTCATGTGGGAATCCCCACACTACTTCAGTTTCATTGTTTGATTGGCCTGTTAATTTCATATGTTTACTTATATACAGTGTGTACAGATTATTCCATGTCCTCGGAGAGTCTCTCAAATTCATCTCCCACCATTATATACAAAATAAAACAAAAAACCTAGGAATGTATTTTGATATAAAGCAGTATGATACATTAAAACCTGACAACTCTGATTTTCCCACAAAGATTGCTCTCAGTGCAGGAGAGCTATAATCTTAGATTGGATATTTGATCTGCTCAGGTCTACCAATAAGATAAAGAGTGCCGTTTAAGCAACACTGTAGAAGGTGTGATGTCTGTTGTTTATATTAGTCTCATGAGCAAATAAGGATTCCAAGGTTATAACATCACTTTCTCAGTATATTTGGTATTGCTTTTCCTGAAACTTAACCACACAGTGTACTTTAGGTGATTACTTTGCCTTTGGGAATTCCCTCTGTTATGGTTTCTCTTCAGGACACATGCTGTAAGTCCAGTAATCAGGACACGTGGTGTATGAGGTGGTGTTTTCCCTGAAGCCATCTTTTCTTTTCCAGTAACTTTAACATTTACATTCAGAGAATTCGAGTTATAGTGCAAATTGCAGCACTTTTTTAGTCTTCATAACCTTTTACAAATTAAATTAAACTAGTTGTCTAAGAATTCTGTATTTTGATTGGGAGAAAGCTTTCATTGCTGTTTATACCATAGTCCACCATAGACATTTTTTTCTCTTGGGAAATTCCTGGGGAGGCCCTTTAAATACAATAGTTAAATTGTCTTATAGTAAAGTAAGAGAAATGTATATACACTTCCAGTCAATAGTTTGGATACACATTTGATGTTTTAAATGAAAATATGTGTGTCACTGTGTCTTTAGCTGTTACCGTCGTTGTGAAAAGGCTTTTAACAATCAGAAACTTGGTGATGATAGCCTTTTTCTGTTTGTTTTCCAAACTCTATGTGTATCCAAACTTTTGACAGGAAGTGTACATATACTATATATTATAAGTATACTTGAAACTATAAATTATATGAAATTGTCTCCTAAACTCCTATCAGAAGTCTAAAGTTATTTCCCAAGCAGGTATAGGAATACACCCCCTGCACGACAGAAACAAGCAGTCTCTCATACTGCACACTGGGACTTTCCTTGAATTTGCTATTTGTTAAAAACATTTTTGGGTGTGTTCTTCCAAGATGAGACAACTTATTTCACAACCAGTGCTGACTGAGGAGGATTGCTAATATATAATTACATATAAATAATTTTCTACTGCATTTAGAACAGCAGTGATCAGCTGTTGAATCAGTTGTTCATCTGCTAAATTAGAGCAAACCACCCGCTATCAAAAGATGCACAGACAACCAATAAAAGGTTTTTCTGCATCATAGACCATTATTGTTTGCTGCATGAGTGCTCTGCCATGAACATGAACATCCCCCACAAATGCAGCTCACTGACTTGTATGATATGACATTCAATGGAAATACAATCAATCCTGTCACAATGATTGACTTTTCTGTTTTTTGAACAGGCATCCAGTTGCAACCGAAAGTGTTTCCAGTGAGTTCCTCATTCTTTTTCATAATTCTCCTGAGATGTTAGCTGTTTACATTTGTTAAGTGTTTGGAATTTGTCTGGGTCCCGTTTGAAGCTCATACACTATACTACAACACATTATCACAGTGGTAAAAACAACATGACTGTGGGTGGTGTAATCCTAAAATAATCCAATGACTGACTGAAAAGCAAAGCTAAGCATCCATCACTCATAGTCTCACAGACTCAGACAACTATTCAATGTAATTCCAGTCACCAATGTATCTAAGCAGCACGTTTTTGCCTTTTAAAGTTGTGAGCTGTTTACTCTTAGCTGGAGTCTGCTCCAGGAGGAACTTTTGATATGAACCACGTCATTGGAAATGTATGAACATTCTTATGAGTCACGGTTGGTGACAAAGCTTGTGCAGTCACATTGTCATTACAGTCCTTATGAGCACATATGAGCCCATAAATTCAACCATCTCTTAAGTATCTCTGAACAAAACCAAAAAGCAATGGGTTTAAGCATGTAAACAATTCTTTCTGTGTTATTCTCCCCCTGCCCTCAAAGAAACGTGAGACTCTGGCTGCTGGCTCTGGTTTCGACTGCAATGTGGGCCTTTTCTACCGCAGGTGAGCAGTGCTCTCTTGTACCAGTCAAACCAGTTGTTTATCCAAGTATATTCTGTAAACACAGTACTTAGTGATACTTACTTTGTGATAAGTACTTAAACTCACATGAAAATATCAGTGTGAGATTTTAGCTGTTACAGTAACCTGTAACACAAGGCAACTAGTTACCTGGAAACATGGGTCAGCCACATTGTTTTCTATCTTTTCAGGCTTTGCTCTGAGTTCTATCTTTTTTCTAAATCTCAGTGAGAATCCAGCAAAGTGTATTTCCTGAACTGTTCCTGAAATATCACGTGTCTTTTCCCCTATCTCCCCTATTTGTATTATCAGTAAAGCAGTCCATCACCAAGTTTCTGGTGAGAAAAAAGAAAGAATCTCTGTCTAGCTCATTTTTCTCAGGTGTTGTAGACAATCAAAACAGAGCTAAATCATTGATTGCAGTACTAAGAAACACCCACATCCAAGGTAATAATGAACTGGTAGACCTATAGTTTACTGTAACACCACATTTAAAACTTTGACCTTTAGATCAGACTAAAATTAAGCATGGGTAAACATGAAAGGGACACTTCTAACTGTGCATTTTAGACAAAAGAAAAGGACAGCGAGAATAAAGAGGAACTGAGATTAGTCTAATGCGTCATGAAGCGGGACTCGCAACAAAGCACGATATAAAAAAAACCTTGAACTTCACAACCACCCACAGCATAGAGCAGCGATATCATATCACTGTCCATACTAACATCCGGTCAACTTAATGTTGTGTGTTGCTACAAAATCAGACGTTTCGATTGTGTGTCAGTGTTTTCTCAACATTTTTCTCAGCAATGCCCTAACTTATAACCCCTGCTTTCTTTTTCTATAGATATTCAAATCAATGGGGAGATTGGTGGAAATGTGACTTTTTCCTGCCCGTATGACAAACAAAAGAAACTTACATTTCTCTACTTACAAAGGGGTACAAAATTTGTGAATGGCTTCTATACTGGAAAAGATATTTCAAACAAATGGGAAAACACAAGATGGGATCACGAGGAGAAAGCTGTGCACATGTTTGGACTGAACATCTCACATAGCGGGACTTATAAGTGCATTTTCCTGTACAATGACGAGACAAGTGTCACAACTTACATACACCTAAGTGTTACAGGTATGTTGAATTTAACATTTAAACATGTGATTTGATTTTAACAATAAAACAATTTTATTTATTATGTTGTGAGGGTTTAACTTCATCTCTCTATCTTTTTCTAGCCAACTACAGCAAACCTACAGTTACAATGCACTGTGTAGATGACTCTCATTGCCTGGCAACATGTGCCTCACATGGCGGGTACCCAGAGACCTCGATAATGTTTAATGTAAATGTTAATAGGAATTCAAGCAGTCAGATGTGGAAAGTCGTGAACAGCAGTATAGTGCACAATCCGGCCACCACGATGTTCGACAGCTCGAGCACAGCGTATTTCAACTGCTCCTATGGACAGCTGGAGTTCGTTAGCTGCTCTGTGGGAGAAATGACATCTGACATGTTCTCAGTCTGTGAGTTCTAGAGTTAGAAAACACTGCTTCTAATGCTTTCTTTTCCAAAATCTGTGTTAAGCTTTCAACCTTTGGGCAAGTTTTGGGAAGTGTGAAAAAGTCAATGGAAACCCCGTGGCATAGATCCTCTTGAGTGACTATTTTTAAAGGGACATGCGAAGGAAATTGTGCATCCTGTCAAAGCGGTCGCAGCTATGTCTTTATAGCTTTACATTTCAGCGTTTAAGGCGTTTTGTCAGTATAACTGAGTGATTTAAATATCATACACTTAGATAACCACACACAGAGATGCTAATGCCTGAATGACAAGATGCTAACAACAATTATTTTTTTATGATATATTGAGGTACATTTATTTTACGACTATTTTTACTTTGTTGAACGAGATTGAACTACACTTATATATAAAAAGTTGCAATGCTGTTGCAAGTTCAGCCAGTTAGAGAATTGGGCATTTTAACCAAAAAAGTGATGCTTTTAGGAAGTTTTCATTATTTATTTATTGTTGTACATTTATTTTTAATAAACCTCACTGTGTTCACTGGCTGAACATGTGTTTGCTACATTGCATCCTCCTAAAGGGTCTAAATCTTCAACTTTAAACCTGTTGAAAAACAACTATTTCTTAGTGAAGTTGAACATTTTAGTTAGAAGTAGTGCAAAAAAATGCATTTTATCAAAAAGTCTGAACATTAGGTTATATAATCAGGCCTAGTCCTCTATAAAAAACAAGTCACTCAACACTGTCACTAAACACTGGATGCCATAACAATGAACCTGGATATTGTTGCTAATTTTCTGCTTATTCCACTCATTATATCCTGCTGTGATACAGTCAATAAATTCAAAGATGTTTTAGATTTTTTTTAAATGCAGTTATCAGTTCTTTCAGTTCTATCAACATTTTTAACATTTGAAATAATATTATATATATTTTCGTTACTTGCTGAAAAAAAATCCATAGCGCATAATGCTTTTGGGAGCTGAGAGTAACATAGTGCTGTAAACTCAACTATTAAACTATATTTTCAACTCTAATATACATGTTTTTCTCATGTAAAGGTACACGAGATGTGAGCCCTTCCCCACCTATCAATTACATTTACATACTGGCAGTGGTATTTGTTGGACTATTTCTGGCAATAACCTCTATTAAGGTGCTACCGAAACTGTGCCGGAGCAGACCGACAGGTAAGGAAAGAGGTTACACATATCACAAAGTATCTGTTGCACAACATCATATATATGTTAAATAGGAGGTAGGAATAAAAGAAGAGTTCAGTATAAATGGCTCTAAAGACATTTATTGTAATGTTTTATATTCAAATCAGTTTTATGTTGGGTTTCAGGAGCTGAGTACCATGTAAACACACCTGCGGAGTAAGTTAATATGTACTAAACACAAATGCATTATTTGTCATCTTAGATAGCATTAATACATGTAAAGTGAAGAGTTCATCGACAGTCTGACTGACTTTTCCCTTTTTTCTTTCATGTTTTTTTCCAGGGAGGTAACAATTCTCAGTGAAATCGCAGGAAAAGAGGCAGCTTGAGTTCTAAAATTTAGGCTACATCTGGGACAGTGTGTGTCCACAGACACCAGAGACCACATGCAGTTAACATTTCAGTCACACTTGTGACTTTTAAGTGTTACGGGAAGCATTTATCATTACAAGCCTTTTGCTGGTAAAGTACAGTGCGTCATAAGAGAGTAGGTTACTTCTCAAAAAAAGGACTTTTCTCATGGTTTGTGGTGACGTTGTTTTGCCACCTGCGAAACTGTTTCGCAGAGAAACACTGTGATCGATACACACAGCGGAGACTGCACATTAAGTCTGATGAAATTTATATTTCATCGTTACACTGACCTCTGTGGGAAGAACTGCTAAAAGTACGACTTTGTACTGTGTTGCACTTCTTTATTTACCTGCACATTTTCTTTCAGTAGCTCTTTTAGTATTATGTTGTGCTAGGTTGTGTAAATATATATTGTTTATTTAATTGATATATTACAAAAGGCTATATTAGTCCTGACCAGTTAGCAGTCATTTATTTTTGTTTTGAATAAGTGTACTTAAGTTCCCTAATTTGTGTCCAGGGTTTTACTCTTTGATTATAATGTGTAGCAGAGAAACAAACTTAATATGAATTTTAGAAAGCTGTTTGTACACAGTAAAAAATGGAGTGTCAATATTTCAAAGTTAACCTATTTTAACCTAGATAGAGTATTTAAAACTCTATGAGGAGTAAACCAGCTCTAACAGCAGAGTTAACCGTCAGTGTAAAGGTTTAACTCCACACAGTGTTGATCAGGACCAGTCTGCAGGCGTGCGCGCTCTCAGAGCTCACGTTTCGTTGATCATTTTGACACTAAATTAAGTAGAACTAACACTGAAAAGTAACACTGACCGTAGAGTAAATGTTACTCTCATTTTAACTGGGACCAAATGTTAAATGTACAGAGTTAAAATCAACTCTCTAAGTGTAAATTTGACACTCGGTTTTTTACTGTGTACATGATTTTGTCTTTTGCACTTTGCTCTTTCTGCTAATGTTTCTGGAGGGTGCAGTGATTGAAGTGAGGCTGGACTGTTACCGTTGGTTAACTGTGTGATGATATTTATGATATTATAGTTTTTCCCAATTCTATGTTTTTCTCAGGTGGTTGTTCTCATATGATGTAACATTTTTACTTTTTATTGTCTGTTTTAAATATTTATTTTATATTCTGTTTACTTTTCTAAGTTTATTATTTTTAATAATAAATAGTTAATTATTTTTCTTAGTCTTTTTTATGTTGTTATTGTAGGTCAATTAGGGTTATGCTATCTCTGGGTAAAGAAGCCTCTTCTTCCTCCTTGGCTAACAATCTCAAAGGGGTGCTTTCATTTCCCAAATCTGTGTACCACTGTCTTTGCTGATTGCTTTGTATCATATGGGGTTTTGACATACTCTTCACAGCCTTGTCTGAACCTTATTTGTCTCTTGTTACTGAACAGCCAATAAAATGTATTTTTTTTATTTTTTATTTTTAATAATTACACTTCCTTTAGCACTTTACCTGAGTCACTGTACTACTTTATATTTCTAGGCGTTTGAGATGTTCAGCATTCAGGAAAAAAGCTCTCTACTCCAGTGTTTCTGTTGCAGTGCATGTCCGTGCCACTAGATGTAGTACTCACTCCACTGAGTAAAGACAAATCTTCTGCCGTAATGACTGAACTGCTGAATATTATTTTAAACTAGCACATCCATGAGTTTGAGCATATTTGTCATAGCCTGAAAAGTCAGCTTCCATGGGCCTGGGGATTATACATACATGGGTTATGTATGTACGTGATGTTATGATCAGAGGTATATGAAAGTTATTCAACTAAAGTGATATATAATGTCCCTCTGACCTGGTCCCCTGGTCAGAGTATGATCACAGCAGGGAGGAGCAGAGTTTTAGACTAGAACAAACAGTTTGACAAACACAGGGACAAGAACAAGTTGTTTGTTAACCCACTAAATTTATATCATATCATATGTAACTGCTTTTCAGTAAATAATGTACTGCATACTGTTCTTTTTATTCTTTTTTAATTTCTCTCATCCATGAGATCTTTATTCCTTTATTCCATCCCTGTTTCCCACTAGCTTTCTCTTCGCCTCATGAGTCAGTGTGACAGGCTGTCAGTCTGCCTCTCCGCCCTGTGTTTACACTGGGCAGCAGAGCGGCACCAAGGTGGTTGCACTTCAGGAATGTAACCCAAGGGTTCCTAGCCTCTGCCTCCCTTCTCCCCACCTCTGTCCTCCCAATTAGTTCTTTCCCTCCTTCATTCTTTTATTCCCTCATTACACTGACTCTCACTATGTCCCCCTTTCTCCTCACTTTCGTTCAGTTCCTTCTTCTGCCGTTCCCCTTCCCCTTCTCTCCTCCATGTAATTATCCTCCCATCTGCTTCATCAACAGCCCACTCTCCACCAAGTTCTCTTCTCTCGTCCTGCCACATTTCTCTCCTCTTTCACGGAGCCACCCTTTTTCATTTCTCCCCTCTGAACTTCCACTCCCCCTCTCCTTTGCCTTTTCTATTGCCTTTTTAAAATTCAGAGGGCATTGTCTACATTTACTCACACCCCCCATTCCCCTGTCATCATCCCCTCGCTTCCCCTCCGCTCTGTTCTACCTCCCCTCATTCCTCCTGTGCTGTATAACCCAAACAAACCAGGGAGGACTTTCCTCTGTGGTGGCCTAAGGAGGAACGCTGTACATGTCAGACTTGTTTTAAGCATAAACATCAGTCAATTTGAGGTACTGGAAAATGATACGAGGCACTTATTTTAACATGAGATGAGACATGAGAGCTACTTTTAGGAAACGAGTCAGCGAATAATCAGTGAATACTCAAAGCACTGACAGCACACAGCAGACAGAAAGTTAACAGTGCATTTTGGTCTGTATTGTCAAACATATACAGTACATTCTAATAAATGGGGCCAACTGAATTAAACAAAGACTAAAACATATTCTCTGTATGTAAAATAACCTCTTTTATTAAAGAGAAAAGAACAAAAAATACAAATCTCGTTAATTACAAAAGCTTTCAAAATAGCTGTACCTTTAATAGAAGTTAGTATCATTTAATGTTTAGATTAACTTATTGTATATGATTAAAATGTGTAGTGAAATAGTGAAATCTTGAGCTTAATATTTGTTAGAAGCAAGAATCCAACGAATCAAGGCAAATAAAGTGTGTCAATAATCGTAATAATTCTGAACAGTCTAATGAACAGTCCAGTGACGGTGTTTGATCTCCTGAACCCTTTTCCTGGCAGAACTTGGCGCTTTAACATTTCTCTGTAAGCAGCGTGTGACCTCTGCCACACTGTTCTGCATGGCGTCCATACCACAGGATTTATAATCAGCTTAAACTAGTTATGAAAGTCAACTCAATATGTTCAGGTGCGGGGAGCCGAAGCACAAGGCACCGATTCACCGCAGGAGAGGGGAGCGGATCAGCATAAGGGAGATTGCGTTGTTACTGTTCTCAAAATAACAGCAGACATCTTGCTGTCTCTGAATTAGATAAATGTGTCTGTGAATGTTTGTGTGTGTGTGTGCAGTATAAACCTTGTAAAAAATAATCACTATTTAATGTAATAAAAGTTCCTGGAATCCCTTTGTTGCATTTTATTCAGTTATACTTTTTCATTTCTACATTTGCCAATATGAATTATTGAGAGCTATGATATTTAACAATCCTAAACAATGACACATATTCATTATTATATATACATTATTAGTCTAAAAGCAGACATAGTCATGTGTTTGTCCACAGAACATTAGTAACTTTATTCCACAACTTTGAATGCAGTTGATGTGTGGCTCATGTTTAGGTGTCTTTTTGTAGATGGTGCTGTCTGGAGAGGAAGAACGAGGCTGATGGAGCACAGACAATAAGAGACTGAGCAGGTCAGGAAGTTTAACTCTGGCGCTTCAGCTGAGTGATTGTGTTGTTGCTGTCACTGCCCTGAACCCCAGAGACAGGAGAGGTGACCTGGAAACATTTATCACCTGTGTGCTGCCTGATCCATGACTTGACTAAGAAGTGGAAAAACTACAAATAGGTAAAAATGAAAGATGGGTAAGGGCGTAGTTGTGCTGCATTAAATAAAACAGGTTTATCAACATGCAAGAATCCTTTAGTGACAATATTTCTTTTGATCAGAAAGTGACAACAGTGGTGGTGTATGAATGGCCCTGGTTTGGTTGAGCCAAAAGCCATCAGCAGAGCCTGAGAGAGAGC
Source organism: Microctenopoma steveboyesi (assembly GCA_032359275.1). Classification (NCBI taxonomy): domain Eukaryota; kingdom Metazoa; phylum Chordata; class Actinopteri; order Anabantiformes; family Anabantidae; genus Microctenopoma; species Microctenopoma steveboyesi. Next base: position 12,663,211 of record JAUMHF010000005.1, on the reverse strand, counting down.
CAGAGAGAATGAACTCTATTAACACAATCTTTATAAAGTTGGCGTTTTCAAGGCCTATTCAACTTGGCTATGACCCAGTATCTAAGCTGCATGTCTGTGTGTGTGTGTGTGTGTGTGAAGGAGTGAAATCTGAGATGTTGACTAGAGTCACATCTCCTCTGAATATTTATAGAACCGTTTAAGATGTATACTTATCTTTTGCGCACATATCCACACTCACCCATGCATGTACTAGTGAGGTAAACACTGTATCACTGTATTCATACAGTTTTTATGGTATGACGTCTTTCGCTTCTACCGGATCCATCCATCCATCTATCAGTGTAGCTCAACTGTGTTTACTTCAGGAAAACTGTGCAGCAGATATGGTTTTGTTGCCTGAAACACCCAGACAGGTGATCATACCTAAACTGTCCCATGAGCGGGACCGTATGAAGGGAGCCAAATGAAGAACAGAGATCAGTATGAGCAATTGGCGGGTAAGATGTCCAGTTGGCCTTAGACGCTTGGCATCCTCATGTTTCTGCAGAGGCTAACATCAAATACTGTATAAGTGTGTGTAATTTATGCTGTGGTAGGCTGAAAGTGACATCATACTGGTGTTTGCTACTTGACTTCCTACTTGCTGCACAGCATTTTCCACTGTGTGATAACCAGCGATGGATATTTACATTTTACAGCCTACTACTGTGAATATTCCACAGCTGTGACCCTATTTGCCCACGGAGTTGTTTTCTACTGCACTGTAGTAGTAAAGAGCTGGAGATGACGGGGATACAATTAGCAACAGAAACTGAGAAAAGATGCAAGGAGAAATTGCTGACATGCTGTGCAGGCTGGGGATACTTGACACCAACAGGCCCTATAGCTAGCTCCTCTTAATTTTATCTCTATACCCCAGACATGGTGAGGGATTTAAGGAGGGTCAGGGTGTACAGACACTAATGTGGCATGAGGTTTATGCAGACTCATGTTTTTTTTAGCATTTTTTGCCTTTCATTAGTAGCACTGTATGTCTAGGAGGTTGACTTCATAAATACAACGGTATTTACGTGTGTCGAAGAGACACCTGTGGCAGTAAGAAGGTCATTCCCGGAGTCTGATCGCATAGCACTGATCATTTTCTCGTCGCCTCAGAAATAGACCAGAGAGGACAGGATTGGCACAAACTCTTCATGTGTGTGTATATTAGACTAAGAGAGAGGCTGAGGGAGAGTGCTGACAGGGAATCTGTGCTTGTTTGTAGTGCCTGTGTCTGCATGACTGCACTAATGCATTTGCACATGTGCCTTTGTTTGCCACCGCCTGCATTTGCTGTGTGACCGTGTTCATGCACATGTATGCTAATGCTTCAGGGAGCATGGTTTGTGTGATCACTCGTGCATATGTTAAGATGTTTTTAACTTTTTTAACTTTTTGGTAACTTGTTGTCCAAAATAAAATCAAGGTAGAGTCTTTGAGACTTTGAGAAATTATATAGCACAGATATACAATCTTGGAGGCGTTACCAAGAGGTGTGGACATAGTAACAACTACTACAGTGGTATTACGTGTGTATAATGGTTGTGCTCCTGACTTCCTGTTTCCTGGTTGTTTCTTGACTTGTTTTCCTCTTTGCACCTGTGCTTTCCCCTCTCCGTTGTTTTTAATAAGGTCCACACACCTGTGCACATGACATTTTAACCTGTCTCAGTCACGCACTGCCAGATTGTTTGTTGCAGTAGACGCTTCAATTGTCCAGCCTGTTTAAATCTCTATTGTTGTTAACGTGGCTTTGTTCAACCAGATTCTTTTTATGGACTGATTTCCGGGATTTGAATTTCAGATTTGTGGACTGAATGTGTTTATCAGATACTGCTTGTGAACACAAGATTTTGGATTTACTGTGATCTATGACCGCTTATGGTGTTTGAATCTTTGCAGATTACAGACTCAAATTAAAAACAGCTTTAGCATAGGACACTGGGGTGGTTTTGGGTCCTCTCTCTTTTTGCCCCAATCTCACCTGTTGCTGTGTAGAAAATCTGAGAGAGCATCATTACCTCCACTCATCTGCAGAGCTCAAACATTCCTGCTACTGATCACACATCTCCAAACCGCTGAACCACGCAACTCAACCTAAGCAAAACCCGCTCTTAAGATGGGTACAGTGTGCTTGCTCGGCCGACGTGATCTATTCCTTGCTGTCTGAGGTGTGTTCTAATCTGACGTTTGGTGTCGACAGGAATCCTAAACCTGTCCAAGCCAAGACTGATTCTGCCTCACTGAGTATCCATCACTTATTAATTAATTACTTGACCTTTTACTTTACTCAGACATAGGTGAAGGTTAGCTGTGTTTCAAAATACGTTTCAGCCCTTTTATCATGAACCACTAGCTGTATACATTAGACATGTATACATATTTCAGAATGGGGCTGTGTAGCATGTACAGGTGGAGGCAGCTTCTTCCCACCCATCCTTTTAGAATATTTATAGCCTTTAAACTTATAACCTGAACCCTAACTTAATACCTTGTGGCTACTCCACGTATTCTCTTTTACTCAGTCAGCTGCCGTCATAACACGTCATGGAAATATTCAAACAAAAGGTAACATTAAACAAATGCTTCATCCTGGCCATCTCAGGAGATGGTGTTATCACTGGCATACACAACTGATCCCTTGAAAGAAGGATAGTGTGTCTTTTAGGTGCAATCAATGAAATCTTTATGTGCTGGCAGTCTCTACTTTGCTGTTGGGAAGATTCCTAATCCGTGCAAAGCACCAGCAGTGGATTCTGCAAACACAAGACACCAGGTGTTAGACCAGATATGAGGTCGTAGGCAATAGGAAAGAGACGAACAACCTCTCAGTAGATTGATGCTCCCTCTGTGGTTTGCTTTGCTGGAATTTCAACCAAACATGGTCTTTCTCAGAGAGCTAACCTTTGCCTGAGGAGGACTTTTGAAAAAAGCTAATGCTTGTTTGAATGAATTCCCAGGAAAAAAATGAGTATGTTTGGTTGCATTTCAAACTAAGGAGAAGCCCACAGGCACCATCAATCCATTATTAAAGTATGGCAATATCATCTTTCTCACAGCTCAATCTAAGAGAGCATCATGGGAAGATGTCGACTTTCCCAACAGTTGCAATGAGACCAATATCTGGAAGCACAATAGAAACTGTTAAAGCACGTCACCATGGGACATGATGGGGCTCACCTTCCTGTTTCACAACGCAGAACATTCACAGATAAATGCACCACAACATGCGGGCATTCACTCTGACGCCTGCGGAAAAAACAAATGCTGATCACGCACGCACACACACACACACACACACACACAAGGGAGTGGGCGTAAGTCAAAAGCATGTTACATGCAACCAGAGTAGGGGAAGTGGGAAGCTCTGAGGATGATGAGCATTGTGATCCAAAAAAGAGAATTTAGAACAAGATAGTGTGTCTACACTAAATCAGGATTTGTTGTTCCTGTGAGACATTTCCACCCAGATCTGTGAACAGGAAAGTCTCTCAAACAACAACTACACAATTAAATATTAAACTATTCAATAACTCTTCTATTTTATTTTCTTGGAAGCACCATGAGCAGGATAGGCTGTGGGTCTATAGGGGGAGTGGAGGAAGAGAACTGACGGGAGAGGGTGTTAGCATCTTGCCTGCCAGGGGTTCAGCTGCTTGGCTTGCTGGATGTGGAAGAGGTTCTGATGACCAGTCCAGACTGGAAGGGCTCTACAGTCAGTGAGACAACAGATGCGTCCACCTCTAATAAAAAAGGCCATGGCTGGATCTGGGTGCAACAGAAAGGGAGCGGTGGTGAACATCTCGAACATCAAGAGTCCTTTTCATTAAATATTTCTGAATGTTATGACATCCTGCATCCAGCATATGCTGTCAAATATTTATGTAAAATCTTCCACCAGCTGTGTTGTTTTACTGTTTATGCCCCTTTCTTTTTAAACATTGCGTGGTATTAACGCTAATATGTCTTTAGGTTTTTGTACACACAGCTACTGTCTTTTGTTGGACAATTTGTCCTCTTCTTTCTCCCTGTTTGTGCGTACAGACAGACAAACCTGCATTTCAACATACACAGAAAAGAAACTGAAAGCACCTTTTCTCCTTGAGGCCCGAGGTTTGTCAGATATCAATCCAGTATCGTCAGTAGGAATAACAATAGAGACATCTTGACGTTTGGATATTGAGTTCCATCAAATATACATCAAAGAGCCCCATTGATTTGAAGACTTAGCAAAAGGGGATGTAAGGAGAAACAAAAAATAAACAAGGACGCGGTTTTATTTTTTCTCATGATGCACATAGTTTCTAGAACAATGGCCATAAGGAACAATACATTTAAAATGTATTTATTTCTTTAGAAAGACGTGGTATTGTTAAAAATATATTAGAACAATATACATATATGAAAAATGTACAGAAATGAGAGTGGGTGGAAGGTATAGTTGATTTGTGACACGTGTATCTTCACTGTATCACACTCTTGCCAAGCTATATAAATCTACAAACAAAATGAGAACGGCTGGGCCAGGAAAAATCCACTCAAAACAGTGTTCCGAAGGAAGATCGAAGGTTTGCCAGACCGTGTTCATAACTCACATAGGGACTGTCCAGAGTTTTGATAGAGACGAAAGGTTGTCTTGGTGTTTTGCAACAAAACATGTATCAATATACCGTGTACCGTTTTTAAACTCTGTAATGCGAGAGCACATTGTTGATATTGCTTGACACAGGAGCTGGGCCAAACCACAGAAAATGCATTGTCAGATATCAGAACTACATTGTCGTCATTTGGAAAACAAACCTGACTTTCCCAGACGCTGAACAGTCAGTGTGAGGTTTCTGTGGGACACCACAATGTTTTGAAAAGTAATTTGCTACCCTAAATGGAGCACAGAGCAAAACTGTTGAAACCATGATCTCAGAATCAAAATGATAATCTGTCTTTTCACATTGTTCTTTGCCTCTGCTCCCTAATAGAGAATAAATTGACTTGGAAGCACACAGGACTCGTCAGTCTGTCCACCCTACCCCACCCCCCTACCCCGTCTATCCAATCTGCAACCCCCCCCTCCAACTCCTACAATTACACCCTCCTTCCTGGCTCCCCCGCCCAGGCAACCCCTTTGCCCTCTTGTATCCGGCCATTTAGCGTGACAATCCATTATTTTGACGGCTCCCAGAGAAAGAACGTGTAAGAGAGAAAGACAGAACGACGGGGCCTACTTTGACTTTCAGACATGGGCCCCATTTTTAAAAATCTTTCTTTCTTTCTTTTGTCTTCATTCTTCTACTTTATTCTTTTATATCTTCTACATCTACCCCCCTTTTATCCATTCCTTACTTATTTCCATCCAGCATCTCCATTTCCACCCTCTATTGTTCCCCATGCCCTTTCCTTTCTCTCACTTTGCCTGTCGTAAGCCTGCAACCATCTTACACCCCTACAAGTTGTGCTCCATCTCTTTTTGGCTGTGTGTTGGTTTGTTGCTGGCAGCTTTCAGGAAAACCTATAGAAAGTCGGCCCCCACCAAACAACCTCCACTTGCATCAAACATACACTCGCCCTGCCCAAACATTTACACACATCTCCTCCATCCAGCCTCTAGTAGCCTCCACACCCAACCTTTGATAACTTCTAAAGCATCTGTGCTGCTATGCTAGGCGTTCTCTAACCACTATCCACACCTCCAGACCAACCGCACAGCCTGCTTCATACCCCAAATAACCAGCCTTTTCTATCTTTCACATAACATGCAGGCTTTTGGTTTACATATTAATGCTGCAGTTTGAGTAAGTCAATATTTTGCTTGCTGTGACCACCACTGATTAATGTCATTCCACAATAACACAGATACTTTACGTCCTTTAAGGTCGTCATAACAGTGAGCATAACTCGATTAAGCAAACTGGATTACATGTCAGTGTCTTGAGTTACGTTTGTAATGCTCTGGTGACTGGTGTTTCTATGCGTCGCATAGGATACACCATCAATAAGATGTAGAGCAGAAGTCTGGATAGAAGTGGTACAATAAATCATATAGGTGACCTGTAAGTGAAACAGTTCCCACATTAGGAGTTGCTTTCCTTCTGCCTTCGAGTCAGTTTACTCACGTTACATAAAAATATCTCACTTGCATGTAGCCGTCAAGAATTTTTATACAGGCTATTTCTTTAGTAGAATGTAGTTCCAATGAAAACAGGTCAAAGCAGGTTCTGTTGACAGGGACACAGTTTATACTTAGTGTGATTATTCCTCTGCTATGAGCCTTAATAACACATTTTTATTCACTCCATTTGCGCTGGACTAGAGGAATAAATCTTAAAAATGATACCTCAAAACCTGGGATAAAAACACCAAAGTCATCAGCATGGAGTGACAGATCTGTAAATATACTGTCTTAATATGAACCTCAGCTGAACCAGTTTAAATTAAAGTTGATGCAAACTGGACCAGTTTACAAGTAGTATGATTTTTTTTGCTCATATTAATTGTAATGTATTTATGTTTCCCCCTAAATCCTCCGCCGTGTTTTCTAAACTGTTGGGATGTACACATTAATAGTTATTTCATTACTGCAGAACAGTCATGCGAGTGAAGCAACAGAAAAAGAAAAAAAGAAGAAAAATAAGTTTAAATTCCGACAAAAAAACACACAACCTCCAGCACTTTACACCACTTCCACATAGACTCTGTAAAATGTGTGACAGAGCCTCAGAAGTGTGGCCAAGGCAAACACCTGGCACAGTGTAGCGATCTGCTACATTTCACAATCTACCACATACCTCATACTCACACACAAAGAAAACCCTCAGATAGCCCTGCACATTAATGCACACAGCAGATGCTAGTAAATGCAAAAGCATTCAAACACACAGAGCTTTGAATCTGTATGTAAATTACCTCATGTACTACAAGTCTTAGTTCAAACCATTTTAGTGGTATTACTGCAACAGTATCAATTTGGCTTTTCCTTCATTACACCTGTTTATTCATATAATAGTTCATAGTTTTTTACATTAAGTGTCTGGGAAAGATACTTTTGGCTGTGCATACAGGTAGAAACACAGGCAACCAGTAATAGAGGGAGAAACGTGAAATGCGAGGTCCACCCCCATACTCTCTTTCTATCTGTCTCCCTGCTGGTGTGTCATGTTTCGGCGGGGATAATAGGTGTCACGGTGAGACCCCTTTGGTCTCAGCGCTCTGGGGGACTCTAATGACACTCACGCACACACATTCAATCATGCGAGCACAAGCAGCTCATTCTCTGGACCATGGGAACCACAGATAACTCTCTGCTCCTCTCGCCTTTCTCTGCCTCTATCGATTTCTTGCTTTTTCTGCTTTACTTTCTTTTTCCTTCTCTCTACTTTTACCATGTGCTTCATTTATGAGCCACTGTTCCTTTGATTGATCAAACATCTATTGAAGTCCGAGCATGCCTTTGTGTCTAACCCTCAGTGTCTTCCGACATTGAGTCCAGATGTCGCATTTAATATAGGCCTTATTTGGTCACTGCACAGCAACAGTAGCAACAAATCTGAATAACACATGAGCAAATTTCTGAATAATGATGTGATCTACAACACTGCCTCTTTGTTGCATCTCAACATCTCATTTCACTTAGAAAATTACAGTTCATTATGACTTTATTACTGTAAGCTTGACAACATGTAGCTGCTGAGAATTTTTCATAAATACACATCAACCTTTACGAGTCATTCAACAGCATAGAAATTACATTTCTTTGCAGGATTTTTTTAATCTTCAAAAGCCCCTGTGCAGGATGACAGACACATGATAAACTACCGTGACCTACACCTGTATTAAATTTCATGTATCATGTTACTTATCCTCTTTCTCTTCCTTTCTAATATGACAATCAGTACGACAACTGCTCATTGCCACAAGGCAGAGAGAGGGACAGTGAGAGGGAGGCTTAGGCTCCACGAGGTAAGTGCGTGTATGAGTGTGTGTGTGTTGTTATAGAAGTGCAATTTCAAGTGTCTGTGCATGACATGGACATTTGGCTTTGTCCTATTCTGTTTGTCTCAAAGGCTGTTAGTAATAAATGACATCGTCCTGCATGTTAAAGAAATGTTAGCCATTAAAAGCCTCTCATCTTTCACACCTCCCAGACACCTTGGCCAGTGAGCCGCTGGTGTCAGCCAATCACACGGCGAGACAATGGCAGTCTTCACTAATCCGCCATCCTCATGACGCCAGGTAAGGGGGTTAGTGCTTTCCACATTTATTTTAATGTGACTGGGATTAATTTTAGTTATTTCAATTTCTGCATGTAAGTCAACTATTTGCTTTTTGTGCACAGGAATGGGGGAATATCTTTCCAGTAAATTAATTTACTCCAATACATTATAAATTAATAATCTGAATTAATACATAAGAATACCGCACCCTGACATTTCCCTTTCCCTCAAATCTCTCTGGCCATCACTGTAAAACATTGTTGCTCTCAGACAGATGTGAAATGACATGAACTGGAAAAAAAAGTTACAGAGACCAGAAAAAACTAAGACTAAAAGATGCTTAATCAAGTAAAATATACAGCTGAGATGAAGTAGCATTGGAGCTGTTAATAAACCAGTAGCTTTGTACTTCACAGGAACGCACACAGGTTGCTTTGATTTCGTGTTGCATTCAGTGAATTCCGATGGCGATCAGATACTAGAGCAAAAAGTACGGAAACCTCTACAGAAAGCATTCAAATTATTATTTTGGAATGATCCATTTCCAAGCTGTCAATCTGTGAGCTTGGCATGTTTACACAATAATCATTTGGCCGACTAATGGTTAAACTGTTTTCACCACGCACATGCTGAGTATGTTCCAAAAATGGATTTTTTGGTCTGAACTTGGCACAGACTGTGTGTTGTTCTTCCACTTTCAGATGAAACTGTTTGTTTATGCAATGGTGATCCAACTTTTAACAGCCACGTTTCAAGCCTACAGGCAATATCTGATGTTAAAAATATCTTCAAAAGATGCAATTACTAGATAGCAAAGTGGTTTAAAGTGATGTCCTCCTGTACTTGGCAGCTGACACAAATGCCTTTCTGTCTTGGGTTGACTTCTAGGCACACACGTTTAATATGTCTCTGGCTAAGTTTGTGCGCGTGTGCTGTATGCGTGCGCGAGTTTGTGTTCATATAGCAACGGTTGTTTTGTGTGCTAAACAAACCAACTTGTTATTTCACAACACTCTGTCTTTGAATCTAACCACTGCTTTTTGACTGGACATGTTCACACTTCTCCCTTTTTACATGCTCTCACTTCACGGTCACATCATCATGACTTAACTCTGAAAACTCATCCAAAAGTTGCTTAGAGACGCAAGACGCTGAGTATTTGGTATGGCAACAGTTTCGGATTGAAGTGCTTTACTTAAACTTTAACTGGCAAACTGAAGCACGAGCCCAGTTATCTGTATTATGAATAACAAATTGCAATGAGCACAATATACCAAAAGCTTATCTTTAGACACTGAGACGCCACAATCCTCACCACTACACAGGCTGGCACCAAAGGTTACAATGACCCCTCAAAGATTTCAGTAAATCCTACCACACATATGATTCATAATCGAGGCACGATCTTAAATCAGCGTCACTCATTGACAGAAAGACAAATAAGCCTAGACAGATGTATTCACACACGCCCCTTCACACACGCCAACACTTGTTCACAAGCTCTTGATGTAAATCTTGAGGTTAACAGAGACAGAGAAACTATGGTGTCATGTCTATAATAGGCTGACGGTAAATTGTCAACACCTGGTGGAAGCAAATGTCAATGTCAAAACAGGAGTTATGTAAACACTCTGTTTAAAGTAGGAAATCTATAATTTAGTGAGTGACGCTATTGTGACTCATTCAATAGAGATTGTATTTTTAGCTTGTCTCCACAGAAGCCAAGGTCATTTCTTTTTACCTTTGCTTCCTGGTAGCACAGAGATTAGCAGACAAAACTCTTTTAAGTGCTTTCTAACATCTGCACACAAACTCAACAGCACTCCCACTACAACCGGAGCATCGGTCCTGACAACCATGACTTCACTTTTTGCGTTTTTTGCTTTTGCAGCCTCATATGTGAATGCACCACTGTTTTAAAATGAGGAGTACATTTTGCATATTGGAGAAGATACAGGATGCTTTCCCAGTATCACCCATTGCTTCAGCACATCTCGACTCTTAACTGGCAGCCAATGAGTGTATGTGAAACATTAAACAATGTAGACTGAATGTGTGGAAAGACGTAGGTGGGCTCAGGTTGTAATCTCAGAATTTGGTCCTGTTGAGCTCTTTTGTACTGGAGATGCATCAGTTCACTCTTTCTCTTCCTCTTGTACTCTTCTTTTATTCTTCAGTTTAACTCGTCTTTCTTCTGCCTTTCTTTTCCTTCAGCGCTGTCCTCTCTTTTCTTCCAATCTTATCCCAAAGTAAGTATTTTGTCTTCCCTGTAGGAGGTACAGAGAGGAACAATAAATTGGAAGGGAAAGAGAAAGGGAGAGCCCATTTCTCCCCCTTCCTCTGTGTATTTAATTCTCTCCAGGTCATCCTTTTAATCATCCTCTCCCACAGCCTCATCTCAAACAGTACAAGGACATGCTGACCTGTCCACTGACCTCTCTACTGACCACCTTCCCTCACTGTATGGCGCTATGGTGACGGTTTAGGATTAGTCACTATGGAAACAGTAGCCACTCTTGTCTTTTTGCTTTTGTTTTTCTTATATCTTGAGAGTCACAGCAGGTATTTGAGTTCATAGCAGTAGAGACAAATCTTTGAGTTACTGAGGCAAGGCATGTGTGTCTGTGTGTGTGCACGTAGGAGAGAGGAGGTTGGAGTGGTAACCTATGACCCCTGGATTCCTGTCCAGCCTCGGTGGCTGCCTAATCATTCCCAGGGGAATTAATTGGTGCACTAATACACGTGCATGTGTTACAAGTGAGTTAGTTCAACTTGAAAATTTAATGTTTTTCATTAGGACATACACTCCCACATTTATTACCGGAATTCCTGTGATGGTCCACACACACACACACACACACACCACACACACACAATAAATAAGAGACAGGAGATATAAGACAAACTGACCCTGTACATGTGGGAGGGTTGGTAGAGCAGAATATATATTAATATTTTCTATTTTTGTTACAAACTGGGAAAAACATTTGAATCTTTCAAAGATTGCCTGTAAAATCTAATGTTAGGATCTGGATTGCAAATAAATAAATGAGTCTAAATTTAGACTTAAATAAGTAATTGGACAAAAACCAATGCAGATGACTTGATAAAAAAGTAAATCAAAAGAATAATACAAAATACATTTGTGAGCATGTGTGTATGAGTGGGGGTCACACCCATGGTACCACTAAACCAAAAATGGAAGAACAATCTGTCACTAAGGATAAAGTTGTACTCCTAGGTGTCTACACACACACACACACACACACACACAAACACTCTACATCAACAGTAACAAAGAGGACTCAACCCTATATAGGAACTGAATACGGAGCCACAGCAATAAAGGCAGTTGACACAGCTCTCACAAATCATCAAACGTCTTGTTTTCAGCTACTAATACGAAGAGTGAGGAGGGAGGGAAATTGTGGGCAAACAAAGAGTTTTTAGAAGTGATTAGAAAGAAAGGGATGTTTGCCTTAGATTAGGTAAGAAACGTATGTGCTTGCAGTCTAAAACACATGATACATACAACCACTGGGCAACATATATTTTCTCCTGACACCAATGGGAAGTATTTCACACATTTTGTGGAAAAATAACAGAAAATGAAACAAGAGGAGGAAGGGAAAGGAAACAAAGCAGGAGGTCAAAGGTTATAGATGGCCACTGGCAGGAGTCAAAGGTGAAAGCCAGACTCCATCCTGTTGCATCCCATCGCATGTGATCTGACCATCAAATAGTGTTACAGATTTTACAGAAACTAATTACTTCACAAAAAGCAGAAAGAAGTCTTTGCCTAAAGAGAAAACCTGATGGAGCTAAGGTACCAATTAGGTAGAAATAAAGGCGTGACGATGCACGCAATGCAGTGAGAATGTAAAAGGCTCTTCTTCTCGCTTCCAAGTACTCACTTCACACATTGTGCCCTTTTTACAATGTGGACAAAGTTGTCCAGGTCACACTTTTCTTATGGACAAATCCAAGTCAACTTCTCTAACAGGACACTAAAGATGCTCCAGTTCCAGCGAGGTGGCAGCAGGAACATCCCGATTACGCTTACACCTAGAAGCATAACAACAGTCTGACCTGTGGCCACTGAGCGGCTCCACTGGTGCTGGAAGTAGCAACCAAGCTCAAAGGCAAAGTGTTGTCTGTATAATGAATCAAATCTTCCTCTTGGCGTCATGCATGACATATGGCGATGGTCCCACATTAGTGAAGCTAGATAAATGCTGCATTTAAGCTGTGGAGCATGGTAGACAACAGAGTGAACTGACAGGGTGCTCATTATACGTAAGAATATAAGTATAATAACATGAAGCGTGAAGCCAAGATTTCCAGTAAACTTCCACTACAAACATATATGTACAAATAAAATACACAAAATGCATCTAAGTACCACTTCCTTCATTGAAAATGTCTACATGCTTTGGGAAAGGTTTGAAAACTGATTATGCAGAATCACAGTGGAAGATTCGAGGAAACCTCAACGAGCTTTCCTAAGAAAAAGTGCATGACTACACTGTCCGGGGATGAGTGTAGCTATCATCATTCATATTGTGAAAGGGACTGCTGAATGATGAAAGAGGATGAGAGAGCTAGGACACGCACAATTACAATGAAGGAGCTTTTCTCAACAAACACATGTAATGCCAGCTGGAGAAGAGGCCCTTCTAATCAACTCAGAGGTGGGCATCCCTCTGATTCAGGCCTGCTAATAGAGTGCCAGGAATCACTGGATTAACATGACAAAGACGCGCTCTGATCCTTTAAGAAAGACCAGATAGGAAAGTAGTAATCCTAAAACAGCTCCCATAAAACCTGTTTTAAATGATATGTTACGTTTGGGTTTGAGTTTTCATTTCTTATAGCGACAGCATTAACTGGCTAATGTTCAACACTTGTTCCTGTAGCTGATGGTGAATTAATTATTGAAGAGGAAAATAAGCAAATAAAAGGATGAAATGATTAACAGGGTAATATGCAGAGCAGGATGTACGGTAACAGCCTTGTTAATCATTATACCCACAATGCTGTTTTTTTTTTTTGTTTCTGCCACTATAACGATTAAGCTCATGATTTTGTCATATACAAACATCCCCCTGGAGCTTAAAGTACTTTCACAGAGAGAGGTGCCCCCGTAAACACACTAAAATCCGGAGATCACATATAATGTACAATGTGTATTTACATTAAGTGAGCTACGTTTAATGAGTCTTCTTTGTAACAGAGTCAACATTTTTGTGGGTCTCAGCATTGTGGTACATGTGGTAGAACGGTCTGGCTTGTTAAAGTGACAACAAAGTGGAAGCTCAAGACAGCTACAAAGACGACCCAGAAATAGAGAGAGAGTGAGCAAGATAGTGAAGAAATGAGAAAGAGCAAAACCAAGAGATGACAGAGAGCCAATCAGAGGTTTGTTTTCATTGGACGGTTTCTGGAAGCAACACATGTTCCTTTAACTTTACAGGGGAAAGTTCTCCCACAAAGATTTTTACAGACTACAGTAAAGAAAGAGGAGAGGAGAGGAGAGGAGCTCTGACCCCTGCATGAAATTACAGAGCCAAACAAATAGGGATTTCCAGTGAAACAAATCCTGTCCACAGGCCATTTAGCCGGTGTACTTCCAAAGACTGAGAGAGAATGTTTGGTAGTTGTGTCATGGAAATTAGCAGTAGTCAAGTATGACTCCTCAAGTGTTGACTTGTTACCATAACAATGGATTCACTTGGCGAAACATTTCATTGTATAAAGCCATCCATACTGTGTGGCTGGGTGGCCTGATGGTGTCAGAGGGCATTCTTGCAACTGGAAGGTCCATGTTGAGGAGGCATGCAGTACCAGCTGGAAGGCCGTTGGAACAACAGATGTATGCAATGAAAGATGATTCATGTCAGCGTCTTAGAACACTGAGGTAATCCAATCGTGAGTGCAAGTGGTTTCCCATGACACATCGATCCTGAGGTCTGCCACCTGCATTCTTCTCCTCCTTATCTGCACCATCCCAAAAAGAGACACACACACACACACACACACACACACACACACACACACACGTTTTTCCCCAAAGGTCAGGGGACAAGTGTGTTTCTCTACCATCTTCCTTCTTCTCTTTCCAGATCGCCCTTCATTCCTCCAACGGCGGCTTCCTCGGGGGACAGGTGTGTCACTCCTCCATTCCTCTTAAGCCAAGCCTCTGTGACACCAAGGGACAGGTGTGGGGTGTACTGGCTTTGCAGTGACCTTTTACCTGGGGGGTAGCTGGGGGTCTGCTCCTCCTCCTGCTCCAACCCCACCTGCCACTGACAAGGTTTGGCTCTGGAGGGAGTAAACAGTGGGAGGTAGTGAGGGTAAAAGATCAAGAATGAGAAAGATAAAAGAGGGGTTGGGAGAGGGGACAATTGCAGAGGAGTCACACATCTCCCAGAGTGAATATAGTGAGTGTGTGACCGAACAACACAGCAAAGAGTCAAAGAGAGTGATATAGACATGCGATACGCCGCAGCCCACCAGTTTTCTTTGTTGGTCCCCTCCAGCAACTGACAGACAGGACAATAGCACCAGGCAGTGCTCCTTCTCTTTCTCGATCGTGCCTCCCCACCTCCTTTTCTCAGCATTCTCCTCATCCCTCACTCTCCAGCTCCATTCATCTCCATGTCGCACCCTTGCGCATGGTGGAAGTTTTAAATGAAGCCAACAAAACCTCATAATCGTGTGTTTTGGTAATCCTGCACCGTGGATGACTCTTTACCAAACTCGTCACTCTCCTATCAGTGCGTTGCGTGAACACAGAAACAAACTGTGAACAAATAAAAACCAATTGCACAATGTGGACAATACAATACAGAAAAAACTACAATAAACAAAAATAGTCATTCTTAATATCACAATCAGCAACATTAACATTAGTAAGCATTAGTGTTTTTAAACTCTTTTATGTTACCATACTTATATGGTTATATTCCTAGGTTGCAGCGCCTGTTGCTCAAATATTTAGCTGTTTCCTGTTTGAACTCTTCACCCCATAGTTGCCCTTCTGACTCTGATTTGCTTCCCCACGCTGAGCATACAAAGCCCGATTCACACACCCATACACCTGCCTTGTATTGAAACACACACCCTCTTATACAGTGGAGAGGAAGTAAGCCAGCTTGTCTGTTGCCTTAATAAAGGTCGGAAGGAACCGTAAGATACTGTTATGATCATTTAAATTCATAGTTCAGAGGAAAAGATCTTATCAAACGGCTACATTTTCAACTCCATCTAGAGCACAGCAGACGGGAAAGATACGTTACAGCTACTGAAGAGGGAATATTATGCAGGGAGTGGAAGGCAAGGTATGGAAGGGCCCCTTTCCACACCAACACCCCTGAGACCTATCCATTGTCCAGCCAACATCCTTTTTGTGTGTGTAACAGGATGTCCCTGACATCTCTGAAAAGCAACTTTAGCTCCCTCCACACCCCGCACACCCATTCCTGTGCATTGTTTCCGACAGAGAAGCAAGAGGGAGAGAGTGTATTTGTATGTGTTGAGCCAGAGTAAGAAACAGAACAAGGGACATATATAAAGGACACAGAGCAGGCGTGCACATGGGGGATATTGTTGTGCAGCAAAATGTGAGGAGAGGTTTTCTAAGACAGAGTCAGTCGGGCAGACCGAGGAGGGGAGTCAGGCACAGATGACAAAGGGACTGAAAGGAGGAGATGAGAGATGGAGGGATAATGGATGATAATGTGAGAAACAGGAGAGGAGCCAGTGAAAGAGATTATCTGATCTGACTACACTCCACACAGAAAAGACGCAGTGATAACACATACAGAGAGAGAAAACACTCAGGCTTTTCTTTCTCTTTGTCCACCAGCACTTTGCCTTACTGCTAAATTACAGCACAGAACACTGGGAGGACGAGAAGCCAAGTTCTTGTCAACATGTGTCAGGTACAGTAGTGTACATACACTAACCCCATTTTCATGGCATGGACTGCATTCCTTGAATGTAGGACCTGGATCCAGTCTTGGCAAATAAACACTATACATAATATATACAGAATCCTGATTTGAAATTAGGGAGATCCAGTCCGCTCAAGAAATATGGCCCACTTCAAGTGTAAACAGCCTTTACTGAAGCTAAAGCTGGGAGGGCAGTGACATTAAATAGCTCTGTCTGTCGGCTGCTCCGTCTGGTTCTGTGGGAGGCTGGATACTTGCCCAAATATTTGTCTGCCTCACTGCATTTTGATTGACTGTATGTGCATATTTCATTTCTTTGCACATAGTATCGTATGTTTTTAGAGGCTGAATGATCATCTTCCTGCGGGAAAAACTGTTGAGACAGTAAATGACAAAAACCTGAATAAATAATGATCAACTTCATGAATACTGATGGTTTAAGATTAGAGGAGTAACGAGATTTTCTTCCTTACTATAATTCTGTGGGCTGAGTTGACCAGGGAACGTTTTGGGAACTATGCCACAGAGGCAGACGGGGCAGAGGTTGACTAAAATAGGGACATACCATCATAATTTGTCCATGAGAACTTTTCCATGTGTGCTACAGGGTGCACTTGACTGTAGACATACAACTTGTGTGTAATCAAACGTGAAATGTTATTTCTTTGGCTTTACTCCTTGTGACCGAAGCGATTTTCCATAAAATCTGTCTGTGCCTCTTTTCGTTCCTTCTATCTTTCTTGCATTCCCCGTTCACCAGCTGGTGGTACCACCTCCACCATCTCCCCACACCCTTTCTATCTAAGTTCACTCTCCTCCTCCCTCTACTGTCTTTGCTCGTGTCTGTGTTTTTAGGCCTTATATGTGCTGACAGCCTCATTGAGGTGGTCCATTGGCAGACATCTGAAAAAATGTACCTGTGCAATTACTGCTACTCCTTTGTAGACAGAAACATACAGAGCAATGGAGAATATATTCATAAATTCCACAATGGAGAAACGGGTATTTAGAGTTTCAACACTTTCTACTTAGATGCACTAAAAGTCAGACGCTACGCAGTCCTGTTGGGTATGCTGTCAATACGAGTCCGAAGTAAACCTGTCAGTCCAAAATGATATGTTGTCTGGTAACAGACACACCTAAGATTCTCCAAACATTACGCACGCACGCTCGGCATGATGATTAACTGCTTTAGCTTGTTTTCCTAAGACAGAAGCTTTTCTGACTGTGTTTATACTGTACTTGCAATTTTAGGTCATATACTGTACTTGAACGGTACCGCGGCAGAAAATTTCATGTAGCCCCAAAAAAAGCAGGCAATGGTCAAGGGACATGAGACCAAGACCATAAAAACAAGACTACACATAGAGCGTTGGTTGCTGAGCAGTAAGTAATGTGTGTTTTTCAATTACCGCGTGCCTGTGCGTGCAACTGTATGCATTTGTGTATCATGACGTAATGTCCGGCCTTTCAGCAATTGTCTCGTAGGAAAGGTAGTAGTGTCAACTGTCAGAAAACAAAGCCTCCCATATGGCATCCCCGTGGAAATGTGTGTTTGTTTGTGTGTAATCTTTGTGTGACAGTGTGTGTGAGTGAAACAGAGACAGAGGATATCGTATGCAGCCTTTCAGGAAGAGCCATTATCTGTAAGTAGGGTTTTTATTGTCAACTGTGCCAGCATAATAGAATAGGGGACATCCCAACGGAAGTGCCTGTGTGTGTGTGTGTGTGTGTGTTTGTGTGAGACACGGTAATCTCGACAAGAGGGTTTATTCCATTTGTAGAATATCATATATACTAGAACATACAATCTGCAGTTATTATAAATGATAAATTAGTTTTTGTAAAACTGTGTAAAGGGCAGATCACCAGTAATTAAAATGGTAAAATGTTGCAGTGAAATTGTGAAGCTGTTCAAATCTTTCATGTTAAAATACACTTTCCAGAACCTTATTGTGGAAATTTGTACCTTTTGACCATGTAAAGTTGCGAAGGTCATTTTTGTTTTACTTCTTACAGTATAAAGTGCTCCAGAAAAAGGAGTCTTGAAGATATAGGTGCTTAAAGAGATCTTTTAAATGTAGATAAATGGGCATCATCTAGTTCTAAATCACGTGGACACTTTATCAGTTGTTTACCTTCAAATTACAAATGACATATTTAATACAGTACATTTCAGGCATCAGGGCTGAAGTTGCCAGTCTGTACTTTTCAATTAAAACTGTGAAAATATTAGTTCTGATTACAGAGATGTTACAACTGAAAGGACCCAAAACAATTTGCTGCCGAGGTTTCCGAGTAAAACACTTGTTTCCAGCCACAGTAAACTTAAGCCTTTGAGAGAGATGGAAAACATTGGAGCTTTGAGGTATGCTGAAGCCCTCCATCCACAACAATGGTGCTCAAGGAGCAGCGAGCCATTTTTAATTGCCTGAAGCACTCCATCTATGCTCTGACCCTTTGGACTGCCGTATCCACCATTTCAATCAGCACTCTCATTCATTCTTATTGCTTTTCCTCTCGTTCGCTCTGTGCCTCTCTCTCCCTCTCCCTTTCTGTCTGTGTCCCTCTCTCTTAACTAGTTCTCTAATTCTTTAGCTTTTAGGCCTTTATTCCATTCAGCCTCTCCTGTGAAACCTGCTAACTAATTCATCTCCAGACAAATTGCCAATCAGCAGCAGACAAAGAGAAGAAGAGAAAAGAGACTGGTCCTCTATAGAGCTGATCGCTGTTTTACTAAATGCTCCCTCAGAGGAGGCTGAGGGTGGGAGGGAAATGGGAGCGTTTGCGTTTAAATGTGTGCATTCGTCTGTGTGTTCATGGAGTGTGTATAATGTTGGTGTGTGGGGGTATCAGTGCATGTGTGTCTGTTTGTGTGTTTGTGTGTTTGTGTGTTCGTTAAGGCTGTGTGTGTCCTTGTCACCCCCTCCTTCCGGGGTTCACCACTTTCTGTAAGCAGAGGTTAACGACCTCGCCGTCCAATCACATTCTCCTGTCAGGGCCCCGTAGCCAACAGCAACAGGTGGTCTGGCCAATTGGTATCCTGCAGAGCGGAAAAGTAGGGGCAGGAGGATGAAGGATGGAGAACAAGTGAATGGAACAGACTGGATCATGAGAGCATATTTTAGCCAGAATGTACTCTTAAATCACTCCCATGCACTGGCTTAATGTCTGGGATCGCAAACATCTATCGCACACTGATTTGAGGTGAGGACACAACGAGCGACCTGTAGAAGAAAACCCAAGTCTATGTGAGAAACTGAATGATAGTTGCAACTACCAGTATAACAGCAGTGTCTTTAGAATCTTTATATAACTTACTGACTTAAATTTGCGATGAGTAACCTTCCAGAATGGGCAGACAGACCCCACCGTCGACACAGAGTGAGGTCAAAGCTGGACAGTTCTGAAAACTGATCGTTCTAATACTATATGCCCCAAACCTTCCTGGCAGCTGGGACATGAGAGCCAAAGCTGGCTCACATTTCATCTGTGCCAGAACGCAGTCGAGTGCACCAACACTCGACAGCACTCAGCCATAATCGACCTGACTCAGTGGGCTACCTCGGGAGCAGGTTTAGCCCAGTTATAATCATGTCAAGCTGTCATATAACTCAGTGACTCCACGACCTGCCCAGTAACATGGACGGGATAAAGTAACTGTAAAAGAAAGAGGGACTGGTGTTTCTAATCATTCTCATGTTAAGAAGAAACGATTAAATATTCAGGAATGTGGATCGGTGTAGAAAATTAAGGGGAGGTTTACTTTTCTTAGTTTTTAAGTTTTTCTTGATTTCTCAAATCTATTTTTAAACATTAAAATCCCAGTGTTCATCTTGACCTTGGCTTAGAGATTTTTCTACTTAATTTCCAACTTTTCTTTTCCTTCCCTTGTCCACATTTAGTGTGGTGCACACACCAAAACAAACAAACAGCAAAGGCTTGGTCATCAGGCTGAATGGGTGATGACTCTAAAATCGAAGACACGTTTGTTACCAGTTGAAGTCATTTATTTATCGTTATGTCAGTGGAGGTCAGATAAATGTGTTCAGAATTGTTCCTGCAATTATTCACAATTGTTGGTCACCGCTTCTTTGTTCTTGTGACAAACAGCTTTAAATGTCATCACTTCTTAGGAAGAACATATAATTATTTCAATTAGCCACATCTGTTTTAGAGGCCTCATCCTTTCTTCAGCTTCTTTCATTCACTCAAACATGCAGAAATATATGCTTTATAATGTCACAAAGATGCATGTACTATCGGCACCTGTTAGTTTATTTTACTTGACACCTGTAACTTATACAGTAAATAATCTTTCTTCAAAGGTAATTTAACAAATACTTGATGTCCCTTTCTCTTCCTCGGTTTCAACTGACTGCAGATTTCTCCAAACCTTCGCATAAACCTTCAGTTAGCTGAGACGGACGAAGACTTGGATGAGTTTTCAAATATTTCTCCAGATGTGCATAATACACTTTCTAGGAATTCCTTACCTGGATTATTGAGTATGCATACAGACAGTGACGTCCCTTTCAGTTTAGGAGTCTAGGAGTTTTATCTGTCCATGTTCTTTCCAAAACATATTCCAAACATCGTGTCAAAGCGGTTTCACAGAAACCAGGTTGTTGTGTGTGTGTGTGAACAGTAAATGTCACAGACATGGACAGGAAGAAGGTCAAACGGAGGGGGACACGCGTTAAAAAGCTCTAGTGTCTTAAATACAACAACTCTGTTATTATAAAAACTAAGCTGCAAACACAAATCTGTTCTTGCGCAGAATTGTATTGCAATTGCATGTTTCAACTAAACTAACATGATAACCACATGTTCACAATGAATGTAAGGTGCAGGTCACAAAGAAATGGATGCTTAAGATACAACTGAAAGGTACAACTTCTTTTTGTTGGTTTCTCTGACCCTAACCTCGGTACTTTTCTTGCATGAACCCAACCTCGTGTGGGACATTGGTGTCAAACTTGTGTCTGTGGCTTGTTGGTCCTGCATGGTATACGCCCACCATTCACCACAGCCACCTCCTGTGTCACTCGCTTCCTGCTAATAAATGTAATGCTTCAAATAGTTAATATATAATGTGTCACCACAACATCATCATTAGGTTCACTACAAAAACATAATTCCAGTTGCAGTTTAGTTGCATAGGAGCATATTTATTAGGAGACAGGGTTGGACTGACCACAGTGATTGCTTTCTCTTACTCTTAATTATTCCTGTCCTCCCTCCATCACACTAACTCGGTCTCTCTTAAGTCACTAATTAAGCAGCTAACAGGCTTATAAAAAGAGTAAGCGAAAACAAAAGAGGAAGGAGAAAGGCAGCATTAGTTTAGGCTGAGTGCCCCTGTCCTATTAAAGAGAGAGGGTGACTGAGAGTGTGTGAGATGGAGCTCAGTCAGCCGCAGCTAATAAACCTGTCACCCTTTCTTACTTTTCTGTGAACTCATCCACAGTTACTGTAAGTTCGATCAGCCTTTATTTCTATTTGCTTTGCCTGTAAACGTGTCTGGCTCATCATTCTACTCCAACATTGACCAAAAGATTCACCACGCGTGTCAGCTTCTGCCATCTATTCGAACACTGAAATATTCCTCTGCTCCTAGAAAACAGGGCAAAATGTCACTGCTATTTACAGTTGTACTGTAATGTTGTGCTGTATTATTCTTTGCATCACTTTTTCCCCACACCCCAGATTGAGGAGAGAGAGTGGGTATGTAAAAATAAGATAATGTAGAAAATGAAGTAAATAAACAAAGAAAAAAACAATAGCAGTTTAAGACAAGTTTAGGCAACGGAGTAAAGTTGTAGAACAAAGTCAGAAGAGAAGAACAACTGAGAAATTCAGACTTTAACCTGCTTTTCTGTATCCTGAATAAAGTATTTACTATATAGGCCAAGTCAGAGGAAAGTGAGGGAGGAAAAGGGGAGAGAGGGAGGCTGAAAGAGGAAGGAAAGAGGGATCTGAGTCTGTTTCCCTAATGTGATTAAGTGTAGGAAACCAGGCAGACTGAATGTAGACCCCAGAGCCCCCGCTCTCACTAATAACCCCCTACTACCTCTGTGTGTATGTGCACATATATTGGTTGCTGCATATGCCGGGTTATATATATGGGAAAGTAGCGATTGCTATTTTGCTCTTCACATGCTTCACTGCATCTACAATACAAATCCATCTGTTACCAATAGTCAGCACTTTCCCTATCAAGCAGTTATTGCACAAATAGTTGATTCTTTTTTGTAAGAGTCGGCTGGAATGGGTTGTGGGGTTTTACCAGCATAAACATCATTCATCAACATGCGGGGAGGTGTATTCAACTGTGTAAAACATTATTAACATCAGCCAATGCAATATGACATATTCAGAATCCACGGGAGTGAAATGTCAGTCCTTGTTGTACTGGAAGAGGTGGAGATTTAGGTGTGGGTGGTGTGAATGTGATTTACATTAAAGTTTATTGTTAAGTAGATTCAAAATTTCTAAATGGTCACAACAGTCAGATACAGCCAAGACATTTACTGTGTATATTGTGTTATATTCAAAAGGTAGAGGTGTATTCAGATGTACAGATGCTTAAGTGTCACTTCAATCATGGGAGTGAAGTGTGGTAGAAGTGGGGAAAGCAGATGCTGGTGGCAGACATAGATTCTAAAAGAACTATGTTTATTTAAAAAAAGAGGGAACAGGTGAAAACAATCAGGTGGGTTTAAGTTACTGAGGTTGTGGATGGACAGAAAATGCATCTTCAAAATAAAGGTAAGAAAACAATAAAATCCGTACAACGTCCCCTCCCTCACTTCACACACGTTTCCATTGTTCAGTTTCTCATCTCTCTGATTCGCCCATCTCGTTCTCACAGCACGTCTCTGGCTGCAGCAGGTTTAACCTGTTAGCTTTGTTCAGCTTCAGTGAACAGCAACAAAATCAACATTACAATCAGCGGTTTTGGCTAAATTGAGTGAGTGTCATTCCACTTTCCCATCACAGTTGTTGGCCAGCTTCTGCTCTGCATTATATCTGAAAATCAATCTTTCAACACGGTTGTGTTTTTTTATGTGTCTCTATTTATTGGTGATTAAAAAACGTTGTCATTGCAATTCAGATGTGCCATTCTTCACTAAATAGTGGAGTAGACTCAATCAGAACAGCTTGTTGTCTAGTCAGCAACCGTTCAAACACCTTTCAAACGTCTGACTAAACTAAGTTTAAACAAGATTTGTTTAAAACTTTCTGCAACGAAAATTTAAAAAGGGCTGAAAAGGGAGACAGGCTTTGACGTGACACAACTTCCCATTTTTCATGTAAACAGCCGAGAAAAACACTGGATACTAAATATGGCTTATCCCATGAGCATCCCACTGCTTTTCACCTTTACACTTTTTCCACACAACTAATGTGAGCAGTACCGTCAGCACTACATCTGACTGAGTATAACGCATTTACTCTTTTTTTTTACAGTTTTTCCAAACAGATAGAACAACATAAAACGAGTCAGTCTTTTAACTTTTTTGTCTTACTGTTATAGTGTAGGAGCTCTGGCCAAGATTACATCTCACTCCAATTGCAAATTCACTTACAAAAACACCTGCCAGACAGACACACACACACACACACACACATATCTAGCCAAACTTATGTCCATTACTATTATTCAAAGATTGTCCAAACAAACTTCACAGTGAGCAGATCAGAACCAGGATCAGCGGTGAACGTGATAGGACCAACAGTGAGTGAGTGTGTGGGGGTGTTTGAGCTGGCGCCAGGTTTAATGGAAGCACATATATGGTATGTGCAAGACTGTCTCGAGAAGCCTGTCAGAGCATCCACATCACACCAAAAGAAATGCTACCGTAAAAACAATCCTTAAATGAATGTCATTCACCTTCCCGCCGGGTAAAATGGGTAATAAATTGTACAAATCGTAACATTGCTGCACCTCAGTGTGTCTACATCGCTTTATCTCTCTCACACACACACACACACACACACACACACACACCTGCTAGCTGTCCACGTCATGTGACGTTTATCATGAGGTTTATGAAGGATAAGTGTGACAACAATGTGAATGAGAATGAGACTAGCAGGGGTTTTCCTGAGACTTTGTCCAATCAGGACACAGGAAGCCAAACCCTTCCTTTCAAATACACACAGACATTCACACACACCCAGCAGGGAAATAAGCAGAGCTGAGGAAGTCTGATTCTCCTAATCTTTCTTACACCAAGTCGTCTGTGCCTGGTTCCACATGAGCCTATGTTTATACTACACACACACACACACACACACACACATGCATGCAAACATCAGCATAATATGCAGCACAATCCTCTACATTCAGCAACTCATTCACCAGTACGGTTTCATTAATTAGCTTGGTGTAATGAAACACAGGACAACAAAGTAACACATCGTTAAAATGGTGATTATTCTGCATTTTTGCAGTGTGTAGCACGTGCTATTAAAATAAGGGTATGCTTTAGCGTGTGTCTTGGCTCCCTCGCATCAGTGTGTGTATGTGTGAGTGTGTGTGTGTGTGTGAATGGTGCTTATGAGTGTGTACGTTTGAGCGCACATGTTGAGGGAAATGGGCTAATTTGTCTGTGTATCCTGACCATGTTCATGGACGCTGCCGCTGTTGCTGTAATGAGGAACATGTTTGGACTGATATTACTTCCACATGCTGTGGAGACAGGAGGGGAGCTTTTAGAAAGCAAACACTACTTACTGAGCACACACTGGTATTTTTCAACCTTCGTCAATTAGACTCTACCTTTAAAGTTGTCAAAAATATTATAGTGATAATTGTTACTACATAGCAAGAAGAAAACACCAATTTACAGTATTATTCCTACACAATGGTTACGCTGAGGGACAGGCTTAGCCAAAATCGTAGATTTCTTGCACATCAAAAGAAAAAAAATGATGACTTTACCCACCATATGATTACTTAACTTCCACCATACCCAACAGAGAACTCAAAGGCAGTGAAGGTCCGTGTGCCATTCTGCACTGGCACTGAACATGGGCACAGAATGTAATTTGTGAGGATAAAGGGACAAAAGCAGGTTCTCGTGTGTGGCGATTACAGATTATTGCCACTAAACTGAATAATCTGGGTGTTGAGTATTTGGAGTGTGATGTCATTTGAAAAACGATAAGGAGCCTTCACTCTGACACACACACATGGTTTGTGGATCTGATCTGTTAACGAATCCATCATTGTCAAAAAGGAATGGCAGAGTGAGGCATAGCGGGAGGAGAATGTGGGAGAGGTTGAGGGGGAAAGAAGGGGAGGAGGACAAGAAAGCAGAGTAAAGAAGAAAAACATGAAGAAAAACAGTAAAGCTGAGAGGGATAGAATGATTCAGGGTTTTATGTTATCTAAGGAAATGCAAAAAAAACAAGCTTGGGGAAATGTGAAATAATGCAGACCTATACCACAATCCAGTTCACTTCCCCCAGAGAAGATATCGAAACATGGGAAGTGGAAAAAGAAGTACAGAGGAAAAAGAGCCAAGGGTAATGTGAGAGGAAATAATAAGAATCTGTGGTTTAACTGTTGAAGTCCTAGAAAAGAAAAGGCAAATTAAATAAGAGACTAATCAAATGGGCAACTTCAGCGCTTTAGGGGGAGGGGAGGAAAATGAGAAGGGTCGAAGGATATCATGCAGCAAGAGCACAGAGCGATGAAGGGGGGAGGGAGAGGAACGGAAAGGAGAAAATTAAGGTGGAGGAGGGGATCATTAAATAGCTCTAATGACCTGCTGATTGATGAGGGGCCCAAACTCTGACCCCAAATTACTACAGAGCCTGAGAACCAGTCTTGTTCTCTGCAAGTGTGCATAGGTGGCCATATGTTTGAAGGTGAAAAAGAAACGGTCAGTTCATGCTCAAACTTCACACCCCATTATTTACAGGCCACACGTTTGAAATGCTTAGATATACTGTCAAACTGCATCCAAGCACATCAGCATTCCCAAAGTGATGGACAATGCAGCACCTGGCTGGATGAACCAGGCTACTACTAACTAGTAATCAGTTATGAGTATTTGTACAGGCCCTTGCAGCCCTGTGAGGCTGTAAGTACAGTACCGCATTAACACTGTTGACACTGTTGATCCTGTGTTCAAACTGTACTTTAATAGTATGTTCTCTTTCTTTCTCTCTGTCAAACACACAGGCACAGACACACACGTGGACAGTAAGTTACAGAAGCAGCTGAACACTTGTAGACAAATCAAGACCAGATGAAGCAGCCATGAGATACCGCCGAAACATGTTCACGCTCATGCACCCACACAGACACGCTCAAAATTGCTTCAACTAGCACTACAACCACAGCTCGATTCCTCTTTCCTCATATTCTGCATACCCTGCTCTTCTCTCTTGCACAGTTCCACAGCAGGAGCAGCAGCGCCGCGTCTTCATTACAGAGCTGTAAACTGCAGAAATCTGTTTAGGCATGGTTAACATGCAATAAAACTCTCTGTTTTTCCACTCTCCCCCTCTGCTCTCGCCTCCTTCCACTCCCCTCCTTTTTTCTCTTTACGAGTAAACAAACAAAGTTGCTCTTGTTGACAGAAACAATCACTCACAGTCCTTAAGAAATGCCACACACATGCTCATGAACAGAGGATAAGAAAATATTTCCACATGCGCGTCAAACAAAGCATTTCTTTTAAAATCAGTTTTTTTTAGATATTGGTAAAAAATGATGATGATGGAATGTCCATGGAAACAGTTTTCTGAAAATCACATGTAATGCAAAACATGTACTCTTATTTCTATAAATAAATTAAAACAGGATAAAGCAAACAGCAAATAGAGTAAGAAGTCGGTACAAGAAGTGGGACACTCAGTGTGTGTGTGTGTGTGTGTGTGTGTGTGTCTATGTGCGTGTAATTGATAGGAGAATTTGGCCCAAAGCATAGTATGACCTCAGTGCTCGACTTCTCAGCATTCACAGTTTTACACAAGCTTAAGATCAGGTTAATATAGAAAGCTAACAGGCACACACACCTACACACATACACACACACACACACACATGCACACACACGCACACACGCATTCAATCTTCACCATTCCACCACATCTTTCAACTGCTTAACAAAGCTACTTTCTCAAAGCTCAGACAAACCACAGTCTAATTCGGGAGTACAATTCTAAGGCTGTTGACACATAAACACACACATTTCCACAGCAGAAAAACATACATGTACACATATTCTTGCTGCAGAAGCACGCGGGGCTAAGTGCCCCCCAGATAACATCTTAAAACAACTATTACTTGCGGTGTGTGGTGTGCGCTAAGTGCTGAGAAGAAATGACTGTTACCTAAAACAAGCACCAGGCAGTGAAACAACTGGCACATGAAAAGTGGACTCTGACAGAGGAGAGGAAGAAGAGGGCTAAAAACAAGCTCCATTGTAAGCTTCATTCATTTGCAGTCTCCTTTAGTCCTAACATAGACCGTGATGGTTTCCTTGTCTCACAGGGATAGATATAGGAAATGCTTTCTCACAATATGGAAGAATATCCAGGAAATGTTTTAATATTACACATCACATAAATCACGATCCATCCAACTAGCTTCGTGAAACTCGATCAAACTTTTGGCCAAAGCAAAAACAAGCGCTGTTTTCTGTGACCAACATTTTAAATTTAACAATAAACTATCAAAAATTAAGTTGCTGTATTACACCCACTGCTGTCATCATTACCGCTTTATGGCATGGCAAAACTAATGATGGGATGGGAAAGAAAGAAAGAAAGAAAGAAAGAAAGAAAGAAAGAGAGAAAGAAAGAAAGAAAGAAAGAAAGAAAGAAAGAGAGAAAGAAAGAAAGAAAGAAAGAAAGAAAGAGAGAAAGAAAGAAAGAAAGAAAGAAAGAAAGAAAAAAAGAAAGAAAGAGAGAAAGAAAGTGAGAAAACAAGCAAGTGCCAATGCACAGTCAGTACTTGGCTTCCTAGAAGGATTTTTTGTTTTGAGTCCATCTCTTCTAAAGACACAGATGCAAGTAGAAAAGCAAGAACACTGACAACACACATAAAACAAGAATTACAACAACCTGGCTACTAACAAAACTGAATTAGACTCTTGAACAAATGAGAGTGAAAAACAAGAGATGAGGAGATGGATGAATGCAGTCAAAGACCCGCAGGGTTTGACAGGCCCTGAAAAACTCTCTTTGCCTCATAAGGTGAGAACAAGAATCCAACATGAACCTGGCACAGTTGTGCACACACGTAGTCAGACACAGTCTGCATAAGCAGATGGAGCGATGGCTGCATGGCTGGTTGTCAGGTTAACTTTCTCTTCATTTTTGTTTTCTGTGGTTTTTTTTATGTGTATAATATTTGTATTAAAACTTTGAATGCTTAAACATGTAACTGCAGATGTGGTTTTAGTGAAACTTGATGTTTAAGCATGAAGATAGAGGAGGCATGTGTCTATCAGTGAGAAAGTCTGAGTGAGAGTTGGAGATAAAAACAGACAAGAAAAGTCTCAAAGGGTCATTACGAAACGAATACTGTGTACTACTTGGTTAAAAGGAACTCGTTGTCAGTACATATTCATCATAGATGGATATGTAATAGGTTTGTGTAATGGATTACCAGTGGTGGATTAAAAAGTATCAGGGGAAACAAGACACCTTTTGGGCAAAAGCAAATGATCTACAGCACTGTTTTGCAAAAATTCCTTAAGAAATAACCCACATGGAATTGACAGATTTGCGAGCGTGGCTACTTCAGCATGTTCTGGGCGTTATGTAATCGTGAAAATACTTCGACAAAGACCTTCTAAGTAGCTTGACCTTGAAATATTTTACGTCCCAATAATGTGGTGCTTACAGTTTGCTCAATGCAGAAAACACAATCGCATTAAACCAGTCAAAACATTTATACCCCAAATGTTCATCAAATGGAACTTAGCACTGCCTTCGCTTCCCCTGTGTTCTAACTGATGTGCTTTGTTGTTTCTGTTGCAAGCTTTAAATACTCATGTGACTGCAAGTGCAAACAGCTCAGGGATTAGCCTTGTTAGCAGACTTTATCCAGCTTTAATCAATCATCAATTTACTGCCTTATGCATGTTTCAGTAGGCAACACAAACCTACATGGACGTGAACGTAGAAAAAAAAGGTGGAACAGCTGAAGAAGAAAGAGACAGAAAGCCAAAAAGCTAGTGAAAGAGAGGGTGTTGTTTCCCTTTTTTGGCCCAGACACAGCTGGTAGTACAGTAGATTTTCTCTCTGTGGGTAAAGAGGAGGTAGGAGGCCTCCTTTACTCTCCACTAATCACACTTAATGATTCAAATGGGCCTAAGACATACCTTTGAAATCAAATCCACTTACAACCACACAAAAACACACATGCACACGTACACACCTACAGGAGAGGAGAGGAGAGGAGAGGAGAGGAGAGGAGAGGAGAGGAGAGG
>JAUMHF010000005.1:12609859-12625682 GCA_032359275.1 Microctenopoma steveboyesi | reverse complement strand
AATAAACATCCTTTGTTTGAACCCTCTCTTGTCTCTGGTCTGCGTTTGGGTCCTCCATTTTGTGCATGTGACTGACAACATATGCTTTTACAGTTAAAAAAAAGTGGCCACAAGCAAATAGAATAAAACAACAAGTGGCCCAGATGTTTCCAATCATCTGATTATCCAGCATTTAGTCAACCACTATCCACTGTCTGTGGCCGGCAGAGAGAACGAAACAAAAGTAAAACACTAAGAAAGCCGAGCTTAGTATCTTAGAGAGCACTCAATCTGGTGCTTCCATGGCCAGTGGAGAGAGGGCACAATAAAAGTTGAAGGAACTTATAGAACAAGCCATCAGGCTCAGGAGGCAGCAGACAGTAGACACCCTCTCTGCTGTTACGACTAGGCTTAAAAGCTTATGGTCCGAGCTGGCTCAGGTGAATCCTCCCAATGCTGCTTGACGTAGTCTGCTGTGGGACCTCCCTTGGCACACTAAGCTCCTCTACTCCTCCCTCGTCTTTTGTGCCATCATTGTATGATCAATAACTTTGTGTTTTCACTCTCTCGTAATTGTCCCACCTCTCCAGTCACCCAAGCTGTCGAGACAAATGGCTGCCCACAATCATCATCAAATCATCACATAATTCCATAATTCCCAGCTAAACCAGTGTGTCTGGCTATTAAGCCATTAAAAGCACCTTTATGACAAAACTGAAAGTACAAACAAACATTAGAGGACCTGTTTTAACACAGGTGTTTATAAGTGGCAGCTACAGACCGCTAAGAGATGGTGTCAGAGACCACTGAGGTGTACGAGGGATGGAGTTAGAGAAAGTGTGTAGTTATGGATGCATCAACACTGTGCTCTATAGCAGGGTAATGTGAGCCTGCTGTCCCAGAGGGGACAGATCACCTGGAGAAGCCCCCCCCCCCACCAAACTCCCTCCTGTTAAATTCTCCCATGTATAACAGAGGCACCTACTCCCACGCATGCTTTCCTCCACTTATCCTAATACCTGCATTCGCACACACAGAGTGTTAAAAATACCTGATTCGTGGAATCGAAGCCACACAGCTTCATACACACAACATTTGCAGCTATGCACACTCACACCATTCCAAGTAGTTGGCAACCCTATTAATACTACACTTCAAGGGCTAGGGGATTGGGCATTGAGCCATAAGATGCTATCTGGTGACTGATAGACACTTGTGTCTCTCTTTCTGTCCTCGGGGTAGTGCCATTCTCTCTGCCGGCCTGCCAAGCTGAAAGGTTAGAATGGTTACATTCTCACAGCAAGACCAAGTTGGCGCTAACAGGGCCGCAGCCATCTACATGTTTATGTATTAATTTAGCCATTATGTGATATTAGAGAATGACTTGTGTTCTGAAAGAAAGATGGGACAATTTATTTTTTCAACAGACAAGAGAGATCAAACTTAATTTAGCCCCCCACTAATTTATGTTAGTGTTATATTGGAGATGTTGAGGTCTCTCATGGCAAAAGCAGGTAAAACATAAACTAATAAATAAAGCGTTTGTAGAGAGATACACACCCACGCCACCTCAACAAAAACACTAGCCCTCTCAAAGCCAGTGTAGGAAAAACACAATCATCTAATCAAGATGCAGGATGCTTTTTTAATATCGTATCTTATTTCTACATCTTATGCCATAACGCAAAAAAGATGATTGTATAAATAACTATTACTAGAAATAGAAGATGTTGGTTACAAAATCCAAATGGATTTTGAAGAACTAGTATTAAATCATTATTGTTGGATGCAGGTGCCCTGCTTACTCTGGTACTGTAACTGATTTCAGCTTCGCAGTATTGCAGCTGCTTTCTCAAGTGAGACGATATTATTAATAATCATAAATCAGTTCCTCCTCCTTGGTGCAACAATTTAAAATTAGCAGTCACGCCAACTATGTTTTAAAGACAAGATGAGAGCAGCTATTAATAACTACTAATGGTTGATATATGAGTCTGTTATAATGTAATTTCAAATATCTTTTGTTCCAGGAACAACCGATAACATTTAAATCCCAAGACGATATTAAACTCTGTTGCCTGTTCTCTGCAACTCAAGCTAAAAAATAACAACACGAGTTGTTCAAATCAGATCATGACATTTACGCTGTCAGTCCCAGACGGCACCTACAATTCTACAAACGTCATGTGAAAATAACAAGGTGGCAGTGATGTGGAGTAGGAATTAGAAAAGTTAAGACTAATGAGGAAGTTTGATCTCATGCCAGCCTCGGGGCTCTTAAGCATTAAACCATCAAAATGTTAGCAGCGGTGGCCTGGGAAGGGAAACCACACTGTTGAGTCCTTTCATTTGGCTTCAACGTGCAACAAGTAAAAAAAAAATCACATGAATGTTGTGTTGGTGGAAACTGTGTGGCACAGAACATTACAAACCCCCGGACTATTCCTATTGGGCCTAGAGCCGTGAAAAAACCAACAAAGTTTCACACAGAATTGAAACTGCGTGTCCTTCTTGGGGTTTTCATGGTACTTTAATAATCTGATGCATTTTTTTAAGGACACATTTGACTTTATTTTCTGTGGACATTTTGGCGTTCAGTGTCTCATGCTGGAACATTTTATCACTACAGTTCCCCTGATTATCCCTATCAGTGACACACATGGCTGGACTTCCTCAACCTTCCCTACATAATGCTCCTAATACTTATGATGTGGTATTTATTCCATGCTTGTTACCACCCTCGCGTGCAGAGACTGTTGGGCATAAATGTTTATATTGCACTTGCACTAACCTGAAAATGTTAATGTTAATGGAAACACGTTTTCCTCCTTTCCGTCAGAAAAGCAGTTTGTGCTCAGAAGTCTTATACCTGTCGCTGTAATGTCAATTCAGGCAAGTAAAGGTTGTAATGGGAAGTCTGTTTCATTACCAACTCGGTGGTTTTACGACTTGAAGAGTAACTGTGGCAATTATCCGCTCAGTGTGATGGTCATTAGTCTGTCGATTCCAACACGTTGTCTGCTCACCCCTGCTATTCACGCTCCACTGTGAAAGTAAACAGAGGCGACGAAGTGTGCTGCTGGCTTGAGCTGATAATGTGCTGCTGCAGCTTCTACTGTGTGTGCTGTTAAAAATAATGGATTCAATTTACCTCGTGAAATTCAGTGACTGTGAGTAATGTCATTTGACCAAATGTTTCTGAGTCATTAGCTTTGTCTGCTTCATGTTTCTGCTCACACACACACTCACACCACGCCCCTGATACCCATCAGCTTCAGGGCACACTATTGTTTCAGCTCTGTGCTAATTACCTCAGGTCTTGACCTTAGGTTCAGCTGAAGAGCAGCAGAGGGGGTGGCGTGCATGTGAATGTGTGTGTTTGCGTGTCGGTGAAGAGAAATGTAAGCCTGTGTGCTGGGGGTGGGGTTGGCCGGGTGGAGAGGTCATCGCTGCTGCCAATCAATTGTCACAGTGGATATGCTTCGATGCTGCCGTGCAGTCCAGGATGGAGAACACGGCGGGAACACGGCGGGAACACGGCAGGAGTACGGACCAGGCCATGACTTTAAAATGTATGTGACTCTCTTATCAACAGCAGCTCCCACAATGAAAGCATCTAGGAGCAACGTGCTGTAGGAATTTAATGTGATTTATTCTAAAGTCAGTGTATAAACATTTTGAATGGAGCGTTCTTATCTGTCTCCCCTCCCGTCTGTGTCTCGACAGAAATAGATAGATTGGGTCAGAGATTAAAAAGGGCACATGTTTTGGGGTCTCTCTGCTCTTTGTGTATGTTGTGCGTGTCTGGGTCATGTGTGGAATGCCAAAACTTTCCTCTTTTATCTCATCCAAATTGATCTATTCAGAGTTATCTGACCCCAAAGGTCAACACGCTAAATTCAAGTAAATAAATGTTGGACTCTGGACTTCAGTAGATAAATAAATTAAAGTTAGAAATCTCACTCATAGAATAAGCAATAAGGTAATTATTTAATGTCTGACTGACACGACTTTAAGCTCTGGGTTCAGGCGGGTCTCATGTTGAGCTTGATTACACCTGGCAGCTGCTTTAACAGTCTCTGAATTGTAGAAATCACAAACTGAGTTGGGCATTCGTCCACCTCCCAAACATTTGCAACAAACCCTTTCTCACTTTTACAACACAGAACACCTACAACAACACTCTTCACTGCTAGTTTCATGCTGTAAAAGAGAAACCTTCTCCCAGGGTGCCACGAGAAAACAAAACCTGTCCAGTCTGGGCTTTCATTGCAATGCAAAACACAGTCCGAATGCTTCAGCATCACTTAAGACCCTACTTTCAATTACAATGTCACGAGCACTTAGAGTTGACGGGCCTTTAGAGAAGGGGAGTGGAACCTGTGGTGAGGTTCCAGACGGTCTCAGAAGACCAGCAAAGACTGTAAATATAAATGTACACAACTCAGAGACACTGGAAAGTCTGCTTTTCTGATTTTTATTTATTACAACATCAGCTGGTATATGTGCAGGTTGTGGGCACAGACAGAATTGCTCACAGAGGAGAGGAGAGACTGTGAGAGAACCAGGAAAGGAAAGAAAGGATGGAGGAGAAGGAAGAGAGGGGACATGCGAAGGAGGTGAGGAGAGGAGGTTCGCTCTTCAATCTCTCTCTCGGACCCCGCCCTCCCGGTCAGGGGTTGGTCAGGGAAACCCAACTCCCGCGCCTGGATTGGTCGGCTCTGCTCTGTGCGGACAAACTAGTCTCTCCTCACAGACACAATAAAGTTTGGTGCTGGACGTTTGGAAGCAGTGGGAGCGAAACCAGGCGCTTCGCTCCTTCTCTTTCCATGCGGAGCTATTAACGGAAGAAGGATTAATCCCCACGACTGTTTTCTAACCCATACTTCTTTAACTGAAACATGGCAGGGAAACACTGATGGTTTCTGGATATTGGCTCTGGCTGGGATATAAGCTCCTGAACGCACGGACTACAAACACGCGCTGCAGTCTCCAGGGCGACCTCGCCACCCTCCGTGTTTGAGGACACACTGACTGTGCCAATATTTGCAGAGGGCAGTCGCGGTGACCATGCCCGGCACCATGGTGTCTCTGCGCGGGGCAGTCCTGCTCATCCTGCTCGGTCCGCTCTGCGCGGTGCAGGCGTTCGGCGACGATTTGGAGGAGATGACCTGTGACCCGATTCGGATCAGCATGTGCCAGGGTCTCGGGTACAACGTCACCAAGATGCCCAATCTGGTCGGCAACGTGCTGCAGTCCGACGCCGAGCTGCAGCTGACCACGTTCACGCCGCTCATCCAGTACGGCTGCTCAAGCCAACTCAAGGTAGTCCGCTATTAAAAGCGCAGAGTGGAGACGCATTTAGGCAGAGTGATCCTGGTCTCAGAAAGGCACAGATGAGTCCAGATACTCTGCTATATTTGTTTGTTCATGTGAGTGCTCCACAGCACATGACGGGGAGTAGATGACTACTTAGTGAGCTGCTCAGACAGTGAGGGGCAAAATATGGAGAAGTGAGTGTAGGGCTCCTTGCCTGCCTTCCCTCCTTCCTGTTGTGTCAAGCTGTCATGCTAATTTCAATGAAAATGCCCCCTCTGTGTGTTGACATTCTGAGTTCATGCCCCACACAGCAACAGCTGAGTCTGGCTGCTATATTCTGCACTGTCTTCATGTTAACAATGGTGCCCTCAGTGCCCTGAAACAAATGCTGCTTGTTTGCCTCATGCACCATGTAAGAAAAGACAGATTGGTCCCAGTACTTATCTCTGCGATTATAAATTGGGCTATAATTGGAGTGACACAACATCGAGCAGATTTCTGATGATATCAGAGACAAATTGGCTTCAATTCATCTTATATGAACCTACCTTTCCTCTCACATGTCTTTCCCAGGTGATATTCAGTGAAGTTGTGTTTTCAAGCGCACTGACAATTTTATGGATGGTGTCTTAAACACAGACAGAACAAGGAGCTGCAGTGGCACAAAACCAAACTCTCTTCCTCCTCCTCCTCCTCCTCCTCTTCTTCCCAGAAGATTAGCCGACCCCCGCACACACACGTAGGCTATCTAAATAGGGACGAAAGGGGAAAGGGAAACCATATCCCCTAACATTTTCTCTAATGGGAGGCTTCCTGACCAGTAATCGGAGAAGCTTTTAGCAGCAAAGTGACAGGACTCGTGTTACCAACGGTTGGGGGAAAACACCCAGTGTCTTATGTTACTGCCACCGGTGGAGTGTTCACCATTCAGTGGGAGAAATATCAAGATTCACATTACATTTTACACTATTTAATATACCCTGCTTTTATGTATTTTGTGATTATAGCCTGTGTTTCCACAAGTAACACAAGCAAACACTGATTCACAGGAGAACGTTCTGATTTAATTAAGTTCACGAAGACAGAACATGTTCTCTGGAGCAGGAAACTTAATACAGGCTCCAGCTTTGATAGTCTGCCATTAGAAGGGATAAAAACTGTGTTACAGCCCAGACACTGATCGGGGAACAGCAGAGTTAAAAAAGGTTTGCCTCTGATAAACATGAAGTCTTTGATTTTCTGATGGAGAAACTGTGTTAGTCTCTTAGTTTCATGCAGCACGCAGTAGCTCAGCATTTCTGTTTGTAACTCCTATACGATGGCTCTAAGTTTAGCATAGTGCAGACTTTTATTTTTACTTTTCAAGTCCATTCTCACAGAAAAAAGGAATTTTACAATGTTCCCCAGTGTAGTTCTTTCCCAACCTTGACACCCATCTTAGATTCATGTTTGACTTGGGCTCTATTCAACCTGGGATTTCTCTATCACAAGATTAAGATCGCATGCCCCTAAACATCCTGTTTTTATTTCCAATAAATATTTTTTGCCATTTTTGAATTCTAAAACTCTCTGCATCGCCGTTTCAGTATTTCATGACCTTCTCCGCGCTCTTGAAATGTGTTTGTGTTCTTCGGGTGAAAGTAGCGGTAAATGTACTTTCTGCTTCTGTGTATTCTCAGAAACCTGCAACACTTTTACACTGTGGCCATAAACACGTTTTACCATAAAAGCATGAAATCACTTAAAATTACAACCCTCTGTAACCCCTGGGGACTGAAATGGTCAAGCGTGACTCCAGACTGTTCTCCATCTTTATAACACTGACTTTCATATCTATTTCAAAACTATTGCCATAGGATACGGGAAGCCGAGCTTTGGATTAAGGGGGATTATGCAGCATTACATGGCACATGCCCACTGGGTTGTTAAGTCCGCAGATTGTTTTTAAAGATGTAGTGATGTATGTGTAACCTTGGAGCAGGTTTGTGTTGGCCCCGGCGTCTCCATTCAAGTCTTTTTTTGTAAAAGTGAAAATAGAGACTCGTGAACCAGAAGATTCACAAGGTGATGCAACTCAAAGTAAAGGCAGGGAAAGCAGCAGGGTAGTGAGTCATATATGCATGCAGACGGCGGATCCTCGTGTGGGAGTGCAAGGTGTAGCCATTTACCAGCTGTAATCCTGTCCCCATGTTTGTACTTCTTCAGCGAGTGCAGCAGCACTGACACGATTTACCGTCTGCTGCACACTTTCATTTACCTTGACTAAAACCCCGCTTCATAGTTCCACATAATACTGGATTACTTTTACACACTGCTTTTGGTATACTTTCCTACATTGCCTCTCAATAAATACATCCTCTGTATTTATGTTTTATTTGAGCATTTATACACAGCGCATCCTTTTCACATTATTTCTCATCAAATCATTTTTTATGATGACATCTAATCTATTGTGTGACATGTTCTCCAGTTTTTCCTGTGCTCGGTCTATGTGCCCATGTGCACTGACAAGGTTCCCATCCCAATTGGTCCATGTGGCAGCATGTGTCTCTCTGTCAAGCGGAAATGCCTCCCGGTGCTCCATGAGTTTGGCTTCATATGGCCTGAGGTGAGTCATGCCAAATATATTAAACTTAAGTATGATGTGGAAAATCAGAAACTTAAGAACTTAAATTGACTCATAATGTTATTGTATCTCGTTCGCAGGTGCTCAACTGCAGCCTCTTCCCACCCCAAAACGACCACAACCACATGTGCATGGAGGGTCCTGCCGATGAGGACCCACCCTACCAGCCTGTCCGCCATCCTCCCCACCAGGAGGAGTGTCAGGCCCTGGGGTCAGCACCCGATCAGTATACCTGGTTGAAACAAACTGAAAGCTGCACTCTTCAGTGCGGCTATGACAGTGGGCTCTATCGACGGGGGGCCAAAGTTTTCACAGACGCATGGATGGCGGTGTGGGCTGTGCTGTGCTTCCTGTCCACCACGCTGACAGTCCTGACCTTTCTGCTGGATTCACAGCGTTTCTCCTACCCCGAGCGGCCCATCATCTTCCTGTCCATGTGCTGTAATCTCTACAGCGTTGCCTACTTGGTGAGCCGAATAATTCAGCCTTATCGTCATAAGGTTCATCTCTCTGGGAGGAATGAATAAAAACTCTATATGCTCCTATATTCTAGGTGCGGCTGACTTTAGGGAGGGAACGTGTTTCCTGTGACCTGGATGCCACAACTGTACCAATTCTAGTACAAGAAGGGTTGAAGAGCACTGGCTGCGCTATCGTTTTCCTCCTCCTCTACTTCTTTGGCATGGCCTCCTCACTCTGGTTGGTACAACATAAACAAACACACTTTATCGTATCAAGCCTTCATCTCTTTGTCCCAGTGTGACCATTGTCATCAGCTGTTGTGAATGGTCTCTGGTGGAACAATTGGAACACGAGACTTGCATCCTGTTTCCCTTAAAGTCTAACTATCCTGTCTCATAACCTCTGTACTAGATGGATTCATTTCCCACATAGAAAGGCAGGCTGTGTAAAAACACCACTTTTTGAGTGCGCGCTGCACTACAGTTGCAGTGGAAACATATTGCTACCCCAGCTCTTTTTCTTCCTTTTCCTTCTGCCCTCGTTTCCCTGTTTGTCTTCACTCGTCCTTTTGGAAGAGCAAGATGCTGAAAAGCCCAAAAGACTTCGCTCTCTTACAAAGAAATGATCACAACATGTAACTCACAACTGTGCAGTAAAGTGTGACTGCATGATAAAAACTAAGCTCCTTCTCTTGTCCTTTCTCTTCCCCTCTTTCAGGTGGGTGATACTGACCCTCACCTGGTTCTTGGCTGCTGGACTGAAGTGGGGCCACGAGGCTATTGAAATGCACAGCTCCTACTTTCACATAGCCGCCTGGGCCATCCCGGCAGTTAAAACCATCGTTATCCTCATAATGAGACTGGTGGATGCAGACGACCTCACTGGACTCTGCTATGTTGGCAACCAACAGCAGGAGGCCCTCACGGGCTTTGTAGTGGCTCCACTGGCCACATACCTTCTCATAGGTAATTACCACTCTAAAAGGGAATTCTTTGATTAAGCTATTTATTTCTCCTGGAGATATGTCCTTATCACAGAATTTCAGACACTCAGATCCTATAGTTATGTAGTGTTATGATGTTTACTCAACCAGATGAGTCCGGTATGATCTTTGTTCTCTTCCTCTACACCTCAGGAACCCTGTTTATCTGTGCTGGACTGGTCGCTCTTTTCAAGATCCGCTCCAATCTGCAGAAAGACGGTGCTAAAACAGACAAACTGGAGCGTTTAATGGTGAAGATCGGAGTGTTTTCTGTTTTATACACTGTCCCGGCCTCCACTGTCATCGGCTGTTACCTTTACCAACTCTCCCACTGGGGGGAGTTCAAGGCCAGCACAAGGGACTCGTATGTGGCATCAGAGATGCTTCGAATCTTCATGTCGCTGCTCGTAGGCATCACATCAGGCATGTGGATCTGGTCAACAAAAACTCTCCACACCTGGCAGCGCTGCTCTGCCCGCCTGCTGAGGGACAGCAGGGCGAGACGGGGAGGCAAGAGGGCGCCGGGTGAAGGCTGGATCAAACCAGGGAAAGGAAACGAGACAGTGGTGTGACAGACAATAGAGAGAACAGACATGAATGGACTTCTCCATGCTCCTCTCTCACTTACAGAAACTCACTCTACCAAATGAAGGATGAGCTGACAGAGAATCAAGAGACGAGGGGAAGATGAGCGATGTGAACATACTGGTTTTCATGGAAACCGCTGGATGCAGTGGCATCAGAAAAGCTCACTTAAAGTTCAAAAGCATGCCTCACCCCACCCCACTAATTCTGTGCTTCTAATAGGGGTTAAGAGGAAGAAAAGAGGAGGAATGAGTCATACATGAGCAGCAACAGTAGCCTCTCTACCTCTGTTAGACGTCTTTTCCCCCGAGAGTCCGCGGAAGCATAAATTGAAGGTGGAGAGATGGAAAAGGCAGAACAGATGCATCGATATGCAGACCAGACACAGCACAACGCTGTGGAGCACCGTGTCTACCTCTCTGTCTCTCTTTCCTCTGGAGCCCTAAGCAGTAAGAGACTGAACCTGCTGGGTCTAGTAAACCCTTTTACCAGTGTCTGTTTTTAGAGTGTTTCCAAGAATCTGATTTTACACTGGAGGGTCCTGGTGCAGATATTATATGGATGTAGACTGAATTTTCCCACATTTAAATTGAAATGAAAATTAAAGGACAACGAAATCGCAGACCAACGGTGGCCTTAGATTAGCAACGGGTTTACATTTGAGCGTTACTCTACATTTCTACATCGATTCTACTTTTTATACAACCTGCTCAGAACCTTTCGGGAAACCGTCTCTAAGCTATAATGATATAATGCACTATAATTATGTACAACATGTGAAGTGGGATTGTGACATATGTATTGTGACAGCAGCAGCAGGACTAAATCATTACACAGTATATCAATACGCACCAAGCCATTAACTAGCAGAGTTTGCTTAACACTGCAGAAAATAATATTGTCAAAGGTGTTTTTCGTTCAGATGCGTTCAACTCAGCTATGAGGCGTCACCGCAGTCAATCCTAGCTGTGCCTTTTATTGACCCAGAAACGTGGAAACTATGAGGCGTCTGGGAAACGTATGCCTGTGTGTATTACCTCGCCTCAGCTCCACTTCCAATACTGTGTGCAGTTCTCTTAGACGCTGTGTATATACTTACGTTACCGTGAAATCCGGTGTATGACTCCTGCTTCCCTCATTTCCAAACATCAAACCTGCAGCAGGATAATGACGGTCATTAGACAATCGCTCGCCGAAAAGCACATTATGCAATAACAAATCTGTCGCAGAGGCATACGTGCAGGTAAACATGGATACAGTTCAGATTGCATGAATCTTGCTGCACTAGCTCCAGTGCAGTATAACAAAGTTGTGATTACTATCAGAAAGGAAATACCATCGATATGAGAGAATGTGTTCTTTTTGGCCGTCCGCTTTACTTTTCAGCCTATGTTCATGTAATGTTTTATCACAAGCTTGGCGAGGCTGTCACAAAAGCCCGATGCTGATCTGCGCATCTGTATTTTTCTCAGGTGACTGCCTCTTTGTTTTTAAGGTGGTCTCCTACATCGTGGCCCATTCCCCAGACAATAAAGTCCGCCCTGCAAAAGAATGTTGTACGTTACCTTTCAGAATTTCATGGGCGTTATAGACGAGATTTTCACTCATTGTCTCTAGCCTTGCGTTTTCATTAAAACGGGCATCTTCCGCAGAAAGTCTGCAGCCTCTCCTGTGTGCCACGTATTTGCCTGACAATCTAAAAAAGCTCTTGCGTTTCAGCGAGTCTTTGAATGTATAACACGTGGGGTGTGTGTCACATTACACCTCCAACATTTGAGTGAAGAGAATTAGTTATGCACATTTTAAATGAACAAGGGCTTGAAGAATTCAGAGATTTTCCCAGCAGTGTGTTTGATGGTCACACAACCTGTCACGAGTATGTTTGACTTAAATATTTAACATAAATATGTTAAGTGTAACCTAAACCTTATTACATTCAGACATACTTCTCCTGGTTTTAGTAAAACCGAGAATGTGTTTCTTAAACCAGCATACCTTGGGACACTTACATTTTCCAACAGCAGAGATGCATTACATGGGTTCAGGTATATTAAATTAACCCCTGATCACCTCCCCTCTGAGCTAATACATCTGCCTTGAAAGTTTTGCTCGTCGACTTTCACATGGCCAGACTGAGCTCCAGGTGACATATCCAAACAATGACTGAGTAGTTGTGCTTTCAGAAACAGTGTGTGTGTGTGTGTGTGTGTGCGTGAGTGAGTCATGGCCTACGACTGAGAACCACTGGTGACACAGATCTGTAAATGCTTTTGAGATGCCCAGATATGAATCACTGTTAGGGTCAATTCTCTAACACTGATTAGCCTTAAAGGTTGAGACTGTTCCTTTGTGTAAAAACACTATCTTGATGATATCATCATTGTATTATAAGGAAATTGCTAATTTATCCTTGTAAAAAAAGTGTCGAAAATTGTACAATTTGTTTGTTATTTAAAAGAAAACACTTTTGTATCAGAAG
Organism: Microctenopoma steveboyesi; assembly: GCA_032359275.1. Classification (NCBI taxonomy): domain Eukaryota; kingdom Metazoa; phylum Chordata; class Actinopteri; order Anabantiformes; family Anabantidae; genus Microctenopoma; species Microctenopoma steveboyesi. The sequence goes on along the minus strand of JAUMHF010000005.1, from coordinate 12,613,250 downwards.
AAGATGAATAAAAAAACGTTTTGGTTTCCAAGCTTCTTTGTTCGTGTGTTTAGTCTGTACATTGTCAGACAAGAGAAAGCGAGAAATTCCGGCTTCAAACTCTGAGAGCCTGAAATAACATCACTGAATGTACTCTTTTATCCAAGTTACATGTGGAAAATCTAAAGATACACTGTTATCCATCACATGACAAGAGAAAGAAAAGCATTGATGTGCAAGACATGTGACATAATTAATTGATAATCAAAATAGATGCTGAATAACTCTCTACTGCTTAATTAAACCCACTTGATTCTGGTTTCAATACAGTTAACATCTGGAAAAACACCAGACGTTATTATAAACGAATGAGTTCTGTTTTGGATTAATGTGATAACTTGCATCTACAACCTCTTTGTAAGACGTCTGAGTGGCGTTCCCATGATGGGTTGAACAATGCTGCCACCTCCTGTCTGATCAAACAAATGAAGTTTGGTTGCTCGTCAGAAACTAATGCTTTTTGACAACTGTTTGGAGCCACGTAATCCTTCTAACTGTACTTTTATGCAGCAGTAACTCTGTTTTGATGCATTTCGTGTGTCTCTCGGTTATTTTCAGTTAGAGCACTTCATAACCGTTTAATTTCTTTTGAGTCCGCAGTGGAAACATGATGATTATACTGTGTAAACATTACTATACTATCCATCACATTTCATCAGTTATGAACTCACAACCTTGCAGCTACACATGCGCACACAGAAACGCGAGCACACACCTCTCAATTCCAATTTTTTTTTTCACAATTTGGCTTTACAATTACACTCAATGCACGTTAGGCTGTAATTTACCAGCACAGGGATAAAATTGCATTTGGAGAAAGTGATTAGTTCTGGGCATGTTTTTGCGTGTATGTGTGTGTGTCTGTGCACGCCGATGTGTGTGCGCACGTGTGTGAGTATCTGTAACAGAGTGAGACAGAAAGAAAGTCTAAATGTCTCTCTTCAGTCTTCAGCTCAGATTGCTTTCCTGTAATTTACTGAGTGAATTGAATGTTTGTTTAAGAACTCACTCAAAAGCCTGAGGTAAAGGGAAAGTGACAGCATCTACTGCTCTATTGTTTCCAGATGTGGCTGCAGTACCTAAGGCACACACACACACACACACACACACACACACACACACACACAGCAAGTATGATCAGAAACGGACCTGCAGATTTACACAAAGGAAAATGAGTTCATGCTTTTAAATGTATTCTCTAAATGAAGGTTTTTTGTATATTAGTGTGTGTTACGACACAGTTAGTTGTGATTTTCAGTTTGCACACACACACACACAGTGCACACTTCTCACTGAATGCCAAGGGTCATTTTGACTTCAGGCTTCTCCTTCCAGGCAGTGGTTTCCCAGGTTCTGCGGCACTTTGGAGACACACTAACTGTGTCACACACAAAAATCTTTAACAGCTAAACACCCATTTTCCAACCATAAAAAGAACGGAAAATTACATTTCTAACTTTAATTCATGCTTACAAATGACAGCTTAACAGTCTAAACTCTGCATTTCCACTCTTATTTTGACATGTGGACACAATCAGGTACTGTAAAGACACGCGCACACACACACACAGTCTGTACACTCTGAAACACACACTGTTCCACTGTATTAGCAAACAGCATGTTAGTATTTTTTTACACAGCTGTAATGTGAAAAGTGTCCTAATAAAATTCCTTTGACTAATATTCCTGGGAATGTATTTTCAGAGCTGGGCTCCCCTGAGTGAAATTTTACACTCCTACTTATGTGCAAAATGGGTACAAAGAAACTGAGACTGGAATAAAGAGTACGTGACTGGGAGAGTAGCTAAAACAAGCACACAGAAACTTGGAAACGAAAAAGAAGAAGTAAAAGAAAAATCAAATAAAGTGACAAAAGTGAGAAGTAAAAGTAAAGTAAGAGGGATTGAGTGAGAGGAAGAGAGAAAAGGAAGTCTGTTATCACCCAGAAACAGAACGCTGCAGCTGTTCCCTCTCAGCGAAGCTGAAATAATTTCCCATTCTGCTAAAACTGTATGGATAGTTTTGAGTAATGGCCACCACTGGGGATTCTGGGTGACGTAGCTGTCTTGACCTGAAAGCCAATTCAGTCCAAGACGGATTTGTAAATCCTCGTTCTCTGGCCAAACAAGCTAATGAGTTGTGACTAAAATCCAAAAGCCCAGCCAAGACAGAGAGGGAGGAGAGTTATTTATCATCAAGCTTAAAGGGAGAGATCTACACAGCAGAGAGAGTGCATGGTTTCATTTACTTTATATCATAGCTACAAAAGAACTACATGTTTTAAGTTCGATTAGATATGTGAAAGCGTATAAAAATCGACAGTACTGGAACAGCACATAACCTCAAAGTAATGTTGAAATTGTACAAAACATTGATTTAGGCAACTCAAACTGTTCTGTGGCTTTTTCTGGATGTTTTAGGTGTTTGCTGTCCAGAAAACAGAAAACATGCACCCACATATCCCCCACAGACATAATATCTCAAAACATTCAGACCCCGAACCAGCAAACTCTAAACAGAGCCTAAAAAAGCCTGTAGTTTACACTCATGTCAGTTTGATGTTCGTGCATGTGTGAACTGTGTTACTGATGCCACAGTATAAAATCCACTAGATGTCACTCTTTATCCAAACCCCACATCTGTAGTCATTTCTTCAGTTTCCTGTCTCTCTCTGTTAATGGTTGACTTCTGGTTGTAATTCCATTCATCCATTCATCACACAGAAACACAAGTTTCTGTGTGTTTGAAGTGATCAATAATTAGGTACTAGGTACAAGTCTACAAAGATCTACACTAAATAGAAATGGTTAGGAAAATGTAGTGATTGAGACTATTGTATACAACACTGATGATGTACAACAATGACGATGTGCAACACTGGCGATGCATAAATACAACACTGGTGATGCGTATATACATCACAGGCGATGAACACTGATGATGTACAACACGGATAATGCATATATACAACACAGATGATGTGTATATACAGGTACTTCTAAAAAAAATTTGCATATTGTGATAAAGTTCATTATTTTCTGTAATGTACTGATAAACATTAGACTGTCATATATTTTACATTCATTACACAAAACTGAAGTAGTTCAGGTTCCTTTCATTGTTTTAATATTGATGATTGTGGCATACAGCTCATGAAAACCCCAAATTCCTATCTCAAAAAATTAGCAATGGCCCGAGCAGACTAGCTGATGTAAAAAACAAACGCAATGCAACATTCTAAGAAAGAATGTACCATAAGTAAAGCAAAACATGATGCGGAAGGATTAGTGGTCAATTACCGCTGCCCGCGCACACCTGGCCCTACTCGGTGTGTGGCACCCCCCCGGATGCC
>JAUMHF010000005.1:12574830-12609737 GCA_032359275.1 Microctenopoma steveboyesi | reverse complement strand
TCTAAAATATATGACAGTCTAATGTTTATGAGTACATTACAGAAAATAATGAACTTTATCACAATATGCTAATTTTTTGAGAAGGACCTGTATATATACACACAACATGGATGATACATATATACAACACTGGTGATGTGTATATATACAACACGGATGATGAATATATATACAACACTGGTGATGTGTAACACTGGTGATGCATATATACAACACTGATGATGTATATATACAACACTGAGGATGTGCATATATACACACAACATGGATGATGCATACTGTATATACAACACTGGTGATGTACAGCACTGGTGATGTACAACACTGGTGATGGCAACAAACATGCTCACCCACACGATTTCTCAAAAGAAATTGCAAGGTCTAGTTATTTTAATTTTTTATAACTGCTAGTTAGATATTTTAACTAATTGTAGGGCTGTGTTTAAAATTAAGAACTTTACACTTGCGTCCCATAATGAGACTAAACAACAAAGACAGCCCTACAATATTTTAACAAATTGTAGGGCTGTGTTTAAAATTAAGAACTTTACACTTGCGTCCCATAATGAGACTAAACAACAAAATTTTCTGAGATGGCCCATATCTCATTCAATCTCTCTACAACGTCTGTGTATATTTTAGCAATTTATCTGCAGAGATGATGCAGTAGACCAGTCAGGAGAACTGAAAATGGCCACAAGAACAGCAACAGTGACTCTGTGAGGCTGCACACAGGTACTGTTCATTACTGTAAAATGTAACATAAGCATGCAAACATACTCATAACAGTGATACTAACATCTACGTTATGTTAAGTTAGCACCTTAGTTTACTAACACATTAACTAACTCAAAGTTCATTAATAATATGACAGAAAACCTGGTGGCAGTACTGTACTAATATCTTCATGATGTCATGAGGACTTCGAGTGTGTGTGAGTCTCTCAAAAGTCATTGACTCTGCACTGACAATATAAAACTTTACAGGATAATCAGGAAGGAGACAATTAGCTAAAGCCTATGATCCAGGATTCACTGTGACCTGCTTATTACAGCTGTTCAGACTCTACAGCTGCAGCCGTGTCACACCAATATGAAAATGAAGAGCAACGCTCACTCTTCAGACAGTAACAAAGCAGGCAGATTACAGGAACAGAGACAGAGCGGGGAAGTAGGAAACGTCTGGAGGGTAAACTGTATCTGTTTCTTTAATGTTTCATCAGCCTCATGATGAATAATCACATGACCTGCTTCCAACAGTTTTTGCTCTATAAAATATTTGTGATAATTTTCAATCAACTGACTACCAGGAAGTGTATCTAATGCTCAAGTGACAATAGTGTGACTTCGTGGAAACAACTGCCTCTTGCTTGAATCTCTATTTCCAGGCATGGATTAGATGGATAGATCATGAGAGACACTTCTTTTATCTTTAGTCTAATTTGCTTCACTCATATATCATGTTTGCATAGAGGAGGAGATATTTAACGTTCAGTTAGTTTGTAGAAGAAAATCACAAAAGCAGCTCTCCATGTATACAAGACAAAGATTTGGTAAAGACCTGCAATTCAACTTCATTTTTGCAAGGCTCTAAATTTAGCCCATTGTCAACCCAGAGTGAAATATAGGTTTAGGATTGGGGACATTTGTTAGGCTTATTTTTAACCTGTGGCACATATCCAACAGGCCATTTTTGATAAGTATGTCACATGATCTTCCCCTGGAAATGCAGTGAAAGTATCACTGGGGGTTTTCAATCACATTTCAAATTTGATGTTATGATGTAATTTACATTTGTTACAACATAGAAGTTTTTTTAAAACCCTTGCTCTTGATTTTTAGTATAATAAAAATCTTTACTTAATATTAATTATATGATACATTAATGTTGTGGATGTCACTACATTATTCACCTGAAATTAAAATAATACCAATATTAATAACACATTTTATTGATGCCCATGGGGAAATTGTTGTTGCCAGACAGTAAATCTTGGCATTACTATGGAGCTTTGGGCAATACACACCCAAACCCTTAAAATCTAAAATGCAGCCTGTCTACTGCCTGTCTACCACGCTATTACTATAATAATATTATGAAATGTCACAATCTAAATATATGTTGATAAATCACCATCTTAATCTAATTTTGTATACACAACCAGACATTTGGTTGGCATGACTGTCCTTTTATTCACAAATAAACAAATGGCTGCGATACCCACAGTAGGCAACAATGCCTGGGGCATTTTCACAAACACAGGGAGAGTTTATCACACTAAATAACTCAATAAATACACAACAATGATTACTTCCTCATTTGAACTGCACATAGATTCCCAACGGGATTCCTGTGGGACTGGAACATTAATTTCATTACTCTCTTTCTATGCTTTGATGCAGTTAGTTTGATACTAAAGTAACCTTTTTCTGTGCTTCAAATATACAGTACAGATACTATTATTTGATGTAGACACGTGGTGGTATCCCTATCTATGCGTTGTGCTTGTGCACACTTACGAAGGTGTTCCGTCTAATCAACAACTGACAGAAAGAAAATCACAGCCCCAACCGAACCAGTTTGAAGAGAAGTTAAAATAAATGGAAGGGAATTCAAGACATTCGCGCCACAAAAAGCAAAACAGTAAGAACTCACAGAATAGTTATTTAATTAAGATGAATACTGAGGGAGCCTGAAGGCACCAGGCTTATGTCACACTTTGCATGTAATTTATATGACGGAGAGTAAGATCTGTGTTTGTAACGAAGACATTACAAATAAAGGCTTTTGATTATGATGTATAACTGCCAATTAATACCATCTTCTGAGGTCACCATGTTTTACAGACTTTCAGACAGGCATAGTGAGTCTGTGTAGATTCAATGCAGAAGCAGTAAATACAGTGGGACACTAAAAAAAAACCTATAGTTGTAAAGTAAAGTATTATTTACCCTTTCAAATTAGTTCAAAAGCTCATGTTTAATCTGCTTCAATATAAATTTAAAAATGATGAGAAATTGCTTAAGGTTTTACACTCTTATTAAGATATTTTAGGACTTTTTATGTTCACCAAAGAAGCTAATGGAGCATAGCTAACGACTGACATTAGATTCAAATCTATGTAATTAGATGAGGAGCAATTAATGAACCATGTTAGACTTCAACAAGTATTAAGAGAGAGTTATAAATGACTAGTTATTGACTTCTTTAATAACACAGCAGTATATCATTTTAAGTTAAAGTTTATAAATAAAATGCACAGTGTGCAGAGGAGGAAAGGAGCAGACCAAATAACCAGACATTTATTGAGGATCATTTTTAGATCAAAATATTAGCTACAAACCTCCACTTTACACACACTCACACACACACACACACACACACACTATACAAAGATACCTGTACACTGTATATTATGGGTTGACACAATAAAAAGTATCTGTACTCAGAGATGCCACCTCCAACATTCCTGCGATGCTATTGTGGAGGTCACAATAAAACATATCTGTCAAGATTGTGTTAAGTTGTTCTTGATACAATAGTACACACACACTACATTATTTTAACCATGTGCCTGCTTGTGTGGGTGTGTGTATGCAAGTAACCGTTCAGATCTGGCCTCAGGTCTCTAAATAATGTGTTTACAGTACATCACACATCATAACTGTTTGCACTCGGGCAGTTTCTGATGATGTCACTCAAAATCTGAGAATAATCTTGGCTTTTACTTTTTTTGGTTTGAATGTGCAAAGATAGGAATGACTAACAACTCTTACTACTAGCACTAATAATAGTAATAATAAAACGACAACAATAAAATAACTAACATTACTAATGTCACAAAAGTAGCTAATGTGTGCAGAATATCCTCAAACAAATACTACACTGTTCGGTCGCAGCTTTGTGTGCCCTATCTCGTGATTATGCCTGATCAGATTTGTGGTATTATAGCTGCAGCACACTGCTTTCCTGCAAATACCACAGCTGGCTACATTCTTATTAGGAGGCTAGAAAAATACCTAAAAATATGCCTCATCCTCCGTCAGAAACCAGCTGGGACACCATACACTACAGCACTATGAGTCTGGATCCATGCCCGCTGTTGTGCTTTCTACTATAAAAAGTTTTTGTTTTGTTAGTGGGAAGATTCCCTTAAAAGCCTGTCAAATAAAAGTCTGAGCTTCTCCCACGGAGGAGTGGGTCATCAGGAAACAAGCTGCATGCACAGTGACAGATGTCTCTGCAAGTAAACATTTGTACTGTGCAGATATTTTCAGCATATTTTGTGAATTTAATCCCCCAATTTCTTCAGACCAGACGCAGCTACAAAACTACTGTAACCGACTGTTATATTAGACTACATTAGGTTTAGTGTGTGTTATAATATTTTGTTTTATTCAGCCAGCAGTAATAATAGTAACAACAGTAAGAGTGAGTGTAATTAGTTGAGTTTCATCAGTGTAGATGTACATATAAGGTGCAGTAATATTGTCCCCAGGGATGAATGCCATGTCTCATTTTGGTCCAACCTGCCCCATCCAACAAGTGGGACGACCTTCAACATGGACACCTGTTGGTATACGTTGTCTGAAGCCACCGGCTCATCCCTATGACTACAAACAGTGTCCCCCAGGATAACATATAACAATACAGGTGAGTGATTCACTGTGCTGCCATCATTCAGCGATGCCCCCATGGAGCTGTCACAGGGGGAAACGAGCTTCTAGCAGCACCACTATTTAAAAAGAGTAAAAACTCTGTCCCACAAAGAAATTCCAACAGTGACCACTCATTGTCCACCGAGAAGAAACCACTGAGTATGTCGGTGACCTGAACAAATGATTTACGACCATGTTACCGCAATAAACAGTTATCAGTGTGTAGAAGGAAGGAAAATCCAGAACAAACAACAATACCTCCACGCACTGCTCAACCTAAGCGATCACGTATTCTCTTTGCTCACATATAATTATGGGAACATTATCTGTAGAAACACACACATCAGGCAGTCCACAGAATTCAGACTGTCAACATTTTAGTAGTTAAAAAAGAAAAAGAACGGCTGCTATCTGTGCAGATATGCGGAGCGTAGCAGGAGGAGACAAGCTGAATGCTAATGCAACGATGCAAGGTAAGTGCAGTAAACATTTCTCTACCTGTACCAGATGGAAAGAATCTACATGAAAGAAACCAGCACACAAAGATTTTAGTCATTTATGCTGCACTCCTTACAGTCATTGTATTGATGTAGCTCAACACTTTGTCTGCCCTTTCTATTTCTGGATATGCATACAGTAAGCATGACTCACGTGTGTTGGCTGCATACTGAGCGTCTACATGTGTGCTATGTTGTTTCAGCGTTCCTCCTCCAACTAGCAGAAATTTGTTCTGGCATTTCCTCATAATTGAAAAATACACGACAATATTCCTGGCATTGTTGGAACGAAAGGACAGTAAGACAGTTACATAAAAATATGTCCAGACGGCAGCTGAAATTGTTTTTAAAGACCAAACAATTATTCTTTTAAACCACTTTTAACATTCTTTAGAATTTTGACCTCATTATTTTTGAAGTCCTGATTGCAGCCTTGCCTTTTACTCTCTTTTACCGGCTAACCCATGACCTAGATGACTAATTAATTGTGGTTTTGGCAACTGATGGAACTGCAGTAATGAATTCCTAGAGAAGTTTCAGTTTATTATATTTTATTTTTTTACCTGTATTCGCTGCTCTCTCACCCTGCTCTTCCTCCCTCCTCTTTTCATTCTTCTTGCAGTCAGGTAGCTCTGGGTCAGGCAGACGATGACGTGATAACCGAGTGCCCTTGAATCTGACAGGTCTGTGGTTCACAGACTAATAAAAGCTGTCACTGGCACATCTGTGGCTGCTTAATAGATATTGCTTAAGGGAAAGCAGAGCATTATCAATCAATTCCTGCTTTTACGTTCAACCTGTGAACATACAATATGAATATTGCACAGTAGGAACAGCTGGATCCAAGCTACCTACAAGTTTTTTGTTTCTTTTCTGTCATCACAGGATGATAAGTTGGCAGCGCTGTGCATTTCTCCAATGATCCATGCTGCTGTCCAGAACACATGGCAGTGGGAGTAATTAAAGAGCTATACAGTTAATCACCAGCTGAAGGAGTCCTGGCACTAACTGCGCTTATAAACCACCATGTGTCCTAACAATAGACGTGATCGGAGCAGGTCAGGAGTAGCACACTGCTGTATATTAGTACTTAACGTCTATGTCCACCTCTGACTTTTCGTCACCCAGACAAATGATACCGTACACCCTGGTCTCTGAGACAGTTTGTTCTGTCATGTTCAACATCACATTCTGCTTCATCGGTTCAGTCAGTGACTGTCCTTTCCCTGTGCCTTGCCATTGTTGAGCATTTGTTGTCAGCTTTTAGTTCTGTACTAGGATGGTCCTGGATGAAACGGGGGATGATAGGGAGTCTGTACAGAATTCACTAGAGCAAGCAAGTGGTGTGAACATCAGTTCATCACATGCATTATGGGTGACCAGTTTCTTTTGAAGAACAGCCTGCAAAAATCAATGGCAAATCTAGATGTCAGACAAAGCTCTCATGTCAATATGACTAAAATGTCAAGAAAAACCTTCACTCTCCCAGTCCAGTGCAAAGAAACACACGCCGGCACATAACGCCAGCACTTCATCGTCATTTACATGGATAGATAGATGGATGGATGGATGGATGGATGGATGGATGGATAGATAGATAGATAGATAGATAGATAGGTTCCTCCTCTGTATCCCCCTACACCTCTCATCTTCCTGCTGAGCACTGCTTAGTGCAATCATTTGTCTTTCTGGACTCACTGCTGACTGAGCCTGGGCTGGGCAGCAGGAGACAGGTGGAGCAACAGGGCAAAGGGGTGACTGTGACTGATAGATTGTGTGTGTGTTTTGAACAAGAAGGTTAGGGCATGGAAAAAAGACCTCATTAAAGAAGTGAAAGTTTCCTCATTACGCTGCATGTTTCAGTCAGACACACATGCTCTCTCTCTTTCTCACCTTTCAATAAGTGTGGGTTGCATGCATTATGTATGAGGGAAAGAAGAGACAGGTTAGGGTTAGGGCGGTGTAGTGTGACAGATTGCTTGTAGACGCCCAGTCTAAATCCCCTTTCAGACAGGTACAAGCCTGATATTGATTCCTAAGATATATAACAGACGTGTGTGCTCAAGCACATCGGTGGTTCATTCTTTATGTCTAACTGTGCATAATAAATGTGTTTCTGACGGATAAACCTTTGTCTGTGTTGGTTTGCTCCTCAGAATCCAGCAGGTTTATGGCGTAATTTATTCAAACAACCTTTGCAGCAGGAAGGCTCAATTCAGTACCACAAACTCCTCACACTAACTCAACAAGACCAGTAACCAGGTCGAGTTCCCCAAACCTTTTAACTATGACTAAACCACCACATCTCTTTCTAAAGGGATGTGGTGGAACCTACACAAACAACTACATTAAAAACAGCCAACGTTTTGTGCAGCTCAAAAACACACATTACAGAAGTCTGCACAATCTCTGGATGTGGTGAATACAACAATGACAACCAGGGGGTTGTCTACTTTTCTCTGCTTGAGATGGAGCCGTAATCATCAGTGTGTTTGTCGTACTCACCCGTCATGCTGCGAGCAGAGCTATCTGTCTTCGTTGCTACACCCAGCATGCGCCTGGTGTATGGTTGATCTAGGGTCGTCGCCGTGTGGGGCATTAAAACGCTTAACTTACATACCACAGTGTAATGCTTAATTGGTCTATATGACTGATATCATTCGCTTCACTCAGTCAAACTGATTATGTGATGTTTTGTTCGCCCTCAAATTTTAAAGGTTGAGTCCCAAAAAAGGCCCCAGGTCTTTCATTCTTATTGGACCCTGACAACTTCACATTTTATATAATAGATCAATGAAACAGGCTCTGCCGTCAAGCTGTACGGTAACTGCGCTGAGGATATTTATTTGGCGTCACCTACGTTTAATTACTTAAAAAGAAGAATGACAGCAACAATTCATGGTAAAAAGAGTGCAGTAACCCGAAGAAAATGAATGGCTTGTTCTGTTTTCTGCTTTTAATGCAAATCCAATCTTTTTAATAGATGCTGAAGGTGCATTCAACTTTGCTATTGCAGGACAGCAACTCTACGTCTTTGCCATGTGCATGTGTGTGTTTTAATGTAATGACAGTGTGCCCATGAAGCCGTGCAGCAGGAGTGTCTGCCAGACCCTGGCACTTCATCAAAGACAACAAGATGGGGACAGAAAGAGAAAGACATGAAAGCGTGGTGGGGGATGGAGACAAGAGAGGGCTTGTGTTAGAAGGCATATGGCCTATGTGGGGAGACAGATGTTTCTGTGTGGAGGGGAGAGGTGAGCACACACACACTGTTGCATCTGCTGTTGTAATACCCCCATGGGATGAGCAGACAGATGTGTGGAGTGGATGCACTGGCATTCCCAGACTCTCGGAGCACACCCAAACCACCTCTGATAATGTTTTCTCTTCTCCTTTCCACAGATCGTCAACATCATCTCCTCCTTATTTCCTCATTACGTGTCGCTCTCACGATTCCTCCACATATGATGACGTCTCATCTCAACAGCTTAGTATAAAGATCACTAAAGATCATAAACTAACAGTTATGAAAACATTTGATCGCATGTGTTTAAAGCATAACATATATAAATATCAAATATTTATTATAGCAGATAACTATATATGTCTGTGAAAAGGCCTGAGGATGTCATATCTAACAAACCTATTACTGATTCTAGCGAATGGCTGCACAGTTGTCTTAATTTATATCTACCCTTAAACTAACATCTCACCTCTTTCTATGCCCTTTTGTGTTCTTTTCGTCCTTCCTTTCTGTAAATGTGGACGGATGAAAATGATATCAGGCATCAGGTGGTGTCATGTGTTTGTCCTGTTGTTCCCTCATTCCCTCTTCCAGAGGTAGAGATTACTGCTATAAATCATAGGATCCCAGTGTTTGTGTATGTGTGTTTGTGTGTGTGTGTGTGTGTGTGTGTGTGTGCATCCCTATGGCTGTGGCTTTATTAAATTAAAACTTTATGCCTGTGATGTCATTTTATTGTCTCCTAGCAAGAAGTGCTATTTTAAAATTCTGAAGAAATACTTTCCCAGTGTCTAAACTCACTGAATCTCATAGGCTAATGTATATAGTATGTATTTTTACATTTACTAAATTTCCATTTCCAATACTGCGTCTAAGCGGTGTTTCACCTTTCATCTTGAGGAGAGTAGAGAATCAATTACACCAAGTTCAGTGTTATTTAAGTGACATCCAGACAAATCTTTTAGGATGATTTTTATTTGTTAGTTGTTTGATCATTAATTAAACAACTGAATGATTTGTAGTGTCATCTGACTGGATGCAAACATAAATACAACATTAAACATGGAAATTATTAAGTGTTGACTGATGCACGTCACATTCCCGTGATGTGTAGCACTGACAACAATGACCCAATCTGCCCTATGTCCTGCTGGCGCTACTATTACCAGGAGCAGTGGATCAGGCTTACAGACTGTCTTATGTAAGCTTTTACTATGAGCATACTTATTTATATTATTATTATTCATGCCTGACATTTTCTATGCAAACATACCCACTCATATTTATTTATTACTCTACATATACACATACCAATCATACTACAACATATTGATGCTTTCTCCAAAGTTTTTGATGATCATTAATTTAGCCTAAAATCAATCTCCAGAAATACCTGAGTGTCACAAGCATGACAGTTGGTATGTGTGGCATCTGGTGTTTTGATGCCAGAGAGGTGAAAGCTGTGAATAAATTGAGCGTTTGTGTGTTCCACATAAGAGAGAGAGAGGAGGTGCAGTGTGTCACAGTTCCCTGTGTAGACATATCCCACCTCTGAGTGTACACAGGTCATTAGAGCAAACATCCAAACACACATTCAGATTCATATGTAAAATATACATCCTGGCAGCTTCACTGCAATTTATTACCTCTATTTATATGTGTTACAGCCAGGAGGAGCGAGGGAGACTAGGTGGTGGGAAGGGACTAGGGATTGGAGACTGAAGGGGAATGGGACGAGAGCCAGCGAGAGGTAGAATACTGAAGGCGAAAGAAGAGAGAGGAGAGTTTGGTACTAAGAAAAGAAAAGAGCATATAGGAACAGTCGAAACAGACTAAAGAGGACTGAAACAGACAAAAAGAGGAGAGCTGTCTGTAGGATTCTGGAACAGCTGAGATCTCACGCAACAACACGACATCCTCTGTTGCCATGACAACTGCCTCAACGTGAGCCATCGCTCGGTCCCATGCTCGCTCGCCCACACAGAGGGGAGGCATACACACATACATACACTCACTCATAGACACGACTCTTGAACATGCCCTCAAACTCCCACGCTGTTTGGCAGCTTACCTCTCATCCGCCCACTGGCCCTCTTCTCCAACCTCCCACTCTCCAACCACCCATCCATCCATGCAGTCTACCTCCATGATGCCTTGTACTCCATCTGCCACTCCTATATGTGTCCAGAGAGTCATTTACCCCCTTTAGGAATTCATTTGTTGTTATTAGAGACATGGGACCAATATTTAAAGTTGAAACTGTTGTCGCATAATACTGTCCCTCGTGAGTGCAGATGTACAAACATAAGGTGTTACCGTGTTACAGAGCATTACCTTTTTATTGCTGGTTTTAACTTCTCGGCATGGTTTCTCACAGGCGTCCATGTGTTTGCGTTGCTAGACAAAGGAGTGCAATGAGAGTGGGAGTGCAATTACTGGTATGCAGTGTGCGTGCAATGCGGCTCGTGGGCTGCTAGATAGCGCTGTTAGGCATCACAGAGTGCTGCAGCTGCTGAACTGGATCCACAGACACTCACAGTGACTCCAGATTACACATTCATGCACATTTTTTGCAGGCTTATGAGGAAAACACATAACAACACACGCACAATAAACAGAATTTTTCAGGCATCAAATAATTGCGCACACAAAGTTACTTTAACGCCGGTTTACTGTTACCATGCTGCTCCATACACATCCGCTAGAAGACAGGGAGAGCTGGCACAGAAGACAAGGGCACCACTGACCAATATTATACCTAACCTTTTCTATGCCAAGGCAAAGAGAGCCAGCAAACATTCTGCCACCACATACAAACCCGAATACAATGGCCTTGGCCAAAATGCTCATCCTTGAATAAAAACACTGCAGCAGCACTTGTTATAAAGTGACAACCTTTAACTCTACACTTCCACAAATTATTCTGGCATTTCCTGCATCCTTCTGCCACAATAGAAAGAGGGTTAACTGGACATATTGTATGATAATGTGACACAAAAATAGCCCCATTGTTTCTAGTCACTACAAGAAGAACAGCAATTAAGTGCAGCGTTCGCCAAAATACATCATCCACAGCTCATTTGTTAATATTCTGCACCTAAGTGTATCACAGTGCTGTTCTCAGCACTGATTGCAGTCTACCGGGGAGGCAGAGCAGTGCCCATCATCATGTGTTAAACCAATTCTACGCTAAGTTTTAGGTTTGTCGTAAAGTCAAGATCTAGCATAAACTTTAAGCAAAGCTATACACCAACAACACACTGGAAGCTGGAGGGGAGTTTTCAAATACGTATGGTCACTGGAGATGATGTATTGGTCTCCTTCCTCCACTAGTAAAATGTAAAACGTATTGTTTTTTGTTCAGGAGACATACTTTTGTTCTGTCTGGTGATGAGGTGGATCTAGACCTGCACCGCTTGTCTTTCTACATCAGCAATACACCAATTTAGTGCAGACACAACCACCTACGATACTGCAGCTAAATCCTGCTGCAGCTATTATAACGTCAGACTTCCTCACATGCACGGAGAGAAAATGGAAACACTCCAAAAGGAGAAACAGCTTGTGTTGCCGCCGTCCGTTTCTACCTTGGTGCAGTAACATCTCAAATAAATGGCACATTGTCCTTTGGCTCATTAGTTGCAGATATGGTGTTGGAGAACTGACTGGCTCAGACGGAGACATACCTCTGTCCTCTTTAGCTCTCGCAGCACTGGGTTATTGTGATTTTGAAAAAAGCCCAGAGTGTGCAGTGTTTTTGCTGTCTAAAAAACCTATTCATTCAGTCAGGGGCTAGTCAGGGGACGCTATTGTCCCAGTTTAGCACTACATTACATCTCTAACAGCAATTGTTTCTACGTTTTGCTAGCAGCAAAGTTCGTCAGGGCAGGAAAGACACTAAGAACAAAGAATCATTTTCTTTGTAGCTCCATTCGTGAATGTTGTGCACAACTGTCCTAGTGAGTTCAATGTGAACACAACAGCAGTCTTTTGCATTTCATGCTGCCGCTTGATGGGGCAGTGATCGCAGCAATCCATCACAGGATGCTGACGGGGAAAGGATGGAGGTAACTGATAAGCAAGCCTATGTGGCTACAGATACACGACTGAATGTCCTCAAGGTAGTCATAGTTTCATTCATGCGCTGCTACATCCTTGGAAAATACTTCATTTATTTCTAATTTGATTGTTCAGATTAACCAAACAGTTGGTCTAATTGCTACACTACTTACAATTTTCTAAGGGAATAGCTACTAATTTGCATTGAGACTTGAATGGCCTTAGAAAAATACAAATTTCGTAGTGCAGGCTTGTGATTGCCAATCAAACCCAGCAGTGCTAAAAAAGGCTGATATGATATGCAAATGATAGCATGTGTCAAATAGGATCTATTGTGAGTGTAAACAAATCGCAGTGTAATCAATAGTGCATTTGTGTGTGTGTGTGTGTGTGCATGAGAGAGAGAGAGGGAGAGCGAGAGAGAGAGAGAGAGAGAGAGAGAGAGAGAGAGGCACCTCGCTCTCGTATTAAAGTGGATTCTCTTTTTGGACAAGCTGGCTGTGAATGATGAGTCATTGAGAGTAGGCCTCCATTTAAAACTTACTGAAACTTCAGCTGGTGCCAGGTCACTCACACAGACACACACACGTACATACACACTACATACACACAGACAAACACAGTTATCGATCAACGTCAGAGGTGCAGCCTCTATTTTCATTCATCCAGAGTCTCCCCGGCTCCTGCTATCGATTGTCTTTTACCGTGTGTTTAATTCACAGCCAGAGTGCGCCTGCCACAGCCTCTACTTCCCACACATCTCTCAGTGGTTATCGACCACATCGTAGCTCCACATCTTAGCTCAGTGCCTGTATTTTCATCATTGCAGTTTCATGGCAGCACTATGCATTACTGCTGTAATATATACGGATATCTGCCTGATTTCAGCTGATTTCACAGTGGACGTCCATGTAATCTCTCCACCACCAGAGAATTATCTGAACGTGTTTTCTTTATGGAAAAAAACGAAACTCCCAACACACCACATGTGATGGCAACGGCAGGTGAAGCTGGTTGCACATGAGAGAATTTTGTAGTCAATGTGCACGTGGGAAAGTGGGAGAGGGAGAGACTTTAGGTCACCATGAAAATCACGTGCAACATATTTCTTCTTTATCCTGTATGACTGAGAAGTCTTGTGATTATAGCCCCTTGCTATGGTTCCTCTTTCTCTCTTTTCTCTCACTGCTTTTCTTTCTGTCTCCCTCCTTCTTTCCCACATCTCTCTGTTACTAAGATGACTACAAGAGCAGTATCTGTAAGTGAAGAGAAATGAAACTATCACTATCTCTGCAGCTTGTTGCCTTAGAGACCAACAGAGAGTGCGAGATGAATCTGTGAAATCTTCTGATCATCAGTGTCTGTGTTTGACTGTGTGTGTTTGAGGAGGGTGCCTGTGTGGGTGTACAGAGGAAAGGGGGGTGGCAGGTTGGGGGTAGTGGAGGCAGCTTCTGACACACAGCGGAGAAAAATTCCCACGCAACTCTGTGCATAAGCTCTCTCCCCGCTCCTCGTGGCCCGTGTTTTCTCTTACAAATTGTTACATCAATGTTGAAAATCAGATCCAATAATTAGAACATAGAAAACAGTGTCTTTCTCCAGCACATGCCCTAAAACCTCAAAACCAATATTCCACAGGGACTTTGCAATACAATGAATAGTGTCTTTGTCTCGTGAGGTTGAAAAAATGTACAGTGTTAAATGAGGCACAAAACATTAGCTTTAGAGGGAGATAATTAGACAGCGTCTGTCAGCGAATGAAGAAGGTTGGGTAACAGGACGGTAACGTTTACTCCAGGAAATCTACTGAAGTCCTAAACTGAGCAACACATTTCTCAAAAATTGGTCCATTTTTTGACGGATGACAAAAGAAAGTAAGCTATGATCTGTGTGCAGTAATCCTTGTTAAAGCATGTGGTGACCTTTAGAGTATTTACAGATAGAATGTACTGGTAAGAATATTCATGGACTTCTGTGGGTGCTGCCTGGCTGCAGTCACATCGTCCATCAGGGGCCGGTCATCAGGAGAATAACGTTTCCTCTGTGAAGTAAGTTTTTCAGCTCGTTATTAGGAATGACCTGTGACACGTACAGTGACAACAACAGCAGAAACATATGAAGGAGGAATGTTTGTCCACACGAGTGACATATTCAGTGCGGGAAATAAGTTACATGCCAGATGATTTTATTGCATCTGTTTACATTTGTCATTTTTATACTACTTCTAAATGGAAAAGAATGATTTCAGCAACCGCGTTGTAAAGAAAAACACCTTTTTGTCATCATGTAGATAAATGAATATAATTTTTATTGAGGATAACAGTGAATTCTGCATTAATTTATCACATTTTCAAACGTCATGCAATCCCAAACCCTGGAATACAGTATGTGTTTTTATTGCACTTGGATTTGAAAGATTTAAGATTTTCACCTCCTATGAAAAAATGTCCATTTACAGTATATGGATAAAGTCATGTAGTAGAGTCAAAAATGTTTTGTTATGTTCATACAAATATTTACATTCAGTCTGCATTTATATATGCGTCACACACTTGTTGGTCAGGGTTGTGGATAACTCATGTTAATGCTTTGCATTATACCTTTATCATTGTTATTGGCATATGAAGACATATGAATATTTAGAAAACTGGACACATCTTTGGTTCTATAATCTGCGTCAGCATACTGCATTTTGTATCCACACACACACACACACACACACATATATATATATATATATATATATATATATATGCATCCTGTAATTACAAATATTACAAACATTGACAAGTGGAGTGGAAATTTAATATAAAAGCACTTAATTAAAATGGACACATCTTTTAAGTTTCAACATGTTGAAATGTTAAATGAATTGAACTGAATCCCAGTAAGGATGGGGTCACCATACGTTTAAATGCACTTATAAATACAATATATGAAATTAAAATAAAAGAGAAAGGAAGGAAAGAGAAAGAGAGACACTTAGCATGGACTGTAAATAAAGATCATCTCCATGGACCTTTAGTACATACATACTGTGATTTGCTGCAACCTATCTGTGCATAAGTTCATTAACTGTGTCTCCATGGTAACCGAAGTGGCAGTGTCGAGGTCTGAGATCACCCAGAGGGTAACCTTGCCTTTGACAAGTGCACACAGCTGCATCCATCCCCGTTTCTCTCTGCCTCTCTGTCTCCCTCCACCCCATTGTCCCCTCCCCACACTCGTCACCAGAGAGGAAAGGAGCTGGCACCCATACCTCCTTCATCCAAAACAGCCAAAGTAGCTCTTCTTCTGTCTCTTGCTCACAGACAAACTCAGCTTTCTGTGTAATGAGATACAAAAGGACGTCCATCTGTCAGGAGCTGTTACTGGGATCTGAAGCAGGACGAACATGTCCCGCCTTTATCCTTCTCTAATAGAGGGGTGATGGTGTCAGAGACATCTGATTGCAGCATGTCATTCTCACTGGCAATGATGTGCTTCACTAAGCAGTTGGCTGCCTCATCAATGTTGATGTTCTCCTAAGAGGGGAAGGAGTAAAAGCACAGAAAGAGAGGAGGAAGAGGGATACACTGATTAATGCAAACATTTTAATGACAGGAATAAGAAGTGCTGCAGGAAGAAATGTGAGACCAGGTGGGTGAATCAAATGACCCATTACTAAACTGAGTAGATGGATAAACCAGCAGCCAGCATCCATGATGTAAACACAAACTGAAAAGGGAATTTTGCATATATTTATGTCAAAGGCAGAGACAAACTACAACGACGTCTGCCCAACGCTTTACACACAAATATATGAAAAAAACTAAACGGTAGAAAATTATGTCGTGCAGTTGAATAAACACTAATTTAATGAATGCATTCAAAAAAGATGTCGATGCAGCAAAAGCCCCACTGTCAAAATGTTGTCATTGTTTAATCTATGCAGACAGCCACGTACATCATGAATATGCAGATTCAAAGTCAAATTATTTGTGTTGATTCCATTTTCAGTATTTGATGCTCTTTTCAAAGGTCTGCATCTGCATCTTACAAATGATCCCTGAGGAACTAAACAGCAGCGAAGAGTGTTTTCTGTGATAGCTACTGTATAAGTATTGTAATGTAAAAAAACAGATTTATTTCACTGAGCAAGCCAGAAAAAAACATGCTGGAGTTTTATTTCCTGGCACCGCTGCATTCGTCTTTCCCAAATGTTCTGTTCCATTATGTTATGTTCTATAATGTCATCGCCAAAGGTTATTTGACAAAAGGAAAGTAACATACGAAACTTGTTCACAGACTATTTCCACACGTCAATATAAAACAGTGATGCAAAAAGTCTATTCTCATGAGCACCCAGACATCAAACAGCCTCGATGCATTGGTCCTGAATGTTAAAGTGAGGTTCACTTGAGAAGATGGCCGGCGGTGATTATGGAAGAGACGGAGGCACACGCAGCTTTCTAAGGTTTGAATTGTGATGCGGGAGCAGGAGAGATGCTGAAAATTCATAGGATCGAACAGCACAGCTCAGCTGGGTATGACACACAGAAACTTTTTTGTGTACTTACTGTCAGATCTGGAACAAACGATGCTTTTATCCAAAGCAACTGGACTTGTTTGTTTGTTTTGTGAAAATGTCGTCAAGAAACCAAACAACTCCAAATGCTTTGCATAAAACCTTTTTGACATAACATGACCTGGATGACTGACAACCTTCACAGATATTCTGAATGGTCTCTGCAGTTTACAGCGCACACACAGCTAATTAGTGCCAATATAATGTTTTTAAAATGTCATACGACTTCACATGCCCACTAAACTCCAGGCTACAAATAGCATTATCAACTTAAAATCTAAGAAATAAGCATTTAGCTGAGGTGTAGATTGAGTAGTTTGCCCCCTGTATAAGAATGTGTGGAAGGGTTGCGTGCTCATGTGTGTGTGTGTGTGTGTGTGTGTGTGTTTTTGCACGTCTTAGTCTATTTTCTTTTTCCTACCATACAGCTGTGAGATTCCTGCTCCACATTAGCTGCTATAACCGGTGCTTGTGATGGTGTGTCAGAGCATTAGTGTGTAGGTGGGTGAACCCTCAGCTTATCTTTTGCTTTAAAATGTTATTTCATGTTAATTCAACCTGTGCTTTGTATTTTCAGTTTCGTCTGTTTTCTACTATGTTCCGATTTCATCCAGTCATACAGGTGCTGGTATTTGTACCCTCTGACATAGAGGGCTGTTTCTAAAGCTTAACCTAAGCTGAGCTGAGCAGCTGCTTCATTGATGTACAGACAGGAGAGTGGTGTCAATCTTCCCATATAACTCATCACGAGAAAGCAAATAGTCTCAAATCAAACTGCTCCTTTAACAGTTGTAGTGTAGTGGGAAACAATCCTGGACATCCTGTCTGGATGACAGTGCAGCTGACCTAGAATAACTTACTAAGGCTTCATTCATATGCAAACACTGAATAGACTGACGCTGTGTGTACCTCAGCACTTATAAAGGAGTTCTTCACAAGCTGTAATCAGGAGCTGATGTCTCTCACCTTAGCTGACGTCTCGTACCATCCCGCGAAGCCGTTCTCCTGGCAGAACTGCTCCATTTTTATTCCATTGTTGGTGAGTACGTCTCGACCCTGGTCACATTTATTTGCCAGAAGCACAGTGGCTACATGCTTCCCGTTGGCAAGTGTCAATTTGGAATCCAAATCCTCCTTCCACTTGGTGACAGCTTCAAAGGAGGCGGGCCGTGTCACATCAAACACAATGAAGGCACCCACAGCCTCGCGGTAGTAAACTCGGGTCATGTTGCCAAATCTCTCTTGACCTAAAAGACAAACAAACACAGATGTATATGGACAAAATAAATTATTATGATGTGGTATCAGTGTAAATATGTAAAAATGTGCGCTTTTATCTATGCACATAGATTAGTTTATCTTCTCTTTTTGATCTGTTTACAGGAACCAACACTGCAATTAAAAGTCATTTTATCTACCACGCAAGACGCCCCAGCACACCTATACCCTCCGACAAACGTTTCACTGCGCTGCAGAAAGAGCAAGGTAAGGTGAAGTCATAGATGGAGGCAGGATGGGAGGGGGAGAGAGTGTGTTTGATGTGTTGTGCCTGCCGGTGAACCTTTCTGTAAAAATTCCTGAGGGTGAAATTAATTTGATAAGCCCTGTTGGAATGTGGTGTCCACACTGATTTTACCGTCCATAATATCTGCTGGTGCACCATCAGCAGCAAGTGCACAGTTACACAACACAATCCGTTTGTGAGAAAGACATTTTCACGTTGTAAACTAGAGTGCTAAACTGGTCTTTCTAAAAAGGAGTTGGATGATAGGAATGAATTGACATGCTACTGTGTGGAGGCTGATAGGAAAGTTTTCAATTCACCTACTGTGTGTTACACTTAACCACTTTCATCTGGACAAGGTGGGAATGGTCGGATTTAAGCGACAGAGGTCTCAGAAAGCATTTTAAGCACTTCAATGTTGGATCCTGGTGCAGATATTAACTGAGCCATGCCCACATCTAACCACTGGAAATTCAGGATTAAAGAGAAAGAAACCAGGGATTAGGATTAGGTAAAGTAACAATAATCAGTGTCTTCATTAAAGGGGATGAAATGAGTCTAGAAGTCCCAAAAGGTCCCCACCAAAAAGTCCCATAGCTGCCTCATTAACAACTTCATGTACAAGCTGATCCAGCCAGAAAAATAACACCAAAAATAGAAGGCCTGGATATGTTACTTGTCATGGAAAAGAAATAAACAGCAAGTGATTTATTAAATATGTGGCATGAGAAAAGTCCATCATCAAATCCCCCAAATAAGTGAGATCTGTCAGAAAACCAGGAAGATATTTTTACTCACAAACGTAAACATGATTATTTAAAGATATTTAGCTGCCCTACTCGACTGGTAAACAGGGTGTTTGACACAATCCAGCCTAAACTGAGAACACACGTGACCCTGTTACACAGAGGTCGTCATAAATTATGCTAAACTACTGCGTCCTCAGGTCACCGTAAAGGTAAACTGTGTAGGAGGCCTATAGAAGTTTCCTCTGAGGGAGACACCCATGCTGAGCTCACAATAAAAGCTTTCTGTATACAGCTCGGGCCTCAAATCTCCCTCACATGAGTCTGAGACACATGACTGCTTACGGAAGAGTGCGCTGAGGAGGGGCGGGCGCAGCAGGTCAGAGGATTCTTCTAAACCTCAGCCGACACTCATGTGAGATGAAACTGCTGTGGCCTTTTAGATTTACGATCTTACCCAACAGCATCTCAGTCAATGGCCTCCATTATTTCTCCTTTCTGTGTTACCTAAAGGCAATCCTAGCATCCTCTACTGCATTATTACTATTATGCACATTTGTCAACTAGATGGAAGTTTTAGGTCAAACTACAGCAGATGCCAACACGAAGCGGCCCCTCAGAATTACGCAGCTGTAACATCCTGTTCATTTAAAAGTGACAAGTGTGGATTTGACTTAACATCAGCAGAAACAACACAAGACAGCGAAACACCCTTTTCGTGATTCTTTGTGTCATTGTGTGAATGTAAATGAAGGGAACTGTATAGCCAAGTGATGCTATCAGGTCAGCTGGTACACATGAGGAATGTCAGCTCTGATAATAAACCTCAGTATCATCCTCCTGTGAAAGTGGTTAAATAACAACTTAGGATCCTATTCTGCAGCACTGTATTTTCATCCCTAACCTCAAAGTATCTGAATATCTGCAATAAAAACACTGTAATGTAAATGTCTGTCCTCCCTGGCTTTACATCACTTATTACATTTTATTGTTAATCTTTTATTTCTTTGTTTACATGTATGTATTAAGCGTTTTTTTCTCTCTCTCGCAGGGTCAAATAAGTGATTCAAAAAAAGCCATGTAGGACAAAATATTTTCTCTTTTTAATATAGTAACTTTCCACTAACTTCCAAATTTAGCCGTAAGTTCAAATAAAACATTTTTTTAAATAAGTGCATTCAAGTATTAAAGCAAATCATATATGTGGGTAATCATCTTTTGAAACATGTAGAGTCACATGAAAGTAAGTTACAGAAACCAGCTTCTATGCGTTTTTCCTCAGACCTACCTGCGATGTCCCACAGCTGTAGGCGCACAGTCTCCTGGTCCCAGTTGAGGACTTTGAGGGCGAAGTCCACCCCGATGGTGGCTCGGTAGTTGGGGCTGAAGTTGTGATGGACATATCGCTTGATGATGCTGGTCTTTCCGACTCCGAGGTCTCCTATCACAAGAATCTTGTAGAGACGCTCCTTGTGGTGGTTGTTCTGCATGGCGAGCGAGGAGGGCGAGAGCTGAGCATGAATCCAGCGTGCGGAGAGGGCCGGGGGACGAGCGGGGTGAGGCGCAGGGCGAAGCGCAGGGCGAAGCGCAGGGCGGCGCAGAGGGAAGTGGAGAGCGAGGAGGGGAGTTCATGTACGCCCTGAGAGAAGGTGGAGCAGAGGCGTCTGGACCTCGTGACTCGCGCAACGGAGCTGGGGTGTAGTTAACTCCATCAGTCAGGTGTTAAAAAGGCCCCCTCCGATGATACTGCTTTACAAGAGAGGGGTTCCTGTTAAAACCTTAGAAATCAATAGAAAACACAGCAAAAGACGATAAACACGATCAAACTTCATCAGTTGAACCAAGACAAATTAGGAAGAGATAGAAGAACTGAACATATGTTATAATGCCACGGTTACCTTATGTTAATCTAGATCAAGTATGGTTTCTGTTTATCCCAGAATTGAAAAACCTTGAGTCTGGTTTTAGGAACACTGCATGGATATGAAACTTCCCTGGTGGGAGATAAGGGGGGGTGCATGGGGTGCCTTCTCTGGCACAACACACCCTGAGCCTGGTTCTGATGGAGGTTTAACTCATTATGGTGGTTTTCCCTTCTCTACCGAAACCCAGGGCTCCCCAAAGGGAGGTTGGTGGGTTCCTTACTGTGCTGCTTTTTACCATTCTTAACCTTTCATGGTGCTATTAGTTTTTATCTGGAAGGTAAATTTTATGACAGTGTTTGCAGTAAGAAGTAGTGCACATCCTATAGCAGATAAAAAAACACACGCAGTAGCTGAAACATTTCTGAAAAGCCTTTATTCCATCAAATTTTAATCCAATGTCCAGTTGCCATTTAAACTAAAAGTGAATAAAATACAGTTTCATAAATGTCAATTTAAAAAAACATTCCCTTTAAAAAGCTCCATGGGGATCTCTTAAAAATTAGTCATCAGTAAAATGTGGGAGTCTTTGGACGCATGGACTGAAGACAACAGAATTCTCCACTCTGCTTCCCTGAGACAAAGAACCCATAGTACTCCACCTGACAAGCACACAAACACAGACCCAGACATCGCATGCACCAACACGGTCAGAGTCCAGCTTTGGATCCGCAGCTACAGCTCTACTAATCAACAAGCAGATTAGAGTTTGTTGAAAACAGAAAACATTTAAGAGCATCTTGTTGAATCCAGCGTGGGATAAAGCTGCAGCTGAAGAGGGCCGAGTCTAAAAATCTCCCCGTTTGTTACACAGTGCGCAACAGTAATTCAGTGGGTGAACCTATCCAGCAATGCAGTATCCATACCACCAATCCCATAATGCAAAGCGCATCGTTTAACATATTTAACAAAGGAAATAAAGAAAAAACACCCACATATGTCGAGTGACTCTACAGCTGACAGTGATGATGCAACATTAAAGTGATAACTTTAATTAAAGTGACTTCACTCTTTACCAAGTTAACACAATACAAGGAGTTAGAACTAAACACAGGCCAACAACTTAAAAAAATCTATTTCACATGCTGTAAACAGCCAATTAGGTTTCTCTTATAAACCAGGGCTTTCCTTCACAAGCAGAAAAAATAAAAACACGTCAACATGGGTCAATAAAAGCATTTTGGTTCCAGCAGTAAACCTTCGACATGACTAATCGAAATTAACAGTCTAGTTTTAGGTTAGAGAAATCATATTGATTCAAATTATTAACTTGCTACTTCTGGTTTTAGATGGCTTTCCCTTTAAGGTAATTCCATAGTCATAGGTAATTCCAAAGATTGGCTTTCAAACTGAAATGCATAACTTCCTATTACTGTGTTTTTTATGTACAGCTGAGTGTTAACCAGCTCATCCGCTGGGAAAAGTTACAGACTTCAGGTTCAAATGTCCAATCTCCTAAGGGCACTTAGATAAAACATAAGCTACATATTGAATTAATAAAAATGAAAGGTGCACTGTAAAGCTCGTTAAGACGCCTTTTGTCTTATCCTGAGTTTACAGTTTGGGGATGGGGTTGGCTGCGACTGCAATACTCTCAATGGCACATTCGTCACTTCCGCGGCGAATTCGGAAGTACCCGTCCTCACCCCAACTAGTGCCCCAGCTGTTTTTGACAATCCAGTACTTCTGGCCAGTTTTCTGGCAGCGGCCATAGCCTACCAACAGCACAGCGTGGTTGGTCAGCTCGAAGGGATTGAAGGGGTCTCCGAGGCCTGTGTGGTGGTAGATGCCCCCCTTGTAGGTCATGAAGTCAGCGTAGACCTGTGGAAACAAGTGCAATTTAATTATCTTCATCAATTTAAAGAGCCAAAGATGAATATTTTGAAATGTTTAAGAAAATATATAGTTTAATTTATAAATAAATGATTCACAAGTAATTTTAATCAATTAATGAGAAACAATTAACACTGGTAAATCATTTTACATTTTGAAGATGGTCTCTAGATGTCCTATGCTTTAGACTGACAGAAAACTCCCCAGATCTACCAAGAGCACAACGGTTTTAAAAAGAAAAAAAAAAAGTAGCAGCTAGGAAACTGAACAGCTGTTGTACCTCAAATGCCACAGCCATGGGTCCATTCTTCACTAGTTCCAACATCATGGCCATCTCGCTGCAGCCGCCGTAAAACCCACCGACATAGTTGTATTCTGCTGCATAGATGCGTCCACAGTTCTGAGGAACGCCGCACGGAGAGTTCTTCGCAATATATGGGAAACAGGTCTCCTCCACAATGCCAAAATCCTGTACATACTTGCCAATCAGGTATGGGAAGCCACCATCACAACCTTAAAGAGGAAAGACAAATAAGGGGATTCAACATTCAGAATCATCACTAGGGGTTTTTGGACGTTCTTGCAAGGCGAAATAGTTTGTGATAAAGGATAACAAACCCTGCACATCATCTGATTACTAGTCCATTAGAGACTAGATGTCACAATGGGAGTTAGTTTACCTTGAGAATACTCTGAACACGAGACCACTTGCTGTGGACTGAGGATGGGCGTCTCGGTGTTGTTGGTGAGGATTCGAATACGAGCTTCCAGCATTCCCATGGAGGCGAAGGAGTAGCAGCTACCACAAGATGCTGAAAACAGAACGGAGTTAAAAATCACACGTCTATGCAGCTCAGCAGCAGTGGAACAAACCCTGTTTGACTGTTCTAATGTATACAGACGCCCCGTCTATACAGTTACTGCTGTCAAATTACAACTTTCAGCGCTGATGCTCCTGCGGTCGCATTAATAGAAATGGTCAAATGGAGCAGAAACGGATACACTGATTAAAGTCATCACCCACAGTGCAAGACGACAGCAGGTTTAATAAAACGCTTGGCAGAAACAAATCAAAAATCAGCCTGCAGGGATTTGCAATGTGGTTTAATTGTGGCCATGATTCAAGTCAGGGTGACACTGAACAGTTTATTAGGGCCAAGACTTTAAGACTCACTTATGAGTAATAATGTTTAACTTCGTCATCTGAATTAAAGAACTTTATTACGAAACCTTGACCACAATTTGAAGACATCAGTCTCTTAGGAGGGTTAAACGTGCAACGTTGGATTACATATTATGTTCAGTGTTGGGGAATAAAAAAACAAAAAAAAAGCCTTTGGGAATGACAAATCGTTTTTATTTAAACTGTATTGGACGTTTGGGATTTCCACATTTTCAGAAGATCAGATCATATGTAAAGATATACTGCTGAAAACTTGCCTCGTGCTGAAGGGTTGACAAAGTTTTTCTTGACACTGTAAGACCAGCCAAACCAATTTAGTCTCAATCTCACAAATTTCTGAGGAGGGAATTGGAACCTACAAAATCCACCTGACTGAAAATAAGCTCTACAGCACTGCACAGTGGTTTAAAGGGCTTCTATTGAAACACTTCAACTCTCTCCAGATCCTTAAACCCAGCCCTACAGAGGCCCTCACAGACACTCAAACTGCTCAGCACGTGTAATCTCTCCACTCACACACCAGACTGCAGGAACACAGGAGCAGAGCAGAAAGGCGACCCAAGCCTGCCAAGAGGGAAGCAAAGTAGCTGGCTGCAAGCTGCTGTTCAGTGCTTACCACTTATCGTCAGGTTGTTAAGTGGGAAAAAGGTAGAGCTCCGTCTACCTATGAATTATTGTGTTGCATCTTTGTATTCAAACAAAAAATACTGAGTTTCAAGGTGTGTGAACAACTGAAGGTCACCTTGGTTTCGCACAGGACTGACAAAGTTCACCCCGTTAACATTCCTCCAGTCCCAGTGCTCGGGCAGAGCTGCAGTCCCCTTGGATAATTCAGGTCTCACGGAGCTAGGATGAACGCGACTAAAGGAAGAGGAACAAAACAAAACATTTGGATCACAAAAAGTAATCTAGCATTTGTCCTGATTCTTTTGCTACTAACAGCTCTCATATAGTAAATGTTTAACCATGCACATGACTGCATGTTCAGTTGGAATTAATCTTTACCCATTCCAAATTATTTAAGTATCAAAGTCCAAGATAACCAATGATTAAAACATGGCAAAAATTTCACAGACTGAAATGAAACTAAAATGCAACTGAAACACAATCACTGATGATAATAATAATAATAAAGTAATAATAATAATAAGCTGTGCAGTAGACATAAAACTGAATTTAGAGGGAGGCGCACCATCACTGGACATACAAATAAATACTTACATGGGGATCTGGGAGGCAGGCCCCCCTGCTCGGTGGTATAGCTGTTTCAGAGTGTACATCTCATTCTCTGCATAGGGCACAGCTTTCCAGGATTTCTGAACCGAGTTGATGGCTTCAATGAAGTCCAGGTTGTGTTTATACGGCTTGGCAGACAGGCTGGAGGGTGAAATGTCTAATGTAAACCTAGAGACGTGGCTGAGTTGCAGTACGTTATCAGCATTAGTCTGTTAACGTGCAAAAATACACATCTGGACCTCGATACAAATACTGTCCTACAATAACAATTGCGAAGCTTGTACTGATTTTACTGAATCTACCGTATTGTGGCCATATTCCGCTGATGCAATCAACCAAATAACTATAAATGTTATGGACTATAATGCTGCAACTCCTGCTTTTGGGCAACACAGTCTATTTTAACAGATTGTAGGGATGGACCAACCTGCTGTAGGATTGTTTACATACCCGCTGATGAAAACAGGTTTGTTATCAGTTCGGGGTGGTACTGGTTTCACCCTCTTGCCCACAAAACAGGCCCAGTTGTTCCCGAGGACATCGTGAACCCACCCTGGCAGGGTCTGGTCACAGTAGCTTGTCACCTTAGAGCCCTCTTGTGTGTACTGAAAGAGCAGGGAGAGAAGTATACTGCAGTTGGTAATACAAATATTCAGGTTTGAAATATATAAATAAACTGAGTTCTTTTTAGATTATTTAGGCATTTACTGAATCATGTTTGGGAAGCAAATACAATGCAGAAGTCTAAAGCAACATACTGCTACAGTAAGAAGAAAAAAGGAGACAATGAGGAAGTTGAAGATGGACGAATCACAAGTTGGGTTTAGAAGACAGGCAGTGTGTGACACATCTCTAAATGTCATGTGAGCGACGATAAGTAACACATGACTAAGATCAAGGTTGAATCTAGCTTATATATTTCCAACAGAGATAGACAGGAAACTGACTAAGTGATAGTAAAACTGAAGCCTTGCTGTCAAGGATGATTTATACAGCCTGGACATCTGATAAGCCACGGTGCTACTTCCTTACCAGGTTTCTCTCCATGAGCTCTCATTACTAACCACTAATGATGAGTTGACCTTTGACTATATACAATTTGTGCTCAGCTTGGCTTAATAAATAAACAGATTCAGCCATATCACTTTTAAACCTCAAGACAATAACCAGGTTACAGAAGGAAGACACACAATGTCATCTGTGCGCCTCTTACCTTGAAGAAGGCGAACCATTTGTAGCCATTGATGACCACTTCAAAGCCCTGGTTGTAAATGATGGTGAAGAAGCCAGTGTGGCCCAGCTCGTCCGTGGCCACAGACAGTTTCTCCAGGGTCACGGTTACAGTGCTCTCGCCCGTAGCTGAGGAGGAAACAACAGCACACGTGTTTAAATGTAAGCTGTACCACTTACCTGACTGAACTCAGTCCCTAGCTAAAGCTAGTGAAAGCCTACACTCAAGTCTGTCCAAGAGGCGAATGAGTGGCCACTTAATCGGTCTGCACAGAGAGGAAGTGTTCAGTCACCTGCTGCAGTCTCTCTGCTCGGACTTGTGACATGGCAAAACTGCTTCAGCATTACTTATCGTGGTGTGAACATCTACCTTGTGCGGAGCAGTTGACGGTCTCGTCGTGTCCTCCTTTGGAGACCTGGAACACCCATGTCCCCAGCAACTCCTCATAGGTGCAGTTGGCCGGCGTGTCAGCCCACGACCCTTCGACCCAAAGCAGGAGCACAAACACCAGCACACCGCGCAGCATCATCTTCCCCCACCCAGTCCGTCAACCAGACCAGCGTCTGCCAACAACGCTAAAGAAAACACTTAAAAGTTCAACCCTGCTTCTTCACACTGACACTTGACCCGACTACACCTCTCCGTTCACGCTCATATTCTGCTCGTTATTTATACAATCAAACTTTTACCAAAGACCCAGATTTCAACTTCCATGGTCAAGATAGATACCGGACGTCCGGGTATCGCCGTGTACGTCCCACACGGCGACGGTAAGCTAGCAGTAAAGGACTAGCAATTAAACCAGACAAATGAATGTAGATGTTAAAACGGTAACACTAATATAAGTATATTTTACAATATAGGCTTACCTTTTAATACTTTAATGGCACACCAACTCGCTCCAAGTACGCTACGAGTGGCTCGTCCGAAAATTGCCGAGCGAAAACGGAAGCAGTCAAAGGTGATGCTATCACTTTCGCCTGTTCTTTGTCTTTGTTTCGTTTTGAGTTCGTTTTCCTCGTCACGTGACACCACGTAAAAAGACGTACGAGCGAGCAGAAACGGAGAAAAAATGAGTCAGGTGTCGTTTGTGCAACCTGATTGGAGGTGATGAAAGTGAGTTCACCGGCTTTTTATTGCACCAGATTTTGATAACTTGACATACCTTTTTTAGCTGAATATATAAGACTCACTGTGACATTAGTGACAGTGTATAAATTGTTAAAACTAATATGCATTAATTCATTAACTAAAAGTAAATTTGTTTTACTTTTGTTTAATCTATCGAGTGTGCATAATTTACTAATAATTAATTTAATTTTCAGATTCACATTTGTTTGTATGTGATCCCAAATCCAATTTTTTTATGTATTATTAATGACAATACTACTGCTCTGCGAAAAAAAAATGCACACGCAAGGCGTTAATATGCCAAAGGAGAGATTAGACAAAAAAAAGAGTTATCTATTCAAGACAAACTGGTAAGTATTTTTTTGAGAAAACTTGTGCATTGTGGTGATGTTGTTGATACAAACACATTTTAAGTAGTTAAATCTTCATATACATGTGAGTGATGTTTACACCTCAGCTGGATACATGTCACATACATAAATATGATCAATCAACATAAAAAAAGCCTAAATACAGCTGCATGGTCAAGGTAGCTTTAAGCTAAATAAATGTCACTCTTGTGTATGTATGTATGTATCAAACTGTAAGTCTGTAAACTGTATTTATTATAGTTTAAATATTGGGGTTCAGGCGTTCCACTGAAGCAAAACACAACCATTAAATGGAGTTACATAAGCCCATATGTTTTTGTTCACTTTGCAGCCATTTCATTGTTCAAGCACTCAGCTGTGAAAGACTCTGCAATATAGTTACTCTCAGAACACAGTTTAGCAATAAAAATCCGTATTAGTAATTTGGTTGTGTACCAAGGCTGAAACTCAACAGCATCTGTGATACCGTGTGTGATGAGCCAGAAATACCAAACAGCCTCACATCAGGAGCTTGTGGCGAGTGAACCGGCAGCAAATTGCCCAGCACACAGAGAGCTCACATATCACCCACATGTTATGTGACTGCCTGAACGTATCCAGACCCCAAAAAGTGAACTTTTCCATTAGTTTGTGTAAGGAGCACAATAAGGTCTTGTTGATTTGTTTTGGGATATTTTCTCCCCATTTGCATTCCTGATGTTGTTAACCAATCATTCCTGTCTCCTGAGAGAGGTCAGCAAGTCAGCCGTTTGAATGCTTATGTGTTTATTTGTGTACGAGTGTCATTGTGTCCTGATTGGTCTGTAGTTAAAGGGGTTAAAGTGCTTATTTTAGCCGGGAGGCACTTAAGGCAAGTGCTGGAGGCTTCGATCGCCATAGCAACCATCACACAGACTGACTCATCTTCTTGACAGACCATAATAAGCACTCATCTGAAGAATGCACCGAAGAGGTATTAGTCATGCAGTCTCATTACTGCCATTGCACTGTGTTTGTGTGGAAGTGTTAGTGTGCGTTAGAGTGGGCACATGTATGTTACAGCTTTTAAGTGACTGTGTGTGTGTGTGTGTGTGTGCATATGAGCATGTGTCTATGCAATAACACAAAATAGAAGTGCAGGGAGCAGAGACAGAGACGGAGGGATGATGTTATGAATGTTAACAGCTTAAACCCACCGGGTTCCCTGTCTGTGTGACTCACTGGAACTTGTATTTCAATCTTGATATTGTTCTCGCTTCCACTGGCAGGAAATTAAAACTCAAGTGACTTTCAGTTCTGGTATATTGGCACCCACATATTTGTTCCATGCTTGCCTGGTTTCCTCTCTTTCTTTATCACTCTTTCTTGCTCTGTCAAGCTTTTTTAGTATCTGTCCTCTCCTCCCTCCCTTTCTCGCCCCCTTGCTCTCCATAAGTCCTACGTGTGTTGTTTAATTTGCCCTGCATGGTTCCCCAACACGTATCCAAGCTCACAGTATGCTTCATATACATACAGTACATACAGAAAACATGCCTATGACTATTCCGTCATCAACATCATGATCTCACATATATTAAATATACAACTTCTGTATTAATCCTATAAAAATGATTTTATCTGCTGTAGCTAATCGTTTCAGTTCCAGTCTTAAGGCTGGCACTTGTGCATGGGTGATTCTGTGTTCACATGTGTACAGTACCTGTGCAGGCACAAGCAAGTCTCCATCTGTATTTTCCCTTCTTTATATTCCCTGCACAGTTTCTCCCTTCCTTTAAACTGTAGCAACCTTTCGAGCCTTGTCTTCCCTGTATTTTGTGGAGGTCAACATTTATGCAAATGTCAGCTGAACTGAAATGAATGTGAATGTAATAATGAATGTAGTTCACTTTGGTCCGTTGTTCGAAGCTGTAAAATACCTGATGAAGGTCTATGACTAACTTGTTTTTAACTTATAAGCCATTAGTTTCCTCGTGTTGCTCATGTGTCACTTTGGTCGTTTAAGGTAGGATTTGGTTGATTATAATATCTATTAGTTTGTTACTCACTGCTGTGATTGTAACAGCTAAGAGCGTTATTATATTGTGTCTAACGACACTGTATCTCAGCTGTGCTGTGCTCTATTATCCCCACTGATCCGTCAGAAAAAGCATTTAGGAGCAGCATTTCATTAAGTTGCAGGTGTGGGTGGAGCCACTCCATCGCAGAGTGGGGATGGCCACTCCAGCCTTGCAGTGTTAATGTTCACATCCTTCACATTGAAATTAAATCCTCTGGGGCGGCTTAACGCTCCGTTACCTCAACCATACGCATACACCTACACTTGACAGAGCCGAGGGCTGTGGAAACATTTTCACCCTCCTCATACATATGTTCATGCCCACACATGCACAGAATGCACAGTACACACATGTACAGGATATGTCCATGACATGACACCCACATGTAAAAATGATTATCTTTACTGTAAAGAGTTGTTAATGATGTTATTTCTAACACTGACATGTGCATTGCTTCACACAATCCCACAATCGAATATTAACTGGTTTCAGATCTGACATGCTACAGGGTGACTACAGTCGTCTTTGAGCATGAAATCAATGCATGTTCCTAGAGACATACACGAGTGAACATCCCACAGGAGGCAGTCATGGTACTCGAGTAAAGCCGTCTGCATCTCTACAGATAACCACCACTTTCCCTGCTTACCTGTTCTCTCCCCTTGAATCTCTCACTATTCCTGCTATTTGACTGTTGTCTTGTCCTTCGTTCACTTTATTTGAACAGTAGGACATTTTAGGACAATTTAGACATTTGATTTTTTAGTGAACCCTTTCTGTACTCACAGGTGAATATAGAAACAAACACGATGGAGACTAGAGACGAGTGACAGAGGGTGAAGTTGAGACAACTTGCGGACATTTGTAGCGAGACAGGAAGAAGGCAGAATCATTTTTACTGCCTTTACTTGAACACCTAGAGTTAAATGAACAAAATGTTTTGGGGAATGATGGCAATCACACACGTTATACTGGCTGCTATGTCACTGTGACAGTGAAGGAGATGGAGGTGGAAGCAAATATCAGGAGCTGTCAAAGTGCTGCGTAGCTGTTTCCACTTCCACTGGGTTAAACGTGTAGGTGAGAGACTCACTGAGTGCTGAGGTCATCACTGTGGGCTGTTTGTCCATCTACTGGAGACATGAGGTGAGAAAAACCTTTCTCTTCCAAGACCAATCTCTACAATTAATTATTGGTGCAGTGATCATGACTAGTTTTAAATATAACTGAATGAACTTTTGCTTCTGACTCATAAGCAAAAGGCTGCTGTGCATTTTAGAGACGCGTTCATCATCTCATCACACAGAGCTGGTATGAAAACACATGTATTAATCTTATGACACCCGACTAAAAAGACAGAAAGGACAATGAGGTCAGCCGTCATTTTTTTAATGATGATTTCAAGAATGATTCAAAGGTACTTTGTAGTACACTTACACAATGATTTCATGTCCAGTTGTACAGCAGTGATGATGGTCACACTAACTGAAAGGCCCAGTAAGAAAAAAACATGAAGAGATACGTGTCATCATGAAGAGCTGTTAGAATCAATAAATGCCCTGGGACACCCACTCCTTCTTGGTGCTCAAAGGGTGGGTATTTGACCGCACTAAGTCAAACTACGGTGACTTTTAAAAATCTGACTGTACATGTTAGTGGGAGCCCAGTGTTTCTGCTCAATAAAAGCTTTAACTCCCTCACAGTTCACAGTTACATGGGAATGTGCCACCTGGTGCTGCCTTATGCTCGTCTAGCTGCTAATGCTCACTGTTCTTTCTTCTGCACACGCGTCCAGAGGCCCATGATTCTTTTTCAGATCCCATTAATGCATATGCACTTAGTGCCCTGCATTTTTGTTCCTCAGCTCCAGCCACTTACTGCACGACACAAGAGGAAAAAGCAAGAATGAGATGCAAACGAATGAGGGCTCTGAAACTGACTAAAGGGGAAAACAACAAGACATGAAATATTAAGCACAATTGTATTGAATAAAACTTTTTGCATTTCCTATTTACCAGCCGCTGCTGTTACTTGAGATGTTAAGCCTGCCTGGTCCAGCTGTGTCAAGTAGAAGAGATTTGAAGCGGAACAAACTTAGTTTGGTGTATCCACAATAGTTTGGGGGGAATTTCATAAAAGACAAATAATAAAGAGGTTTTAAAGGCTAAAACTGAATCATACAGTGTTATATGTGCTTTTATTGCTCCTTCGCAACAGAAAAAAAGTTTCCCTGCTCCAGGCTTTGAAAAAGTTTCTTTGCTGCTAATTTCTTGTATCCTCTGTCTAAGAAAAGTGCTGTCATTAAATGAAAGGAGCAAGGAGGGGCGTCCTGTAAACACTGCCCACCCCCCTTTCACTTCACACAGATATCATGGGCCAATTTGGAGAGAGGAGATAAAGATTCATTAATTGGGAGATGAGAAGAGCATTTTTGTTCCAACTCACTGGTCTGTTGGGAGTCTTCAAAAAGCCTTTGAACAAGGTCCCAGTGTCGGTGACAACCAGTTTGTATCACAGCACAATCTGAAAGCAATTAATTTACTGTAGATATCAAACCTTTCCTGATTGCAAGGTCTGAGGCTATATTCTAAAGCTTATCTCTGGACACAAACAGTGATTAAACAGAAAATCAGCCTGAAACAGACATCTACAACCCCCCTCTCCTCACCCGTCATGAAGCCCCACTAAAAAGCCACTTAGAAACATATTTTCCAAAAAAGCTACAACCATATATTCTCACATTACACAATTTTACAAAGCTGAGTGAAAATAGTCAATAGATAATCAAATATTCAAATATAAAACCATTTTTCCATTATTATCACACCAATATACAGCATCGAATTACATGTTGGTAGGAAAAAAATCAAAACAACCAAACCTAAAAAAATTATAATTAAAATATACAAAATTTCCCTGACGGTGGATAAACACTACAGAGATACATTTAGACAATGCTGCATTAAAGCCTGAATGTTTATGACATTTACAAGATGATCGCAATGGAAAGGTTTATGAATCAAATACATCATGTGAAACTTTCACCACAGATGCTGATGAAATTATAACTACATTTTAAAACCCACTGCTGTAGTGTTTATCCACGCAAGTTTAAAAAAATAAAATGCAGTAGCACTTCAACTTTAAAAGATGAAGGTATGTTGGCACTGAGTGGAATTCTCCATGTTAAAACATCACTACAGTCTGGTAATATGGTGCAGTTTATGTATGCATGTATGTATAGTATAGTATGCTTTTATCATTTTGGTGATAGTTCTTTTTCTGCCAGGAGTAATTAAATGGAAACATCTAAATTAATACAGGAAAGAAATACACAATATTCCATCGTACACACTTGGTGTAGCAAATCCAGCTCATCCCACTTCCTATTAATTATGTTTATGGTGACCCATCATTATTTTCCCTTTGTTAAAAATGAAGCCCAAAGTAGCGGCTCCGGTGAGCACAGCTGAATGAAGGTTATGATAAATCTGGTTTGTAAAGAGAATGGAACACAACTCAGGGCCTTAATTTATACTGTCATGGGTGAGTGAAATTTATTTTAATGCTCAGATCATCTAACTCAGTGTTTCCATACAACACAAAGCATGTATATTGGTTTACACACCTGTCGCTACGGCTGAAGTCAGTAATCAAACATGGCAACCTTAATCATCTAAAGTGAGCTGCAAGACTGTAAACATCACTTCTATGGGCAACATTCATATCCTTATTACTCTACTGAACAACTGCTGAAAACAAAATCTGGCCAGAATAGGAATAGGAAATTTAAATGCGTCTGCAGCAGTAATCCAAACCCTGTGTCATATGGTGTAACATCACAGTTGAGTTTGCTTCAACCCTAAATATAAACAGGGGATCATTACACAGCATTGTTAGTTCTGCCTGCTCTGTATGCGAAACAACATTTCCCACCCAGTTATTCCACTTTCTCATAAACTCTGGAACCAAATAAATGAATAAATATACAAACTACGCTCTTACTTTTAATCAATATCTAACTTCTTCGTACATCAGATAAATCTATGTCCTCTGCACTATGTAACCTATGCTGTCGATAGAAAATCAGTCATTTCACTATATTGGCAAGTATGAAAACTCACATTCAAATGAAGAGCTTTGGAAAATCTTACAAAAATACTGTTGATTTTTATGACATGTAGCTGTCAACCCTCTGAGCCCCCCTAAACTGACTGTGGCAAACGCGGATTCATCCACGCGATTGTTACTCAACAGGACTCGAGGTCATGAGGACTTTTAATTTGTTGTTAGTTTCTTTTTAATAAACATAATAAACATACAACTGACAGAACAGAGATATGAAGGGATGCACTGCAGTTATTAAGGGGCTGGTTAACCTCAGCATTTCAATACCCGGCACTACTCAACGCTGCTTGAAGTGTAATTTAGGGCAAAACCTCACATCAGCGTCTTGCCATTAACAGAACAAGAATCAATTAGTGACATCTGATAAATGTAGAATAATTATGTTGGACAAAACAAACCTCTCCTAACCTGGCCTGACCTCATACACAAGCGTATGCCTATGTGGTGTTTACACAGTAAACTTAGTTCTGTTTCCTGTATCAGATCAAATGAAATGACCGGGCAGAGCAGTGGGGGGGGGGGGGACAAGACACCGACAATCTGCCTCAATACCTGGGGAGA
>JAUMHF010000005.1:12549154-12574820 GCA_032359275.1 Microctenopoma steveboyesi | reverse complement strand
CCCCCCCCCCCCCCCCCCCCCCCCCCCCCCCCCCCCCCCCCCCCCCCCCCCCCCCCCCCCCCAGCTCCGTCTCACAACAGAGACCTTTGAGTTCACGCAGTTATTTGTAATTTATCTCTGTTCATCCCTGAGGGAACAATTCCTGTTTTCCACTTCCAGAGTCGGCTTACGCACAGTACGCTTAGACATGGAGGTGAGCAAAAGGCTTCTGGCAAAAACGCTACTCTCTCATCACTACGTTAATTCCGCAATCAAGAAAAATCCCAGCTTGTTTAAAATGGCTTTAAATGACACGGAAGAGAAATGTGTGAAACAGACCCATTTTTTTATTTGCCTTAAAGCCATGGTTCAAGGATTGAGCAACAAAAATGGGCCAAAAAAAACAGCATTTATATTTTCATTTAAAAGATATATTTCGTCTGATCAACAGACGAGCATATCTGGATTAAAAAATACTTTTAAGTGCAGGGATTATCAATTCAATTCTTTAGAGTGCATTTAGGACCCACAGCGTTTTGGATAGACATCAGCAGGAGATGATCTTCCTGGCAGGCATAAGATTTTACTCATCATACTGATCAAAATGTTTTGGCTATAAACGGAAAATTAATGTGAGTGGCAGCTTTTTGGGATCTTTGAGGAAAGGCTTAAATGTGGAGCAATGGTATTAACACAGATATCTCCCACTTTGTCATGTCTGCGTTATTATTACATTGCTGTACAGGGACAATTACTAAGCATTTGTCAAGAAAGATGTTAGAAATCCCAAGATTCATATGAAGTAAAAAAAACCTCTGACAACTACAGAAACTGGCTGCTATCTTATTTTATCAAAATGCTACAACAGATGACAGATTCATTTTCAAAAACTCATAAAGCCACGGTTCTCAAAAATTTTTTACTAAAGTTGCTGCCTACTCAAAGCACATTTTTATGACCGTTTGTTGCAGGCCATGTATAATTTGAATGTAAGTAATATGTCACAGAACTGAGCCCTTAAAGAAAACACGATAGTAGACGTAAGTGCTGATCCTGTCTTTATCCGTGGAAGCAGTACACGACTGTCGGGCCTCACCCAGTGGGCGGGTAACACACAGCTGAAATGCTGAAGCAAGCTTCCCCATTACTCTCTAAACATGCTATAAACACTGTCAGGGACAACAGCTCATAAACCAGCTCCTCAGCAGTAATGTCTCTACAATGGCGTGGTTAGACAACAAAAAGGACGATTAGCAAAATAAGATGTGTAGACAGCGCTTTGAGACAGGGACCAATCATGACATTACATTACATGATGACCAACAGTTTTCATACGTTTTACTTCCTCTATTATAAGTAAAAGTATGCAACTACCTCAGATGTTGATTGTGCGTATGCGCGTTTTTTTTTGTTTTGTTTTTGGGACCCAAGGAGAAGTTACCTCTCTTGCTTTGAGACAAACTGCAGCTTATTTGAGGACATTAGACACAGGTTTTCAGTGCACTTCTTAAAAATAAACTAATTGGCACACACTAATTATCTCCCTAACTGTCATCAGTAAATCAGACTGAATAAAAGAAAGGTGGAAAGCTACAGACGCTATGTGAGACAAAAACAGGGAATCACACCTTCTTTCTTCATAGAAATGACTAAATACGCCCTTTTCATTAAATATAGATATAGAGAAACTACAAATAAAAAGTTCAACTCATCCGCCCACCGTCCTCATTGTTGAATTATCCACCAGAGATTACAGAAGAATGAAAAGGGACAGTAATCTAAAACATTATTTATGATTTAAAGACCCCTCAGGTGTGCACCTTGTATACGTATGGATATAATATTGCTTTAACACTGGAAAACGTGTAATATTTATATAGAAAATGTCCAAAACAATATAAACAGTTTTACATTTACATTTTTTTCTTTTTAAGAAACCACGTAATTACCCACAAGATAATAAGATAGATCCTCCCCGGCCCCTTTGGCACATTAATCATATTCATATTAATTATTATTATATTGTTGAATTACAAGACATTTTAATAGGAATGGTCACTCACAGATTCAGAGCAGTAACACAGTTTCTGTAGTCGTAACACATATTAGTACTGTATGTTATACCATAGTTCAAAAACATATTTTTTCACTTTTTTCACCTTTGTTGATATGTAACTAAATTTACTTTCATATGAAACATAACAGAAAACTGTCTTTGCATGCCCTTATTATTTACAGAATCACTTTGTCTGAGTTTGTTCTTGCTGGCTACTGTAGAGCAGGGATACTACACTTAAAAAGGAGAAATCCGCCCGTGGATCTGCATCTGTGTCAGTCAGCTGTTAGAGCAGACGAACGCATATGCTGTGGGAATCATGTTGGACAGTAATACCCCGGCAACAATCTGAAGCAGCCATTACTATTATATCAACAGTCCAAACATTAAGATATACCAATCCTTGCTG
Source organism: Microctenopoma steveboyesi (assembly GCA_032359275.1). NCBI lineage: Eukaryota > Metazoa > Chordata > Actinopteri > Anabantiformes > Anabantidae > Microctenopoma > Microctenopoma steveboyesi. Next base: position 12,572,376 of record JAUMHF010000005.1, on the reverse strand, counting down.
CAAAAAACATTCCTCATATATTTCGTGTGTGTGTGTGTGTGTGTGTGTGTGTGTGTGTGTGTTTTCCCCTGTGGAGGGAGTGGACAGAAAATCAAGGCCCATTTCTCAAAAAGCATCTTAGTGAATGCATTCATCTGCACATCTCATATCCCAGTACTAGTCTGCGTACTCTGTTAACAGTTAAGTGTTGCTACATGTTGCTAAATAGTCAAATTAGACATTTTAGGTTTTTCAGTATTTTGCTAATTCACTTCTGTTTACTCACCAACACAAATGTCTGTGATTGGAACATTAAGAAGCCTAAACATCATGCGCTCAATTTGTACTATATGTTTTTATTAGACAGTCATTCTCTCCATAAACTTAACCCAAACACTTTTTTTAGAAACATTAATTAGATACTCTAATTGCCCACTTTCTCATTTGATGAAATGACATGTGGAAGGTCTTCCTTTAAAGCAGCTGATTGATGTTGATTGATGATTTGCTTTCTTGCTGAGTGTTAACTCTCATGTCTGTCAACAGGAAGCTACAACCAGCAGCCCGTTAGCTGAGCTTAAAGACAGACAACAGACAACAGCACCAGTCTAAAGGTAACAAAGTCTGCCTACCGGCAACTGTTCAATCGGTGCAAAAAAGACACACTGTGACTTTACAGAGGATTATGTCCCCATTTTGTCCACAACTTTCTTACAAAGTCTTCCTATCACTGTGATGTTGCCAGGCAACCAAAAGAGACTTATTTCGCTTGACAAATCTGAGAGTGGTGAGAGAATGACCTTCTCATCTAATTCCCCCAAATGTGGAAATATCCTTTTAAGAAGGGAAACTGGATTTAGGTTTTGAACCTGTAAAGTCTCTGACGTCACATCTGAACTTCCCGTCTGAAGGCTAGCCTAATGCAATGATCGGCAGAATGTCACACTAGCACAGATTTCTGCAAACAAAATGTAATGACCAAGATGTTTATGCTAAAACAAGGTCTGGTTAGTCCCTCCTCTCCCTCTTTCTCCAGACACAGAGGTACAAAAGGTTTGGTCCCAACAGCTTCAGGAATCATTTAGAAAATATACATTCAAACCTCAGAAGAAAACTGTAAGTATAGAAAAAATTGAAAGAATGTAGCAAGAGAAAGAGGGACTGAGGAAAAGTAAGTTATGCAAAGGGAGCCGATTAGAGAGTGAATGAACAAAAAGATGCTTTTATGAGACTGTTCTTCAGAGCAACATACAGTTTGCTATGTTAACACAATGCACTTTTATCACAAGCACGTTGGATTTTATCACCCAAGAAAAATCCTAACCTGTCATTTATGTACAGCATTTTCCCCTGTACAGTGTATTCACGTGTGTGTGTGTGAGCAGTTACTGTATATATGTGCCTTTGAGGGTCCCTGTTTAGTCCATACAGGCTTTAAGACTCTTATCTCAATAACCTTCACCGTCATGCTGCCTCAACAGTTAATGAGACAACATGCCTCATGGTAGCTCATTAACTAAAACACAGCAAAATGCACAGAAACACACATTCACATTCTCTAATTAGTTGATAGCCAAGTTACCTTAAGGCCATTACCCAAACCTAAATCATAAGTAGCTCTCTCTGCAGATGATTTCTGGCTTTACAGACACCAAAATGCTGCAAAGTCATAGTGGCCTTTTCCACAGTTCTTCACACCTCATTTGTGAAAAACAAACCAAAATGCAACATGGGCAAGTTTCGTACACTTGCATCTCACTGCAAATATGTAAACACAGACACAGTTTGGTGTCTTCACCAACCAACCCTCCATGACGCCTTCGCTTCAGATTTTCCCTTCGCACAGTAAAGATGAATAGATATCATTCTACCCATCGTCTTTTCTCATTATGATCTGCGTTGTTTTTCAGTGCTCCTCTTCACTTCTGCATTTTCTCTTTACTCGTCTCCTCTGCCTCACAGTGAGGAAGAACTCTGGCTGTAGTTTCTGAGTGTCAGTCTGCTGTACCTGGGTGACGGAGGAGAGGGCGGAGGATGGGATGGCACTGGGGGGAGATACAGACCTGTTTCTGAGACAGGTGAGCCACTGCTGGATGCCAGAGAGTCGCGGAACGGTGACGGAGGAGTCAAAGCAATAAGTTCCTCTTCCAACTCTGCCCGCCTTAGAGGGGAGTCAGGTAGGCGGGTCACCAGATCTCCTCGCATCGGAGAAAGAGAGGGGGAGGTCTGGAGATGAGGAGCTGGCAGGGGATAAGGTGACGGAGGCATGGGGTGAACAGGACAGCCACCCCGGTTGCCCAAGCCAGACTCAACAGGTGGGGGGGGCTGGACGTCAGCATAGGTGGTGAGGGTCGGGGGCCTCTGGATTTCACGAGGCAAAAGGTATGGGTCGTTGTGGTGAGGGGAGGGAGGCGTGTGTTTGTGAGTGTGTGAGTGTGACGGCGAGGACGAGAGCATCATGCTGTTGAGCTCCGTGATGTTAGCGGTGAAGCGGTTCACCACACAGCTGATCTGATCCATCAGTGAACTCTGGGCCTGTCCCGGGTGATCATCCACAACAACCAGTCGACCGTCACTCCCGGCGACAGCCGAGCCGCTGCTGGGGGGGCCGCAACTGCTGCCACTGCTGCCACTGCAGATGCTGCTCGCGTACGTTGAAATATTTGTCATCTGGGGATCCTCCCCTACACCTGCCCCTAGTCTCTGGCTGACCGTGCTGATTGGCGAAGGCGTCTGAGGCCGGTATGTGATGGAATAGCGCTCCTCTGCTTCAGAGAGATCGTACAGTGTCTTATCTGTGCAGGGGTCAGGGTGAGTGGGGAGAGACGACATGGAGGGAAGGGAGGTCAGAGGGACATGCGGCGGCAGGTCACCACCTCCGCTGTAACGCTCCTCAGCGGTTTTTGAGAAGGGCTTGATTACGGCCGTTTGATTGTTCTCCTTCTTCTTGATGTGAAAGGACAGTCTCTGCCACAGATGGTTGCCACGTGAACTGCTGCGCTCAGTCTGTGCCCAAGACACTGATTTACCATTAGAGCTGGAGAACAGGAAAGCAGGGAAGAGAGAATGAAACAGACAGTTCTTGGAGTTAGATTTACCAGATTCACTTCATTTTAAATCAAACATCCTGCATTGTTTGTTACCACTTTGTCTGTGGTACTAATTTAAGAGACCTCATTGTAGTTTGAAGCATGTAGTTTGTGCATTTAAGCATTCAAGCCCATTTCTATAATTCATGTGAATATATTGTACTGTTTATTATCATTGTGAGTATGTCTTGATAGCAGTTTCTCCTTTTTAATTTTATAAAAAGCAATGCCGAATATTTTGAGAAGCAAATCTAAAATTGCTTGACAATTAGCATTATGGGTAAAAACACACACTGCAAATACATAAACTTCACATGCTCTTTATAAGTCTTGGTTTATTATCTTAGTGAAGTACATTACAGTGAATTTCCTGTTCTTAATTTATCCATCTCTCTACCTCCGTGTGTCTCTTTCTAGCTTGTTTCTACTTTTGTCTCCTTCACATCAGTCATGGTCCTCTGTGCTCCGCACCCTTCCTCTTTTCTTCTTCTCATCCTTTTGTCAGGTTAATTAATGTGATTAATCTATAATGGAACTCCTGAATTAAACCTCACACCACCACGGTTGGAAGCGAAAGGAAGTCAAATCATCTTGGAAACACATAACCACATGCTGCACACATAGCACGGCTATGAGGAGACCTAGTCTAATCTGCAGGCAGAAACACATGTTGCACATACTAAGCGGGTATGTGACTGATCTTATCTTACATGTGTCGTATCTGGCTCTAGAACTGATTTTAATGTATGGTGAAGGCAAACCAGGCACTCATCAGTAGTTCAAACATCAGTCAAATATTCCTTTAAATGTTTCTTCTTTTTTTACCCTGGAATGCTGGTTTCATGTCTGACTGCGTCTGCTCAGACTACACAATGACAGCATCTCAAAGGCAGCAGCTTCCAGCCCTGCACTGAGGAGATAGACAGCCCTGCCAATTACCACCACCCACAGAGGAATACAGGACCAAAAGAAATGGAGAGGGGAAGAGAAGAATAAAAGGAGCAAAGATGGAAATACTCCTGACATTTCTCATAAGAGCTTGATTGAAATCTTGCTTGCCAAGCAGGGTGAGCTGGAGTAAGCTGCTGACAAATGAAAATGTGTTCTTGTCTTTTTTCTTCCCTTTTATTCAGGGCAAGAGGCTATGCATCACTCCCTTTGTGTCCTTTGATCGGTTCCTTGTCACCATCGATGACTTGTGGATGGTGCGAAAGCTTATATATCTCTCTGTTTCATACTTTTCATTTAGCCTTTCTTTTCCATCACTTCACCTTCTTGTCCATTCGTGTCACACAGCTCTCTGTCTCCTAACTTACAATTCTTTCCATATTTCTCCTCATCTTACTTCCTACTTCAGTTCACTCCTCTCTCTCTCCTTCTTTGTCATGTGCAGTAGGCAATTGTCTACAGTTCATGCCAGGGTCAGAAGAACAGTCAGGCAAACTCACGGGAATTCAGAGAATCAATCTCTCAGAGAGGTCTAACGCACACACACGCACCATAAATAGTCTCTGAGTGGGGCCATTACAGAAATGGTGCTTTGGACTATAACTGAGGAGTAACCTGGCATTAACCTGGCCAACAAGCCTCAAGTGTACACACACACACAAACACCAACACGTACCTGAGTGTCTCTCCAGTAGACCCTCTGCGTTTCCACAGATTAACCAGACTGGAAGAACGGCTGGCAGCCGAGGAAGATTTGCCGTCTCCCACATGCATGCGCACCACTGTGCTAGTGGTAAAGGCACTGCGCACATTACGCTCTGGTTTGGCTAAAATGATGTACACCTGTATAAAATAAAACACAAAGTATGGTATTTAAACGGCGAGGGGGACAAAAAAAGACGACCTTGATTTAATGCTCCACTTAAAGCAAATCGTTAAAGCAGTGTGTCTGTTTTAATAAATCCTTATTTCAGAGTAATGAGGAAGACTTTTATGTTTTGTGTAAAGTGTTAGAAACAATACTTAAATTAAGCAGCAGGTAATTGTTTTTATTAATTGCATTTCTGCTGTTGAACACACTTTCTCCTTGAACACATATATATCTGGTTATTACTGTAGAATTGAGGGAGATACATGACAACGTTTTAAATGTATTTTTGTTTTTTTTTATTCGAAGCAGGCTTTTAAAGAAAGTCTCGATCTATCTGAAAATGTACTTTAACAGTCACTTTAAGCCACATAGTATATACCGTGCTTTATCACAGGCACGGTTACTGTCAGACTGTCAACATGCTTGTAAGGAAAATTTATTTTAAGGTATTTATTTACTTTTAAGCTTAATATTGTTGAAGGCCACAAAACAGTCTTATGTCAAGGGAGAACAAAATAAATGAACAAGCGGCCAACGGAAGCTGTGCATTTAAACTCCAGCCTTACCTTGGGTACGAACATGCAGCACAGAGCCACAGTAGCACTGAGGCTCACACTGAAGCACATGGTTATTATTTTGTAGTTGGAACCAAAGTAGATAGGTACAAAGGCCAGCCAGATGATACAGGTGGTGTACATAGTAAAGGCAATGTATTTAGCCTCGTTGAAATTAGCTGGGACGTTGCGAGTCTTGTGAGAGAAAAGAGAGAAATAGTGAAAGAAAAAGACAAGTATAAACAAATATTAATGATTGGTTTACTGTTATTCAGTTATTATGCTGAAAAAACTAAATATTATAATATTAAGATTATAATAATATTACCTTTAATTATGTATCTTTGTAAACATTACCAGACAAGGCTACACACAGTTAATACTATAAAACAGATGCTAATCTAATGAATACGGTATGTAAATAAGGAGAAACATGGAGGTATGGACCTACATCACCTTCTCAAAGTGTAGTGCATTTGAGCTTTTGTCTCTTTTTGCTCTCACACACTACAGAAAATGGATAGCTGCAGGCCACCAATAATCAAACGCTGACTTTATAATTTGTTTGGTCTAATAGAATCGAATTGCTGTTAAAGGTTGCAGAGCAGCAAATACAAACAGTGGTTCAATCACTTGTTTTCACACGGCTGTCTGAATTTTCTAATGTGCAATAAGAGGCGTACTCTACAAACTGACAATAGTATTTATGTAAGAATCTGGTGCTTCCAATACGATGTCTTAGGAACATTACATTTACGGCTAACTAAAGTATTCATTATTATTATTATTATTACTAATGTTCGAGGTATAATTTCTATTTCTTGAAGATGAATACTAAGTTTGAATATTGTCATCTATGTAAATTTCAAAACAGTCATTAACAATAATCCAACACTTCAGCTAGTACCTTGAAGGCATAAAAGGTGCAACTCAGGATGAGCAGGCCATTGTAGCCCAGAGGGGCAACCACACCCAAGTTAGTGGTGTTGCAAATCAGGTAGACCTGGCGGATGCTGGGGTAATCATGGATCACCTGTAGAGACACAGGAGATTAGTGGGACATAGAGGTTAACACTGCTATGTCTCTGTTGTTTCTTCAACAAAAAAGGTGGATAACTTGTGACAACAGAGGAATCTATTGTCCAAAGGTATCTAGTTATTTAAATGACATATATTTAAATCTGCTTTAGAAGCCAATACTAACACAGCTTTGATGCAGGATTGTGTAGCTGTCACTGACAATGGGTAGACTCACTACCAGTGTGATGCCGAATAATCTATTGTTTAATCCTCCTTATGATCTACTCTTTAAAGCACTCTTCATCATACAGACATCCGTGATCTCTCTTAATGACAAAAACACACTTTACTGTGATTTCTCTCCACTTTTAAGTCTTTCTGTCAATGCAGAGAGTGACAAAAAACCTGCTCACACAGAGCTTACCTTAGGTGGCTCCATGAGGAAGAGAGCCACGATGATGCCCAGCTGCAGCAATATGAGGAGGAAGGCAATGATAAGCTGAGCGCAGGCAGACATGAAGCGAGGTTTCTTTGTACAGATCTTCTTTTTGCTGCCTGCCAGGATCCGAGCGATGCGGTTTGTCTGCAGTCAGGTCACAAACACCATGACACCATCTATACTGAACACACTGGACAGCTGCTTTCTCTACTTCAGTTTACTTCTGCTTCTTTCTTTGTCCACATATTAGTAAGAAACAATCATTTACGCAACACGCTACACTTGAAAATCTCAGTCCGTACCTTAGTGACGAGCGCAGAGTAGCTCATCGCAGGTGACAGGCCTATTCCAAGACGTTGGAGGTAGCAGTGGATAACATGTGGTTTGGCTATGAGGCTGAAGGTACACAGGTAACCCAAGCAGATTCCTGCCAGTATGATGTAGCACAGCTCCCTACTGGAAGATTTCACTACTGGGGTGTCCCGAAACCTGAACAAAAAACATAGACAGAAGCATTACAGTGCATGCCGAAACACAAACATATAAATTAGAACATATGCAAATGCTAACACCCTCGGTTCACACATCTTCTGACACAGATGAAAGGTTAGTTACCTGATGAAGACTGCAGTGACAAAGAGTGTAGCCATTAGACCGAGACAGGCAAAGACCACAGCAGCAATGGGTTCAGGGTCTCCCCACCGCAGGTACTCCACTGGGATGGGGTCACAGCCTGGTGATGCAATAAAATAAAAAAAGTTTTTAACTTGGCATGTGTGATATGTATATCCAGCAACTGGATACCTGTACCGCTTACATTCTCTCTACTCTCTGTTGTTCACATGATCAGGTAGATCATGTGACTAACTCAACACTGCTGGTTGTAGCCTGTGTCTTGTGTAGGTATCCTGGGTCAGGTCTGGTCACAATAGGTTTAAGGAAATACAAACTAAAGTGGGCTTTCTGGGCATAAAGGTGAATATGTGTGTGCGCGTAATTCATTATCTTGCTCTTACAGACTTCTTTCTCATCAATCCTGAACCTTACATGTGTCCATGCAATACACACTTCTTTGCTGTCCACACTTCCTTTCCCCTCCTTTCGTTCCTCCCTTTGTTCTTCATTTGTTCTTTCTTTATTTAATCTGCCTCCTGTCACTCCTTCTAATCTTATTGGAGCACTCAACCAACATCATGTCTTTCCCTTATCTCACCTATCTCTCTCCTTCTCCCAATTCTCTCCCTCTCTTCATTCCTTTACCTTCATCTTCCTCATAGGCAAGCAGATAAAACATCATTCATTAATGGGACAGTTCTAATTATGATCTGACTTAATGCTTAGGCAGCAGGGACATATGAGACATGTTTCTAAAACTTTTCTTCCAAACACATTTTTAGTTTCTGTCTTTTTTGTCTTATTTTCTTTCTTAGTGTTTCTTTCTCATACAGACACACACAAACACACCCGTTTGTGCAAGACTGCACACGGCAGAGGGAGAGGAGGAGAGAGAACAGTCATTAAAAAGGACTTAAGTAATTGAAAGACTTTCTCTTAAACACGATCAATAAGTTTATTAAATTAGTGATGTAGTTAGGTCTGGGGGCACCAACAGCAGTTAATTTCTAAATGCAAGCCAAGGGGATGGTAACAAACAAACAAATAAGTCGGGCAGAGGAATTCTGCAAAGGATGTGGCTCAGTAGCAGCATCACAGATAAGCTTCATGTCATTCAATCCAGCTAAAACCCCGCACACCACGCAGTTTACAGTACATAAAACAGAAGATGGAGAGAAGAGCTACAGCTGTTTTCCTGCCTAGCCATGAGGAGCGAGGACCACCCAGACACAGAGATGTAAGGTGGGAAGAACTCGCTGAAAATTTAGTTCTATAAAATATCCAATTAATCCTGCCCACATAAATCTAGATGTTAGGGATCCGTAGTTTTCTCATGGGGTTTCTTCCCTTCTTTTCAGTCTAAAGGCATCGGCTACGTCGGCAATTTAATGCTTAATTAGTTTCCACAACCTGCAGAAAATCATGTAGTGTGTAACCCTAAGCCAAACCAATGCATTAAGAGGAGGTGAGGTGTTTGAAGGGTACAGTCAATATAAAAGTTTTTCAGGCGAACTCCTTCAAACTGTCTTAAAACCAGACTGTGGAGCTCCGCGGATCAGTGGAGAGGCTCCAGTCCCAAAGTTAATGCTCCCATTTCGACTCTTTTCACTCTCCCTGACTGCTGCTTTGTCAGAGCCTCTATTCGTCTCCATGCATCTCTTTAAGACTTCTTCCATATCTCGATGTTTCTAAGTCACTTTTCTCTCACTCATTGTTCTTGTTGTCTCCTAAACTCTCCACTTGCCATCTATGGCATTCACACCCACTTTACTGTCTCTGCCAGCTGAGACCTTGCTATATCTCTTTATCTTTCACCTATTTCTTTCCTTTCTTTTGGTCTGAGAGCAAAAGATCAAAAATGTCTACAACAGGGTGCATGTCAAGCTGTTTGTTTACAGCTCTTTATTGCTGCTCTGTGCAGTCTTGCAGACACGCTGCACTTATTGTTGCTCATAAACATAAAATGATAAACACATGGCATCCCAATGCAATCCTGCACCTCTTTTTTGGCTCCCTCCTGTTTCTCGCTCTCTGTCACACTGGTTTGCTGACTGTTTTAGTTTGGGGATTCTCTCTGTCTCTGGTAGAGGGGCTCGATTTGAATTTTCACTAGGGCTCAATTAATGTTTTAATCATTAAGCATGGTGAGGAACTAGCAAGCAGTATAATGAGCAGCTGAAAGCATAACAAGGCAATATCCAACCACTTTGAATGCAGTGGAGGGCAAATACATTTTCATTGCAACTAAAATGTGTTTGTATCGAAGACCACTCTTGGTGACATTGGTGCCCATGTCAGTAACAAATTAGAGGAATTAGAGAGAGGGAGTGAGAGAATGGAGGAGGAGAGGAGAGGAGGAAGGGAGGGTGAAAGAGTGGGATCATCTCTCACTTTCTCTCTAATGAAACTGGTGAAGGACTTATAATCATAAGCAGAACTGGTACACTTTATCAGGGAAAACACAACTACCATATTCTACTAAATATTCAAGGGATTCACAGTTTTATTCAAATAGCATTACTATTACTGCCTTTATATACAGTATTTTATGCAAGATCACATTCAAATATTGTAGTATTATGCGTTTCATGTATTTTGTTGGTGATGTAAAAATAGTTCTGCAATTGAAATAATATGTTACAAATAAAGCTGCAGTTGCATCTCAACCATAAAAACATACACACCTGTGAGGTCATCTGTAGGCCAGGAGCCCAGTTCACAGGCTCGGCAGGTGTACTCGTCGAACACAAACTCGTTCTCTTTACAGGGAGTGCACGTCCAGCAGCAGCTCACCTCACCTTTACGGATCACCTGGAAGTGACAGAAGACTGTGTTAGCATAAACCTTTGCGTAGAGGCTTCCAGTGAGCTGGTAAATTATTTATCATTCGTAATAATATTATGTAAATTCTTAAGGAACCAGAAATGTTGTCTGCATAGGTCAACTTACCTTGATCTGCCCTTTATCACAAGGCTCACTGCAGACTGATTTGATGATGGCATCTTTGTTGGGCCAGATTTCATCATCATCAATCTTCAATCCGCTGTTGTCCCAACTGCCAACATTAATGTAGTCATAGTAGTCCTTCCCCATTTTTTTGAAGTTCATTATCTCGTACCTGTAGATAAAAGGCAGACATATATAGGAAAAATAAGACATACATGTCATCAATACTCCCAAAAGCCTGTAGTCAGGTCTTGCGTATGACTTCTGCAACAGAAAAAATCACAGTCGAGTTACACTCCCTACCTGCCAGGCGAGTCCCCATTCTCATCAAATAAGATCCCCTCCCCGGACACGCCTGTAAAGTTGGTTTTCATGAGGAAGTCCAGCAGTGTAGCACCATCTATGGGGCGCATGGCATCACAGAGGCCCTTAAAACACACAGAGGGTTGTGTCATGTCAAATAAAAATGTGCTTACCTACGGCTTAACAAGTGTTTTTGGTAACCCTTCCCTTTACAGTCCCCGAATTATACAATTTTCCATGCATCTCCCTTGTTCATCTTTGTCCTAGAGTCCCTTCATTCATTCAGCAGAGCAGTACTCACCTGATAGCCTGGGCAGAGTGCCCGTTGCATGTTATGCAGGCCATATGCCATGGAGTAGATGGCATTAATGACAAACCCCATCTTAGTGTCCTGTGCATACTGCTGTCGAAGCGATTCTCGCTCTGCAGAGGTGGTTGGGGAAAAAAAAAACAAAGAAAGGTAGGTATACCAGTGCAACCTTTTAATTACATATTTCCCTTCTACTTTGATGAAACTGTGTTTGTGCTGACATCAAAGACCACTCTCATTTCTTCTCACGGGCACTTTTCCACCTCCAAATCTTAGTTCTTTCTGCCTCTTTCTGTATCCTGTTCATTTGTATTACATGTCCCATTTCATTAGAATACATGAGACACGACTGCCTTTGATGCAGCTCTTACACTGTTTTGCCTATGAATGGAGCCAGTGAAACAGAGAGAGAATGGTGGGAGGAGATGAATGCAAACAAAAAAAGAGATATCTCTAGTTGAACTGGGCAGCTGTGTGTATATGCTTCACATATGTGTGTAGGTGTGTGGGTGTGTCAGCCAGTCTGTTTGTATGTTTTGTGAGTGTATATTATTTGCGTCATTACTGGCAATTATGAAAACCTGTCAATAAACTGGTTCCTGTTACAGGGGTTCAAGATGTTAATTGCAAACCTTAGTCCAATCTGTTGTAAGAAATTCACAAACGACGCCAACATAATACAACTAACAACCACTCCGTTTTAAAAGACAACATTGTAAATGTGCTATCGCTACAGCACATTCTATTTAGGTATGTTGTATGGTCATTGGTGCCGACACTCACTGCTACAGGTGCGATTGTACTTGCTGCTCTCCTGCGGGTGCCCTTTGAGTCGACAGTGAAAGCGGTGCTGCCAGAACTCTAAGAACCAGGGGTTCCTGTGGTTGTTTTCGGGACGAAGTTTAAGGTAGTACTCATCATACCATTTCACGTCAGCTGACTGGAGCTTGATGGTGATACCGCCAGCCGCCTCCCTGACAAAACCATCTGTCACATCATAACGGTCCGCCCATCCATCACTGCAACAAAACACAAGAAAAGACAGGTAGCAAAGCTTAGTGGAAAACTAGAGGCCTTCAATTTATGTGTGTGAATAAATATACCTACTCAACTCAATCAGAAACAAATACATTTTCATTATCTGTGCGGTGAAATGATCCATACTTTTGCTGATTATACCTGTTAGAAGAACTTATTAAGCATTTTGTGCTTTTTAGACATCAATCACTTGGAAAATAATTGAGACAAACATATATTATGTTGGTGGGGTTTTCTTTTTTTGGTCCAACGATTAAATAGGAAAGACAAATCATTTGGCATTCAGCAGGTATATGAGGATTTCCTTTGTTAGGACTGTGATGCACAATAAATCAAACACCTCCATTCCTAAAGTGGTTGGCAATAGACCAGAGGATGCTGGGCAGGCTTCCACTTCCACCTCAGCTATACAACACAGCAGGAGAGGACAACAAATCATTACTCCACTTCTAAGGCTGCGGCTGAATGTGAACTGCAGAACTTAAGCTAGTGGCCAAGTCTTTTGTTCTGGTTTCACTGCAAGACCTTGAAATTCTACCTGTATTTCCACCAGAGGAACCAAGGTCAGAATGTAGTTCTGGGGTCATAATTTTACATTGAATTTTACACAGCCTGCATTCATAAAAACCTGATAAACATGCAAACAGTGGTTTTGTGATACAGGGACTTTTGTGCTGTAGAGGATTACTGGACTGTCCACCAAAAAGCGGCTGGTACTTATTCAAAAGGACTTTCTAGTAAAAACACAAATCTTAAAGGTGTCTCTATAAAAAAAAGTCTAATATCTATTCCTGCAAATTCGCCTTAAACCACCTCCGGTTCTTTAATCTTGTGGGGAAATATTGTACGACAAAGAAATCTGCATTGCACTCAAGAAAATCCAAATTGTGCCTTCAAATTAGATCAAAACTAATTAAGAGTATCCCATCCCAGCCCATCCCCCATACCAGGTGTGTCCCTGAGCGAGACACTCAGCGCTAGCTCCCCGAGCGCCACCTGTGGCTGCTCACTGCTCCCCCCAAGGGGGTTATGGGTTAAATGCAGAAGACACATTTTGTTGTAACATGTATTCAATGACAATAAAGTGGATTCTTCTTCTTCTTAGTGGCACTGTTTAGTACATTTAGGGTTTAGGGTTGCTAGCTGTTTATTTGTCTGAAACACTGCGATGATGGAACAGCATTGATTGTACAGAAACATATGTTGTTATTCAGTTTTTATTGCTATTACATTTCAAAGCCTTGTTACAGCAAAAGCTGAATCAATGAAATTCTTCTTTAAAATACTGTTTCGTTACTATCCTGCTGAGTGTTGCAAATTTACATCATAGCGATATAAATGTGTGTGATATGTATAATTATAAATAAATATAGGCTTGAATGGAGTGTGCTGATCTTCTTGTAATATTTTAATGATCCATGATATTTTACAGGACTAGCTGCTCTACGGTTTAATGGCTATGTTAGAAATAATGTTAGAAATAATTAACCTGATTAGCGAAGAATGTACAGATGATTACAAAATGCATAGATGAGGGGTCAGACTTAAGAGACGGTTAGAGCTGGATTCACAGCACAAAACAATTGTGTGCCGTGTGTGAGCACAGTAAACAGCCAGCATTCCTGCTATTGGGGGGGAAATTAAATGTTTGAATTAGGAAGTATGGTGACACTGGTGGCCCTTGCGCCACAAGTCCATTTACCTTACAGAAAGAGACATGCAAGGACTGAGAAGCAGAACAAATAAATTCATCACATCACTGACAAATAGGCATAAACACTCCACCAGCTGGGTGTTGAGATGACCTAGGTCAAATGGAGTATTTTGGCTGCAGCTCAGCAGCTATGCCTCGTCAGATGCCAGCAACCGGAATACCGGAATATTAACCGTCTCACCGTGCAGACACATTAACTGTGGAGGCATATCACTTCAGTTTGCATTTTGCTGGAGTGTAATGGTCCTCAAGGAAGCACAGATGGCACACTGAGTGGATTTCTGTGTGTCTGAGAGAGACGAAGAAAGGAAGGGAAGGAGAGAGACGTGGATGGGAATAAAAAACCTTCTCTACCCCTTTCAAAACTACTGCCAACAAGGCCTTAAGCAAGACAATGATCATTTTCATTTCCTTCTCTCTTTCTGACTTGGTTTCTCTCTCTCTGGGCCTCCGGAGAACAAAACTCATTTTCTCTTACAGCAGTCCTTCCAGCTTCAGTCTGATTGGACACCTAAAGTGTTTCTGTATAAACCGCCTTCTCTGTCTGCCGCCATTTGTGTCTCTCTCCGTCTCTTTTGCCTCCTACTGCCATTTTTCTTCCTCCCCTTCTGCCTCCAAGCTGCAACCATAAATTACGTTGAAAGTATTTCTAAATGGCTGTCTATTACATTATAGGCCGTACATATAGACATTCAAACAAATGTGTGTACATGTATGGTGACACACTGGTATGCCGGGTAAGAGCTGGGGGTGATGGAGATGTGAGCAATGATTATGTAACCAACATTTTCTCAGCTCTGTGTCACCGATCACTTCATCAACTTAGCAGACACAGACTGATTCATGTGTTTTACTTTTCTGCTGATTTATTTTGGTCACAGGATCATGGAACGTGCTTCGGAGAAGCTGCGAGAAAAATAAAGGAACGTTTCAACAATGTCTGAACTGACAACATGAATGCAGCCTGGAGTCACAGTGTTACTAAAAACATATCGCTCCCCGCTTAACTATTAAAGTGTCTGCAGATGTGTGCACTACTGTATTTCAATAATATTAATTAATTTAGTACATTTGATTTAACTGGTTGAATGATTCTTAGCACACAACGTTCTGCATTATATTTCCTCTTAATTTAAAGCCATCTTTCTGTAAAATGGGTCTTGTAGATGAAAAGTAAATCAGTAGAGCCTGAAATAGTTACTTTTAGAGATCCACACTGCTGCTCAGAGCATTGATTGGCTTTCACGTCTGGTGTCTGCAACAAAGCGCATGGCTCCCTACGAAAGATCGATCAGCAGTTCCCCGGAGCAAAGGCTGAGTAAGATTTTGGATAATACAGGCGCAAGATAAGGTAATACATACACTTTGGCAATTTTCTAGTTTTCTGCAGAGAATGGTGATGAAGTGATGTTAACTTCTCCAAAGTCACAAATATTAATAAATACAAAATGTATAAAACACGTGTGAAAATGAACTTCAATGTTTTTATTAAACACTGTGTTCATTTGTGTTCCTCGAGGGCCGCATTCCTGCTTGTTTTCCAAACAACCATGCACTTCTGACTGGCTGAACACACCTGATCCAGGTAATCAGCAGTGTACAGGGCAGAGATAGTTTCACAACAAGCATGATGTATGTGAGTATCTGCTTGCATCTTTGATCATTGATCATCAATCAGCACCGTCATTCTTTCAACGGGTTTCTTCATTTTGTTCCCACATTTTCTCTCGTCACCTTGCTCACCCTTTTTCCATAACACCTTTAGCTTTCCCCTGAGCCCCTTCACTCTGGTATTCTATTTTACTAACTCTACAGCCTCCACTAAATTACATTCCACTGCATCCACGATACTTTGTACAATGGTCTTCTTTACATTTTTCATGTTTATCTTGAACAAAACAAAAAATACTTTCTAAACTGTCTCTGTCACTGTGCAGAAGCACAGGTTGGTTTGTCTAGTTTCTGGTCTGGTTTCTTTAGCTCTTTCATACTTTTTTGGGTCTTTTGCGTTGCCACTTGTTTGGCAAGCCTCCCAGCAGGTCACACCTGCAGCTCCTTAGGGGACAAATATATGCAACACTGTAAACATAGACACAAACACACACATCCACACATGCATTATTCACCACCTGAACGTAAAAATATTTCTTGAACGTTTTCTACAATTATATTAAGCGACCCAGTTTGGGCTACTGAGGTTGTGAACCCAATCTGTGACCTTTCCAATCTCACTATTTCCCCAAATGGCTTTACTCAAATCTATGATAATGTTTGTGATGAAAGTTTGTGATGAACTTTCCCTTTCAGAAAGTAATATGTTTTGTATCCCTGCAGTACAGATAAGACAAATTATGCTCCGTTTCTTCGGATTTTAATCATTTCCCAGTTAGCACAAGACACAAACAACAACATTACATTGTTGTATGCAAACACATACATTACATGTCATATTGTACATTGTTATATGTACATATTATAAATCTAATATATTTAATACTTATATTATAATTAATACATACATTCAAACAAGACTAAATTTAGTAACACGTGTGACACAAAGTTTTTCAGTGCTATTGTACAAGTCAGGTTTGTCTTTACTTGCGTCTGTTTGGTGTCTTGGTGACTTGGCTTGCGTCAAACTAGGCAGTGAAGCACAGTAGGAGTTAAATGTTACCGTGTTTTAAACGGCAAACTGCAATTTTGGTGTCAAGGCTCCACACAATGCTCTAATAGTTTTTTCTTCACTGTGCCACAAATGTGCTGATCGACCACTTATGATGGGTGGCAAACATGATGAAGATCTTTTCAGTATGTCCAGAAATGTTCATTTGACTTTAAGTCATATTATCAGGCACTATAAGAATAAATGAGTAATCTTCTTAGCAGAGAGACACACAGATGTTTACTGATCAGCACTTACAGCATGTAACTTTGGGCATGTAGTCTTTGGCGGTATAGACATGTGCACATGTGTGCGTGTGTGTGTGTGGTTCATCATAAATTAGACTGATCATTCACTCTATTCTTGATCAAAATAACTTAATGCCATTCCATTCTCTCTCCTTCTCTGTCGCTCTCCACATGTCTAGGAGCCCAAGGCCGTTGCCATGGTTTCCAGCCCACGCTGAAACTGCTGTCTGTACTTTGTGTCTCATTAGAGCACACTGGATTTTAAGAGTATGCACATATGCCCACACATACACTCTTGCTCATTCCTTCGCTTTCTTGGTCACACGTGCACACCTGCTTTTCTATGTGAAATTCAATTAACACTAGACGGCCTGTCTCTACCAATATTGAAAATGCTATTTGCATAATAGTGCAGTGCGCCATTGTTGTAGGCCACTGCACTACCTTAAGCAGAACTTAACACAAACCAATTCTACATAGTGAGGCCTGGGGCAATTGCCTTTCCATTCTGTTTCTTCACAGTATAAATAGAAACTGGAACTCATTTGCAAATGCTATTAATTTTCAGTTGCTTCTTATGGTTTCTATTATGAAATCCAATCCAAATCAATCTCAGATTAATTTCAGTCCTCAAATTCCTGTAAAGGTCTATTACAGGGATACTAACCATGTTAAATTGATAAATAAAAGTTAATTATTAGTGGATGAAAGTGAACAGAACAATCAGCTATTATCAAGTAACCACTTTGAATGATGGGTAGGTTCACTGTCAAAAACAGATATAGACCAGTTCTCTGACTGACTAGTCAGTACTGTAAATTTACAGTACTAGCAACTCCATTGTCTTTCAGAAACCACTCGATCGTTTGTGTCTGTACATTAATGGAGTGATACACGTTAAATGAGCCAAACATTTTCATTTAAGTTGCCTTGACCGTTCATGCTATTCCTCAAGTTATTAGCATCTTATAAACACGTAACCCCAGACTGTGTTCTGGGTTGGCATTGAGTATGATGACTCCTACATTACATATATTGCTGCCCTGTTGAATTTATTTAGCCTGCATTTGATCTGCTTACAGTAATAGTTAGAGTTTTGTCCTTGTCCATGTTATCCTTAGTGGGAGATGGTAGGACTCTTTAGTCTAACCGCTTGTGGCAAAATTTATGATTTTTATCTCCACCATGCCAAGCTATAGCTTCTAATGTTATTCCATCATGTTAAAGGTGCAAGCCTCAGGATATCCTATCAAGTTCCACCTGATATTTAATGTATCATGTTAAAGGTTGTTGCTCTATTTGCCACTCTGTAGCCTCAGGTGTCCACATCATGCTATATACCTGGCCCTGGTTAATTTTGTCCTTGTTATATCATTTAATTACATCCTCCTATGTCATGTTTAAATATCATACTACCATGGCATATTAAAGTGCAAACAAATCTGCTTTACCCTACCACATAAACGCTTAGACGCTGCGCCTTGGTGCATTTGTGGAGGGCCTTAAGCTAAATGAAAGTTAAAGGGCATTTAAGGAACGGGGCTGTGTATTGGCAAGATTTAAAATATTGAAATGGGTTGCCATAGCAGCTGGTTTAAGATTGAATGGTGTGTCCTACACTAATTGCTAGAGTGACTTAATGGCAGTTTCAGATCCAGAGTCAATATTTTGTCAATACAAAAACTGACCTTACTTTCCCAGGCTGAACCAATGCTACTGTGATCAAGCCAAATTGTTAATCTAATAAAACAACACCAATTGAAATGGCATGACTGCCCTGTTTCATCAAAATGTTTGTGAATGCTTCTTGTGCCAAAGGATCTAGAATTGTGTAATACAATAGTGCAAATGAAAATTTACTGTAAACTGTGGATGCCTGAAAATTGTTGCAGGAGGAAAGTGTGGTCAGTGTTTTTTTACAGTTCAACACTGGTCTCCTTTTGTAAAAGTTCTTGCAGAAAGGTTTTTTCAAATTAATTCAAATATTTCAAATTGTCATTACATGATACGTTATCTATTAACCAGCAAAGTCAAAGTTCACCACGACGACAGCAAAACTCATTAAGTCAAATGTCAGAACTGTCTCACACAGAGACACAGTGGCGCTAAACTCATAGTGTGTATCTGTGCATGACATAAAGAGAAAGATTGATGCAAGGCCGTTGTCCATGTGTGTACCCAACTGTGTAATTATGTGAGTAATCTGACCACTTTACACGCTCGTCATTCAATAACACGCACACAAACGCAGCAAATCAGCCCACGCCTGCTTACCTTGGCAGCAGGTTCACTTTTGCTCATCTATCAATGCCACACTTCATTACCCTCTGTCTCCGTTTTCTCTGACACACTCCGACCTCCCTCTCTTCTATTCATGTTTCTCATTTCTAGCCATATCCATACCCATTTATTCTCTTTTTCTTATTTGTTCTTCGTTTCATCCATATTCCTTATTTTGTTTGTTTCTTTCGTGCCAAACTACTCCTTCTCTCCACCCTTTTCTTGTTCGCCCTTCTCTTTTGCTGTGCTACCTGTTTGACTAATATTCTTCTTACATTGCCACTGATTCTCTTTGTTGTTCATTTGCAGCTTATAATCTACTGGCCTTAAACTGTAACACTGATTATTCACAGAACAAGAATTATATTAGTTACTGCCTTGAAACAGGAAAAGAAAAAGTAAATCAAGGAATAACAGTTATTTATTTAACTTTGGCGATGCCCTCACTACCTCAACTGTCTATGAAAATAACAGAAGACCACACACCCCCTCCATCTCATGTTCACCCACACACACACGTTGTTTGGGCTAGTTTAGGCATACAGAGTGTATTGCAGATTTTGGCAACTTTACTGATTTCCCCTGGGCTTCAGACAACAGACGCTTGGTTTGATATGTGACAGGGGGACAAAAACAAATCTGTCAAGGCAGAAGAGAGAGACTGACACATAAACACAAAAAATTCAAGAGACTCCGCCAGAGAAACAGACAAACCGTAACGTGGAGAGGAGAGGAGAGGGAAAGTGTGCTATTAATTAAGACAAAACATTATAAGGCATTTGTGGATGAAGATTGTGATTGCAAATATAGATGTACCATGTAAGAGAGGACAGAAACAAGTATGAAAAAACAATTGTATTAACTGTATTTAACAGCTTAGACAATGACAGAGGAGGAAGACGAGAAAAACAGTGGGCTAAATAAACAGACAACAATTTAAGTAATCATCCCAAAAGCAACTCACAAAGCTGTGTGTACATTTCAATCATCCTGTCCGTCTGAATGGTAAAGTTCAAAACTAAAGCATAATAGGAAACGTGTGTGTCCACACAATCGGCGTGGTTTATTTGCATATTTGAAATTCCATTTTTTTATTTCCTCTATGCCACAGTGTGACCAGGTTGTGCTGTAGTGAGCATTAAGTCTGTCTTTTAAGAGAAGGTTGCATTTATATTTATATTCTGACTTTGTGTATGTTGTTGAATGACGACACACACCCGTAGAAGATACAGTAAGGAGGAAGAGCACACATACAAAACTACAGGAAAACAGTGGAAAATCTAAACTTCAGTGGCGCTACAAATAAAGATTAAATTTACAAAATACCAAAATGAGCAAGGCAGTAAACAGTATACAATAAGACCTATAAAAGAAACACCAGGAGTGCAGAGGGTAAAGACACATAAATCCCCAGAGATAAGGCAGGATTGAGAGAGACAGAGAGGATAAAGTGACACAGATATAATCTCTGGGGGAAGAGACAGAATGACTGACGGGGGGAGAGAAAAGACGATCAAAAGGAGACAGAAGTGTTTGGTAAGTGTGTGTTCTAGGCAAGGTCGAAAAAGATGAAGAGCAATAATGTTTGAGGTGAGGAAGCAAGTTGAGCAGAGAGAGCGAGAGAGAAAGAGAGAGAGAGAGGGGAATGATGTCAGGGAGAAGAGGAAAGAAAGAAATACGGAGGTTGTATATTCTGACAATTCCTCACGGTCTGACCTCATCATTTTATATTGCTTCACACATGAAAGAGTCGTTTCTTACACTGAGCACAGCAGACATTGTAATATCACCTGCTGAGGTAATACACCACCAGTGTAACATTATTCTTTCACCCAGTCTCTTATTTCTGCTTTATCTTTATCACCATGGTGGCCTCTTGCTCCTTCATCCTCTTTCCCTCTCTCCATTTCTTCTTTTCCCACCTTTTTGCTGTCACATTCTTATCCTCGCAGCACTAGCTCACGTTCTTCATTCTAAGACCTCAGTGGGAAAGCCAACTCATTTAACTCACTTTCAAAGCAAATGTCCCAGCCACACACCGGATTTTAAGGTGAGTTTGAAGTTAAGTAGTCTAATTATTCAGCAACGACTTTTCACTTTCAAACCAGCCAAATGTCTGGTTGAAGGAAAGATTCTGTCCTCAAATACTATTCCACATTTAAAAAATAATAGTTTTAATTCTGTCATTAAGTCCACTTTTAGATATGTCAGAGGCCATCATGGCAAGTCACTACTTTCAATACACACACGCAAACAAACAGCCATTAATCGACAATATTGTGTAACTTAATGACAGGCCAGTGGCTTAGAAGCAGCAGTCAGAGAGATCCTCTGCTATACATGACGGCCATAATTATACTGTTTGGGCCTGCATACACGCACAAACACACACACACACACACGCGGCCTGTCTGTTTGACAGCAGGGATTAGCAGAGAGAGGTGCAGCTAATGCCCAGTAAAGAGACATCCAGCTTATCGCCCACAGAATCGCCTATCTGTGTGTTTATCAGAGAAACAGAGAGAGACAGCACCAGACGGATCCACAGTAAATTAGCTGCATGTTATTCTGGACTTTAATGACCCTCCCACATCTCACTGGTACCACATGCGTCAACCAGTGCTCTCCTCTTCTGCTCTTCCTCCGTGCTCTGTGTTTCACACATTTTCACGTTTGAATGTACTATACGTGTTTCTGCATAAATAGCTGTTGCAAATACAACATGACAATACACATAATAAATAACGCAAAAAATATTCTAAATATACATACTGTATACTGCATATATTATTAATGACGAATGAATACCATCGTACACAGTGCACATAGCACGCTATAAACATGGATTTTAAAGGGTATCATTAGACAGATGTTGTTTTCAGAACTGATGCCAGGGGAAGACATAATCTGCTGACATTTTTTTTTATCTGCACTTTTTCAAAGAGCACTGATCATTTCCTCGCAGCTTAATTTATATACTCTTTTTTTATTCAAATGGTAAGAGAGAGTGAAAATATGCTGCTCCTTAGATTAGTGACCCAGCTACTAAATCATTCCAGTCTGAATTATTCAGGACAAATATAATAGCACTCTAATTTTCATATTTGTCATTGCAATAGATACTGTATATATCTAGTAAATGTTAAATTCTTCACCTAACCTCACCAAAGGTTAAAGAAGTTTGTTCTTTTCTGTTTTCCACTTTTTAACAATATTTATTTTACATACAGTGCATTTTGTGCTCTAAGAACAACATGAATTATAATGTTACAGTATAAATAACATAAGTATTTTTACTTACATAGTGTTTTATTATGCCTGCTTTCTAGCAGCCCCCCTCTGGGCACAATACTGAAGTCTTTTCTAAGTTAGCTGCTGTATCTAGTCTTTTTTCTATTCTTAAACTTTCAGTTCATTCAGAAGTTTTGTGCAGGTTGTGTCATTGTAATACTCGCCTCAGCTTGCTTGAATTGTATGAGCTGGAAGCTGTAGATCAATAGTTTTAGGGGTTTTGGAGCAGTTCAACAACTTAAGTTACATTGTTGTAACACTGCCTCTGAGCAGAGTGTGAATGTGAACATCTGAGCTGAAATCATCTCCTTAGCTCCCAGTAGAAAAAGAAATGCAACCTGTAAAACTGACCCCAATATCTCAAAGCTAAGGATCTGAGTGCAGACTTTGGAAGCTTAACTCATTATAGCAGGGGAACACAGTTAGAGCATGAATATAAGTAAACATCCTGAGCCGTCTCAGAAACCCTCTCTCTATCCCTGTCTTTCTATAATTTTCTTGCTCTGTGTCTGCTGCATTGCTATGGTAACAAGCTGTGTGGGGGCTGTGAACCTGCACACATCTCGCTGAGCTCACTGGAAGAGAGAGGGAGAGAGAGACAAATGTGTGACAGAGTTTGTTGTGCGTGCTTCTGGAGGATATCTTTACTGCCAACGTAAGGTGTCATTTGGGATCCAGTAAAATAAAAAATGTTGTAAAATTGTTTATATTGAAGACCTGAATATTCACTACTACTGTTATTAGGTACAACTGTACAATCTGACAGCTGCTTTTCCATAAATAAATAAATGGTAAATGGTAAATGGTCTGTACTTATATAGCGCTTTTCTACCTGGTTTGGTACTCAAAGCGCTTTACACTGCTTCTCATTCACCCATTCACACACACACTCATACACCGATGGCAGAGCTGCTA
>JAUMHF010000005.1:12532888-12548528 GCA_032359275.1 Microctenopoma steveboyesi | reverse complement strand
ACTTCGACATATGACTGAAGGAGGCGGGAATCGAACCACCAATCTTCCAATTGGCAGGCGACTGCTCTACCTCCCGAACCACAGCCGCCCCAAATAAATAAACATATAATACAATTATCATTGTACAGTTTTGATAAAAACTGAAAAATGATAATCTTGTAGAAGTAGACTTAATTTGAGAGCTGTTTCTTGGATTGCATTAGATTGTGCAGGTGTACTTAATAAAGTGAGTGTAATAGCTTTCACAGAACAGGCATTAGAACACAGTGTGGTACCTGGTGGGGCAGTTTCCATATATTACTTTTGTAATATATGGATATTTTAAAAAATAAGAAGTAAAGGTTCAGTCCTATGCAATAAATTATAAAATGTGTTATTGATATGTTCTATGTGCAGACAGAGGAAATAATAACATTATTAATTTAAATTTAATTTAGTCGCATTTCCATTTCCTGGTGATTAATCAACAAAAGACTTAAGCCCATATGTATGTGCTTGTTTCCCCACAGAATGAGAAAAGAGTGGTATCTGCCAAGACAATCAGCAGCTTCACTTTCTCCGTGTTCACATTTTTTGTTCCACTAGGGATCTGCCATTTCTCAGAGCCAGCAAAGTTCATATTTCTCTTAATTACCTTTGCCTGATTCAGTGTCTGAGCTAAATTAAGAGTCAATTCATTTCCTGTCCAGGCACTTCCAGGAGATAGCAGGACAATTCTTTACAGATAGCCTTTCAAATGTGTAATGAATGAGCAGCAAAGAAAAAAGAGTTGCTGCTGATTATGGAAATAAAGTAGAGAGGAAAGTTCAGAGTAGAGATGGGAACAGTGGAGAGAATGGAGAAGAGCGATAGCAATAACATTGGTTCTTTTTGTCCTGATGAGATATTCATTTTCATCAATTCATGTCAGCTTGATTTCAGTGTAAGAGAAAACACATTTAAATGAAGGATCAGAACATCAGAATATCTAAAAAATTAAACAGAAACAAAAAGGGGAAACCCTTTAGGTAGATTAAAAAAATGGATTACTTTTTTTGTGCATCTGTGTGAGTGTGCGTGTGTCTGCGTGTGTGTGTGTGTGTGTTAGCAGGCATACTGAGCCATGGAGCTGACGTAACAGTCAGTTTAATCCCACAGTGTAAATCTCCAAAAATGAACAGCAAAATGCCAAACTGAGGGCTCACAACACACTAACCGCGTAAACAATACAGTTTGTTGTACCAACACACAGATTCATAAACTCACACACAAAATCAAACAAGGACAGATATATATTTACCCTGGATAGTCTTTCTGACTCCCTTTCCTACTATCACTGTCTCTTCTGTCTGCCTGCCCCCCCGTCTCCTACTCTCTCTAATTCCCACCACTTTCCCATTGGTGTGCTGTAAGAGGATAAGGCCATTCCCTGGGAGAGCAATAAGAGGATGAATATGTGTGTGTGTAGGTGTGTTTTTTGTGTATCTTCCCATGTGAAATGCGTGTTTGTGTTCATACACATGCATTTTTTCCTCTTGGTTGCACACGTCGGTGCGCTAATTTGCCCCTGAAAAAGGTCTGTTAGTGTGATGACATATGAGCACTGTAGGGACATTTTGGCTTGGTTATTGAGTCAAGGTTACAGCTAAGTTGAATGCATTGTGACAATTGATGTCCATAAAACAAGCTTGTGTGTGTGTGTGTGTGTGTGTGTGCGTGTGTGTGTGTGCTTGTCAAAATGCCTAGAGTTCTACCCTCCATATGGAAAACAAACAAACTTACAGGTGGAAGACCATCTCCTCAATATTTTCTTCCTTGCAACAGTAATTTCAGAGAAATCTCTAGCAGTTATTATTCAGCCTTGTCTCATAGTGAGAACAAAGTGAAAAATGAAGAGGGTGTATGGGAGCACAATTTTGCATATTTTTTAGAGTAGCAGATCATTATGTGTTGTAAAAATTGTGGCTAATACGTACCTGAAAGGAATTGTTATCAGTCATATGATTGATAGCTATTTAAATTCACAGTCCATTTTTAACTCCTTGTTCCTATAATTTGCTACTTAATCCAGAAATACTGAACATTATCATCATTACTATTGAGAATCATTTATGAATTACTTTAAATGAGCTCTTAAAGCCGTGGCTGTTCCTTGATAAAAACCAACATCTATTTCCCATTTACCATTGATACAAGGTCAGAGCAGCATTAAATTTGCCACACGTTTGGCAATGTATGATGTACAGTAGTGCTATTCAGGGTTGTCAACATCTCCCAAGGCTATCATCTATAAAATCCTACAGCAGGTATTTATCTAAAGGAAACAGACAGAAAGAACACATCTCTGGACAATGGAAAACATCCAACCACATGAACAGAAACTTTGGCATACAGTATTCTCATTATACCCTATTCGTCCTCTCTGTCTCTTTAATTGTCTGTACCTTTCTCCATATGTTCTCGACCTCGAAGTTGTCCGATTTAGCTTTGGCCACTGATCCTACCAACCTGCCCAGCGCCTCGTTTTCTACATAGTTGTCTGTATACATAAACTTATATTTTGCAAGGTTCTAAACCTTGCTATGTGAGGTGCCTTAAGATGATATTTGTTATCATTTGGCACTATAGAAATAAAGATGAATTGAATTGAACATCAAGAGCTGGACAGGGCTGCAGAAGTGCAACAACCCTGCAGCAGGAGAAGTATCTGCTCTTGCTCTTGCTGCGTACCTCCAGTAGGCACAGGAGGCACTGACACAACTGACTGGCTCTCACGTGCCCCAGATCCAAATCTAAACGAGCTCCTTTGAGACATTAGATATTGTTGCATTCAATGCCAGTAAGAACCAAAATAAACTATCAAGGAGCTCATCGATGCTCTTATCCAGATGTGGGAGGACACCCCACAGGACACATTCACTGACTCTTACCCAGCATGCCCAGATTAGGCAGTTGGGAGCGTATGTGCACAAGTGGGGCCACACACACTTCTGAGTCACATCATGAATCACCAGGTTAAAATACGCAACTTGGACGAGCCTGTTTAAAAATTCACTCAAGTGTATGAGTGAATTTTTCACATCAATTTTCAGTGTGATTTTTAATTACAACTCTGCATAAATTGCATGAATTTTCAAACTATACAATGTACATTAGTAAAGATTTTCAGTGTCAGATTTAACTGCTTTAATAGCAGTGTATATTTCATTCCAGTATTTAGCCCATAAATATTTATGAAACTCTCACCCTGTGAAAAGCCTTATAGAGCCTTTAAATGAGATGTCTGCTATGAAGAAACCTGATCTTAAACCTAATCTTATTCCAAAATTGTTTTGGAGCACAGTCTTTTAAAAGAAACAACAAGAAAAGTAGTTATCCTGGATACTGAAGAGAACCTTTCTACTCCACTCTAACAAACATGAAGGAGGAGAAAGGTAACAATAAACAATAAAAGAGCAGAGGCAAGAGGAGAAAGAAAAGTAAAGTGTGAAAACAACAGGAGCACGAGGAGAACGAGAAGGAGGCAGAAGCAAAAGAGACAGGTAGTGACACAAAGAC
The DNA here is from genome assembly GCA_032359275.1 of Microctenopoma steveboyesi. Classification (NCBI taxonomy): domain Eukaryota; kingdom Metazoa; phylum Chordata; class Actinopteri; order Anabantiformes; family Anabantidae; genus Microctenopoma; species Microctenopoma steveboyesi. The sequence goes on along the minus strand of JAUMHF010000005.1, from coordinate 12,544,991 downwards.
AGAGAAAGGGAAGGACCTATGAGTTGAATAAGGAATTCTTTGATACTGGGTAGTTTCAGTTCAGCAGCCTTTTGATCGGCTGTCTTAGAGGACTTCTCCCAAACTGACAACAGAAAATGAAAGTCAAGGTAGAGTTTCATTGGGGTTTAAAATGAGGTGACACACACCTGCTGACAGAGTTCTTTGAAGTGCTTGACACTTTTGACACCAAGGAGGACAGAGATTCAAGGCACTTCACTTCATCAGTTCCTCCCTTTGTCAGTTCATGGACAATGTGGTGTCATGTCATTATATCAATAGCAATGACAAATCAAATATAAAATCTAATAAAGTTTCTGACTCATTACAACAAATCTGCATATTTATCAAACTGTACAGTTTTGTTAGTTTTCTTAAGGATTATTTGACTTGAAAAACTTGTATCCTATGAATGTATCCTATTATTTGGAGGTATGATTTAACAAATGTACAATGTACTGTTTTTATTTTTAAAAACAAGCATGTGTATATGTTGTGTGTGTCCAATTGCAGTGTCTCTCTCAGTGAGCCTCCAGTGAGACTACTTATGTTTACATGCAGTGTGAAAGCACATGACAGATAAATCACTTTATCACTCCTTAAATGTGCATAAACTAAGATCCATAAATATGTTGACAAATAAACTTTGCTGTTATAACTGCAAACATTAACACAGTTGTAGTAATATACATGAAAAGCAAACATTCGTCATCATCTGATCTGCCTCCCTTTATGAACACTCACTGTTCCTTCCTACATATTTCTCTTTGTTTAATTACCAGCATGTCCTTTATTACAAAGATATAAGAGAAAGCGCAAAATTGATTTCCACTGCTTCAGCAAGTAAATGATTCAAAACAACTTGTTTTAATTCAGAGTTAATTAACTTGATACTAGCAAACGCATGGGTTCACACACTGGAATGGACCCTGTTTGTGTGTGCATTTACCTGTGTAAATGTTTGAGTAAAGGTGCAGACAAATCCCAAACACAGCACTGTTGTGTAAATTACGCTCCTACTGTGATCGATTCGCTTTTGACAAGAAATCCTTTATTACCATGATACATGAATATGACATACACACACTCCTCTTCCCCTTTTCCTCTTTATTCCGTTTCCCTCCTCTGGCCTGACCATGTCTTTGATCTCCTCATACAATTCACTAAAATCAATTTTAAAGATGAGCAGCCTTGAGACATCAGGATACTCAAATATTACACCACACATTTTTTTTATCTAAAACCACAAGGATATTCAGGTTTAGCAGACAGTGGTGTGAAGTAGGAGACTACAGGAGTCTGACCTGTTAAACAGTCAGTGCAGGGAATCTCTTCTCATACATCACTCTCTTACACTGACAAAACATAAGCAGCTGCATTCAGAGGGAAATAGTGACATAGACTGGGTGGTGAGGAGATAAAGTCACAAAAGTAGAACAAAAGGACAGACTGATAAGAAAAAATAGAGAGTATAAAAGAAGTAGGGTCGAGTAAAAAGAGACGGTCATCGGTTCTGGCCCTGCTCTGAATTTCAGTGAAATGGTTAATGGCGGTAAGTCCTTCTATCTCTGCTAAATGTCAATAATGTAAAGTTCAAAATGACTAAAAAAAATGGTACAAAGTACACATTTGCTGACAGACACACACATATAGAGTAGCACCCACGCATGCACAGAGCCATTCACATAAACACATGCATGCGCCACATAACACCAGCTGCTATGTTGGATTCAAATAAGGTAGGGAATATTTCCATGGCAACAGCAGGCAGAGGGGGTGCAGACTTGTGTGGGATGATCTCCAGAGAGAGTCTCCTTTTTGACTTTTGATTCAAACAATTTTCTTTCAATTCATTCAACACATTCTACAGCACGTTGCCTCCCAACAAAACACAGACTAGATACAAGGCTGTCATGGCAAAGCTACAGCACGGCTTAAACTGTACAACTACAGAAATCTAATGTGAAACATCTGCATCTTTGTGGGTTTTCTTAGACTAAAAAGTCAAACAGTATTGATCCCAGGTGGTAGTCAACTAGTTGAGGGGATGTAAAGTGTGAGCTGCGTTTATGAAGACATGTATTGTTTGTCATTAATAAGACCTCATCTGAATTTAAAATGCAGAATATTTTCCTAAAGGACTAACGTTGAATGAAACGTTGATAAAAGACGCTAAGTTTGATGAGAACTGTTGAGGCTCATACCTGGGACTGTGTAAGTCTGTTGGCACCAAAAAGCACTTAAGATGAACATGACCTGGTTAAGTCATGACCTCTACAGACATGTTGATTTTAGAGTTTGAGACAAACTAACAAACCTGAGAGAACATGTTACAAGCACAGACCTGCATTTGTGCTTGTAACATGCTGATTGTATAGCATGTGTTTGTGTTTTCTATGTGGCTACAGATATTTGTCTCAGCTATTCATTAATGGACCTGTAGCCTGCTGGCACTAAGAGTAATTATTGAACAGAAGCAATCAATATAGCCAGGCTCCAGAACTAGACTGTGTGCATGAGGCTGTTTGCGTGTGTAAATGATGTAGCAGTTAGCTCCAAAACCTAATGTGGGGTTTAGGATCGTTTCTAGAAGAAAATTAAAAATCCAACACCAGAAGCAAACTAAAACTAACTAATCAAAAATAATCATCATTGGCAGATTTCCTGGTGTGACTCTGAAGCCTTCACTGTACTCCATAATCGTGGGTTTATGTATCATATTAATGATAATGTAGTATTAAACTCTGTGAGGGAGTGGTGGCCTGCCCATGGTGTATTCTGCCTCTTATCCATCTGGCTTGGCTCCAGCTCCTCTGTGACCCTCTACAGTATAATGTAGTAAATTGACGGGGTAATGTGGTATTATGTTAATAATACTTTCTATCAACTGTGGGTCCCGAATAACAAAATGCTAGGCTGTGTTCATTCACTGCATTTGTGTGGTTGTAAGTCTGTCACAATTAGTTAATCACTATCACGATAACAGAAATTGGCCTAACCTGTACGTTGAATCAGCCAGGGATTTGACCAACACCGATCCTAACTACTTGCAGACAGGTAAATTTAGAAAATCACTGTGTTCATACTGAATTGTTGTATGTCATAAAGCACATAGCCAACCTCAAATTGTTAAAAATCATCAGTAATAATTAAGTATCAATGACCGTGGTAATCTGCCCTTAGGAACTGAATATCCTGCTTTATCATCATTTGTGTGCTCTTGTGGTAATCTAATTATCCTAGTGTTAAATAAATACCTGCCCATCTGGGCTAATCAGTAGTTCTCTCTATGGACTTCCAGTGAGCAGGGCACCCACCCATGGCCATCTCCAATTTAAACTATAGGCTGTTTATGATATTGAAGCTAACAAAGGCCGATAATCAATTAATTCTATTCAGAACAGATTGGCCAGAGATGGAGGACTATGGGATGTTCTGAACGAATAACCATTATAACAAGTTATTAAGTTTTATATTTAGCCTTAGAAGATGAAGAGGCGGAGAGATTTAGCTCATTTATTGAGAAAACACGATGAGACCATTCAGTATATACAGGCTTTCTCAGGTTGGAAAAATCAACATGCTTTCAGCTTTGAGTATTGGAACAAACTGCACTTGCTGTTGCTGCAATTGTGTTTCTTTCTTCTTTTTGGGGGGAAAAATGTCCATTTCAGAATATCAGATTCCCTATGCAATCCAGAAATTCTTATACATAACTTTAACTGTTAGACATCCATGAGTTATGCTAACTTTTCACTAGACAGCAATGACTTCCAGTAGAAGATAAAGAGACCTGGAACTCCTCTGCCTGCACACCCAACAAGACAACCACAACCACATGTTTAGTGACAAGGATAAGAACCCTCACTGGCTAGCAATTTACCAAAACCACAGCCTGAGTTTACTGCAATGCAGAGAATATATATTTCATTCATGTTCATCTCTACTGACTAAAGTAAATACAAAAGGATTTGACTTTACCTCACTCTCAGCAGGCCAGTGATGATGGTAAAGATGATGATGTAGATGAAGATGATGTTGAGTAAGATGGGTATGATGATAATGAGCTTCATGGTGACGATGGCAACAAAAATTATGCTGGCTATGATTTAGTTACACAGCACAGATCACTGTGGAAACAGTAGAATAGAATTAAACAATTGTATTTTTCCCCCATTTTAATGGTAATCACATGATAATGTTCCTAATCTATTCAAAATCAAATTTGTTCGTGGCACATTGGCTGGCATAGGCGCTAAAATCATTATTCATCTTATGTTAATTGCACAGTTGGCATGGCAACCAAAACTCAAAAGGGTTTAGAAGAAACTTTCATACACACACATGCATACATGCTCACACACATGCACATGCACAGATGTACAGTGGATAAAACTCCAATTGAAAGGTTATTTTTGCAAGTAGTAGGAATTTATCTAAGTGAGAACAGAACCTAATATTAAAAACCACTTCCAACATTCGAAATATCATCAGCAACAATGTCTCCGTCTGCAAGTAACGGATTCATTTTCTATTTTAGTATTTAACACCATTCACTATGCATTTCTGTGTCTGTGAGGCAACAAAACAGAAATTAATCTTTCTACTTCTACTGTCACTATTTGCATTTCAGCAGCTTAGACATATTGCGTTTGTTCATACCTGGGGCTTTTGGTGAAGTTCAGATCACATTTTATGACCAACTTATGATATTGCAAATAGTCTAGTTCACGTATTCTTGCCACTGTATGTGGCAAAAGGCTCGATAAGTCACAATCATCAGATGCAAGCAGCACCGCTGGTCAAACACCAGATGGAAGAAGCTTTGAAGGCTGATAATGACTAGGTGCTTACACAGTTTTTGCAAAGAAATGAGTTGCAATTATTTTGAATTACATATTTACTGGCGCAACTCTAATTTTAATATTAAAGAGCTCTGTGTGTGTGTGTGTGTGTGTGTGTGTGTGTGTATAATCATCAAGAGTGTTATTTCAGAGAAGAGCATGGAAATGTAGCTTATCCTCTCTATCTGTCCTTCAAAACATCCAGTGGCTGAAATCCCCAGTGGCTCACTCAGATTGAACAGCTATCAGGCTATTTAACATGGAACACACTGGTTCAACAACTGATCATTTCCAACAGATTGTACTGATGCGAGTCTATTTGAACCCTGAAGGCTATGTAACACCACAATAACTAAACTGAGGAAATTAAGAATCCATTGATACACATCAAGCCACACAAATGGATAGATACGAACCCTAAATATCAAAGAATCAAAAGAGAATTGAGTTGTAGCTCCACTGACCTGCCAATGAGTAGAAACTCTCCTACCAATCCCTGGCGTCTCATGGCCATGAGGATGTTGCGGACAGTCATGCCTTCACAGAAACACGCCACCACCCTGGCCTTGGGCAGGTGAGCCCTCAGTCTCTCTAGTAGTCGGTCAAAGCTCTGCTCTCCAGCGTTGCTCCAGATTTTGCCTTGAGAAAACATGTCAAACAAATGCAACCAGAGTCTGTGCCAGTTCTGTCTCCGAACCACAGACCAACATTTTGTTGTAAAATATGCTTTGTGCCGTCTTGCTAAGTGGATGTCTGTAAGCCAAGTAATTTTGACCACTTACACTCTTTGTCTTGGACGGAATATAAGAGGTAATTAGTAAGTGCTGCCGTTTGTTGTATGTGTGAAAATTCAATATGCAAACAAACTCTACATTAAATTATACACCTACACTAATTCAGCGTGGTTTCTTACATTACTATAAACTCCTCTAATATTTAGAATTCATATTGCTTAGTATCCTATAGTTGTCTTTACAAACTCTCTTACCAGAGTGGGCGATACAGATGCCCTCTTTGGCTGCCATGTCCTTGAATGCTCCCATCCCACTTTCACCATAATTGCCTAGAAAAACACAGAAACGGAAACAGTGTTTAGTGTTTAATCAATTCAGTTTTGTTTTAAAACCAATCAGTGATCAGCAATCAACAATAAATCTTGACAATTTCCTTAGTTTGGGTAAAGATTCTCAGTCATCCAAGATGAAATCAACTCGATGATGGGTTATTATGTTAGGTCCAAATATTTTACTACTTATCCATATAGCCTTTAAGCTACAAAAGAAGTCAACTACCAGAAAAATGTCCTTATTGTTTGACAAAAACAGGAAATCTAATTACACAATACCTTTTGGAGGGAATTATGAAAAATAAACGGCCTAGTCCGTTTTGATGAAAAATATGCACAGTGAGGTAACTCGCCAGCTACTGTACTACATGTAAAAGCTCAAATTTATGTCAGAGAAAGCATTTCCCCACTGTGGCACCCATTTCTTTGCCAGAGAAAGTGGGTGACCTGGAATTTATGCTAATGAAGGGTTGTGCACACTGGCAAAGAATATGATAGGATTCCCCTTTTTAGTTCCTCTCCCATTTACTTGTATCTCTCCCCCTCGTCTGTGTGGTTGAAGAGCAGATGAAAAATGTCTTCTCACCAGTGTTTCTCTCTAGTCACTTAATTAGATTGTTATCTCTAATGTTTCCTCTGTTTTACTGTGTGTTATCAATAACCCAGTGCAGCCTAATTAGGTGCCATTCTTCTGTGCTCTACTTTAACTGATAAAGACGAAGACAGAAGCGGCAGAGGCCAAGAACATAGGAAAGAAGTGAGAGAGAAGGATATTGATTAGGAAAAAGTGAAACAGATGGCAAATTGTGGCGGGAGCGGGGAGCACAACAGACACAGAAGGGAAAAAAAAGAGAAGAAATGCAAGAGGAGTAGAACGTTAGCAAGAAAAAGCTAAAGACGCCCCGTAATCGCTGACCGGCTGCTGCTGCCCCTCAGTATGTGTATATATACGTGTGTTTGTGTAGTCAGGCCAGTGATGAGTGTGGTGGAGCGAAGTGTAAAGTCCTGTAATTAGTGTCTCAGTGAGAATACTGGGAGCCAGATGGTACAGACTGTCCTTCCACGGCGCGCACACACACACACACACACTCATACTGTTACCATCATCAGAATCGATAAAGCTTGTAACCTACTTCACTCTGGTCTCAACAGGGATTTATGTGTGAGACATCTCTCTCTCTCTGCCTTAGTGAGCCTGTCATGTGTCTCCTTATCAGCCCCTTTCTGTCTCTGACTCTCTTAAACACACACACCCACACACACACGCACACACACACACACACACATGCTCTCTCTGGGCTGCTTAACACTATGAGCACACTCTCACAGCAGATATACACTCAGGCTACCATTCCTCCAGAACAGGAAAAACACCCACACAAACACAATCATCAGTTTTAGATCTACAACCCAACACAGGACAATAGGAGCCAGTCTGCCTTTCTGCATACCAAATTAACTTGATTTTACAGAACTGTTTCCGGCAAACGTTAACATTAGTATATTTTAGTACATTTAAGAAACTGAGTATACTGAGGATTAGTTAGAAAACACAATTTACAGCTTTTTATTACAAAGACTGTGATAAATTACAGTATACACATATACAAAGAAGAGTGAATGAAATGAAACAAAAATTATTATACTCACCGTTGTACAGCAGTCAAAACTGAACCACAGAAAATTCCCTTCAATTTCAGCTCTCTAAGTACAGTTGGACTGCACTTGATAGTTGCACCACCCGCCTGCTTCAATTCACCTTACCAAACCACTCTGTATTGCTTCAATCATGCCTTTCATTCACTCAATTTACCCGCTCTGTAAGTGCCTCACACCACCCTTGTCTATTTTATTTGGACCCGAGTACTCCCTAGTACAGACACAAGCCAAACCCTCCGAAATAATTATTTTATATGCGTTTATAACATTTTTACAGTTTTATTTCTCATCAGTTTATTTTGTTTCCTTCTCCTACAGTAGGATATTCCTACTGCAACAGGTAGTAAAACCTTTCCAATCATCATCTTGATCCTTTTTTACCCTTATGAGGTCCATTCCATGTTATCCTCCCTCTCCTCCTATTCCTCATACATTTCCTTCACATCTGGTGCTGCAAAATGTGAATCACATTACAACCCTGGTAAAGGCTCACTGACACTCATACCATTGTCTAACAAGCAGTGAAACAGGATTGTAGAACACACATTGACACATAAACTGTAGAAGGTTGCAGGTTCGAATCCCGTCTGACTCCTAGTCCATCCCCTACCAGGTGTGTCCCTGAGCCAGACACACAGCGCCAGCTGTAAGTTGCTTTGGATAAAAGCGTCTGCCAAGCAAAGTAAAGTAAAGTAAAGTAAAGTAAATAAATGCAGCTGAGGTCGAACTATGAAGCTTCAGAATATGAAAATACTTGAGCAGAAATCCATCCAAAATGTACAGTACTTAAGCATGTTTACCTGCACCACTGCCCATAGAGTAGGGCACCCATGCACCTGTGGCTTCTGATTGGCTGAACAGACCTGATCCATGGCTAAACACAGCTGACCCAGGTAATGCCTGCAGGTGATCTGCAGGTATCCATATACAGGTGCGCTCACATGAAGTCAATGTGTTTCATCCATTTTACCATGGCTGGCAGCTTAGACATTTCCTCCCCTTAGTGACCCTACTAACATTTTGCCAATACAAAATCTCTACTGAATGATCTCTTATAGATAGGCTAGAGCCTGGGCAGCATAATAACTGCTATCTATTATAACAGAGGTCATCAATTGGACTCCGAGAGCCTGAGCGCTGAAATTTGAGCCCAAACCAGCTTGAGTAGATGTAATTGTGTGACCCAGACTCATTAAAACACAGAAGATCTCCTGTTACTTACAGACCCACCAGAAGCTGGCCCATGACCCACTCTGAATCTTCATCCTTAGGCAACACTGCCAAATAATACAGTATAAATTGGAGCAGATTCTGTCATTTTCCTCTTCCCCATTCATTATACATTTCTCCACACTGCCTCCCCAAACCATCTTGAATCTTGCTCAATCCTGCAAATGCCATCACAGTAAAATAGGCAAAGGGAATGTCATGCTATAGAGACAAAGCAAGAGGGATGATGAGATGGAAGAGAAGGAAAAAGGGCAGATAAAATGGAGAGAAAGAGAATCAGTGGTGTGAGGATAAAAAGAACCAACAAAGACAAACGGGAGAAAGAAATGGATGAAAGTGAGAAAGACAAAGCAGCAGGACGAGGTGGAGAAAAGGCAGACATGTTGATTTATTCACTCTGATCAATGTCTGTTGGAGTGTGCTGGGTTGACACGTCCAATTTCATGTCAATAAAACACAATAAGTTGAACTGAACTGAAGTAAGCAGAGCAACACAGACAGAGGGAGGCAGAGAAAGTAGTATTGAAGTCACTGCAGACAAGAATGATAATGCAGATTTGCATACTAAAAGGTCCCTACTAGCTGTATGTATGTATGAACTCTGAGATGTTTCATGATCAGACTGACAATAGATTGAACTAAGACTACACCTTCCTCCCCATTCACAATGCCTAGTGAAGCAGAAGAGCACCTTCAGCTACAGACTGGTCTCCCCCCTGGGTGCTCTACAAAGACTTTTACCAAAACTTTCCAACCGTATAGGTCAGCCTGTTGGAATCAAAGATGTTCTGCAAATATTACTTGTATGACTGCTCAGTCCTTTACACTGTACCTCAATGAAACTTAATTAATTTAGTATTTTAAATATTTAGCCTTTCATGATATGTCTCTATTGGTGGTCAGCTGATTAATCAGGCCAGTCTTTGACATTTCTCATTTATCAGCCAATGTCTGCGCTCGTGCCGGATGATTAAATGAAAAACCTTTGCACATCTGCAGTAAACACTAGGAGCATGTCATACACATTTACTAAAAACTGAAAATTACCACATATGAATGTGAAAAATAATTTGGTTGCACCAGTGTAAGTGACTCACCGGGGTGCATTTTATTAGCACATGAAAAGAATCCGTGAGTGAGATTAATGGATCTCATAATACAAATGCTGCAGTCTCTCTTCATCTGTAGCCCCTGTTACGCTGCCTATTCAAGGCAGATTCACCATGCCAATATGCTGCTTCTCCGTTCAGTATGAACCTTTAAGGCAGTGTCACAGGCAGTGTGGCTTGTAAGAGACCCTAGGCAGTGTCGGGTGTTTTTGTGAGGTTTTTTTGTTAGACCAAACACTGTGGTTATTTTTCCAGACTCTTCCACATACACTGTAGGAGAAACGCCAACGACATGATGCGAACTCAACGACATTTGTTATAAACTGTGTTCAGTATATTAACATGCTTAAGCAATCGGTATGAGTAATGTTTGACATAATTGTACATATGACATATCATTTTTAATAATAAATTTGCAAAAATATTATGGCTCCAGCACAGGGTGTAAAACCAGCTATAAATTCTGTTTCCATGCATATTTCAGTGATATACATTATACTACATTCTTCTATATAATATTTAATTTCTTACAATATAATTATAGTTCTGATATTATATGTATTTTTCTGTACACTTTTATCTCTTTGCTCCAATTGCAAAATGTTATTGCCATTTCACACACACATACACCACCCTGTTCTGCCTTCTGTGGTTTGCTAACAAAATGATCATTGCATTCTCCATTTTCTCTTGCCCTTCCATCTCTCTACCCTTCCAATCATATCCCCTTCCTTCATTCTTTATGCCTTCCTTACACCCTTCTCTCCTCCCCTGTAGTTCTCCTATCCCTTCCTAATTCTTTTTCTTTCTCCTCTCTACCATCCTCCCTCTCTTGCTCTCACTATCTGAGACTGGCTGTGTTTAAGAAGGCAGAGGCTGACCTTGAAGACCAGTTTCAAGGGCAACTGCCTGTCTGAGAAAATACAATACACAGACCAGTATTTTCCTGACAAACACACACATTTAGCACATATGACAACAAGCAATGCAAATTAACACTTGCTATCTTATCTCCAAGATTAATAGCAGCACATCAGCAACACCACATAAGGGAAAAATCTGTCACACACAACACAAATGTTATTTCTGACACCATATTGCCACAAATAAGCAGGGTGCTTTATGTATAACCCATCATTTAGAGAAAAAATGCAGACCAATCTTTGGAATTCTTAAACCAGTGAAGCCTCACCATCTCGTGAGTGTCCTTAAGGTTGAATCCAGGTGTTCTGAGTAGAGTAGACACACAATCACACGTTCACTCATCCAACTTCAAAAGCGGTGAAGTCACCAAACCTGTTTTAGCTACGGTTGCTGCAAAAAGCTAAATCCCAACATCGATACAAGAACATAAAAGATGAACTCTCTTTTTTAAGCTGTAGCCTAAAAATATTTATAAAAATAAAGCTGAAAGTCTACATTTCAATCACATTTTGATTGCTTTATTTCAACTTGTTTACTTCCAGGCCTACTGTGCACATCGCAAAGACTGATGTATACATATCAGGAAGCAGTGGATTGGAGACAAAAGAAAGAGATCATTTTGTTATATTCTATTTTAAGGTTTCTCATGTTATGACTTTAAAATCTGTCTACATAATTTATTTTGTCTAGTAATAGGTCTAGAAATACACCAGGGAGGACTTGAAGTGACTGGACCTTCTGGAATTTTTGCTAAGGACTGCTGATTTATAAAAATAAACATTTAGCATGATTGGCTAATCATGCTAATTCATTTATTCATTTGTGTCATTTACAGTTTTTTGCTACTTTACCAGTCGGTTTACTCTTGAATTTACTTAAAAATAAATCAGTCCATATGTGTACTGTTTTATACATGGAGTTTGACATCAGCTGCTACAGTTCATTTTTGCCTTATTATAAAAATCTACACCAACCTGTTCCTGTAGTGTGTCTACAACACTCTTACAAGCAGACATACAGTTCATGTATCCATGTTTTCCCACCACGGTAGCAATGGTATCAGATTTTCATATATCCTAAAACATCACATCTTCTCATTCTTATTATTTAAAAGGACCTGTTTGAAGGGAAAATATGAAAAAAAAGAGTTTCCCTCCTCTTTGAATATTCTCTGAAGAGTAGCAATATGGGGGTCTCAAAACAAAGACTGTTCACCATCATGGTTTAGGGGAAGGATACAGAAAGCTGTCTCA
>JAUMHF010000005.1:12482920-12528441 GCA_032359275.1 Microctenopoma steveboyesi | reverse complement strand
TAAGGTCTTAAAAGAGGAAGGCATTTTGGATTCCCTCCTTTTGTCTGCTGGACGCATGCAGTAAGTATACTTGGACATAAACAATTTAAATTACGATGAATAAATTGGAGACAAATGTGGTGAGCTCTCACCCACTTTGTCACAGTGCCATTTTGTTTCTTTAAATTTCTTTTTGTTCAGAACCTAGAGCACCAACAAATCCATTAGGAGAGAATATGCCATTGCAACTCTAACCAAATCAAACCTGGCATGTTATCCCCTGTCCTCCCGCTGCTTTAATTACTTTAATACTGGCTTTTGGGTGTTCCCTTCAAAATTAGCTGCTGACCAGCTGAACGGTTATAATTGTTTTTCAAACTAAAACAAAGATTACTATACACCCGTTGCATAAATCTGTGCATTCTGGGGTATTGTGAATTGCTTTTATTCTAGTAATTATGTAAACCATTGCATTTGTCCTGCTAGTGTTATTGTAAATTAAAGAATGCACCCATTTAATGGAGAGCAAACAGAGGTTACAGGGAAAAATCCCCTTTGCAAAATGTGGGTATGTCAACAACTAAGTGGATGATTCAAACAGGACTTATCAAGCTATAGTACAGAAAATTCACAAAGCATACTGTGTTTAACACCCGGCCACTCTGGGTTTTCATCAGTGTAACCTTTCAAGTTGCAATCCCTCTGCAATAATGGTTGAGTCTTATAATTTGCTTAACCTCTGAGCTACACAAATACTTCACTTTATTGCAATGGTAGGATTTAATTGACCATAAACAGCAGGGGAGATGGGATAGTTTAGACAGCAGACGGTGGCATCCACTGCTTATGCAGGTTCAAGGTTATGGTAAGCTGAGTGGGGTCGTGGAGTGAAATACAGAAATAGAGAATGAGAGATATGGAGGAAGGGAGGGAAATGAGCACATGACGATAAAAAAAGAGGAAATGATGTGGAGAGAAAGAGGGAATATGTGGTGAAAGAGCTAGAGGAAGAAAAGACACAGAAGAGGGTATATGAAAAGAAGCAGAAATAGGAGAAGGGAGAGATGAAAAGAGGCGTCAAGGGACACAGAGACTGACTGAACATAATTACCATGACAGTGTCAGGATGGCAAGAGGACTAACTGCTGCTCCAGCAACAACAATCAAACTAAACTTAACCTCGCCTTCACATACTTGGTCTTAATCAATAACACAGTACAGGAAAATTCATTTAAAGAGTCTATTTAAAGAAACTATGTCCACATTACCACTAACCAAAACTCATTTCATGTTTCTCCTTTCCTAAAACAAGTCAGGGTTTCATTATCAAACCACACTCTGTCATATGCTGTACAGGTCATGCTATGTCTCTCTCCTCTGTCATGCTCCACTGGTGTAGGCTTAACTGTAGCTGCTAAAGAAAAGAAAATCTTCATTCCCCAAACAAACATCTTGTACACACCATTAGCCAATTATATCCCTAGTTCTAGCCAAATTACACACAGGAGCATTACAAAAATCTTCCGAATCAAGTTTTATGCAGACATAAAAGCACAACATGGGCAGAGACAAACACACACTCCTTTTACCTCTCTGTCGTACTTAATTCAATGAGTTTGATTAGCGTCGACACACTGTTTAATAAGTTAAAAAATCATTTTATGTATTGCACATTAAACTTGACACACAAACACATTTGTTATTTCTGTATCTTTCTTGATCTCGACAATGTACTTTGTTTGTATTTGTATGTATATATAATGAGAGGGCAGAGAGTGATTTGACTGCCGACTGGAGTTGTGAAATATGTGGCGCGGTTTCCATCCACTAGTAGCTCGACTTTACTTCATATTCTGATTGTTTAAATTAGGGGAAAATAAAATATCCCACCAATTGACAGCAATATTCACGCCATAACATGCTAATGAAAAACACAGGCACGTTGCACACCACATTCTAATAAATTCACCTACATCATTTGCACAGTGATGAGGACATTTCTTCTGTTGCCCACTGACATGCGCACTCCTCTCTCTGAAATGCTACCAACAATGTGAGGAAGAAACCTGCATCAGCATAGGAGTATAACAGGCTGTGCTCATCCAAAACCCAAGATTATGTACATTCAACAAAAACAAAGAGCACAACCCAATATAACTGTGTATTTGCTGGCAATGAAAATGGGTCATACATTTTTTTCAGTAGTGTACACAGTTTAAGGAAGCAGCAATATTTCTGGAAGCTTCAGTTGCGTAGGAATGGCTTCTGCTGTGCAGACATGTGACACTGTCTCCACGTGGTTCCATTTCCCAAATGGACGGAGATACTGTTTATGCATCTGAGCCCCAGGAAACAATACATTGAGGATGTTTTATAAGTGTAGAAGTTTATTTGCCTAGTCCCTAATTGCTGCTCCTTTTCTGGGAAGTGCCTCTAGAAGGTGTTCTTCATGCTCAGAGCAAGGACAACACCAAGGCCAGGACACGACATACGGGTATGTAGTGTGCTGGTCTTTTTTGTTTGTTGGTTTTGTTAGGGGTGACATCTCACATTTTCAGGTCAGACTAATGTTTTACCATCTGAATAGGTCTCAATTATTAAAAAAATATGGTAATTAATGACCTTATCAAAAAAGGTGTATGGAATTCCAAAATGTTAGAACCTTGTGTTTTATAATGGTAAAACTAATCAGAGCTGCATCATATATCCACCTCTTATGTTGTAAGCATGGTGTTGAGTAAAAGCTACCTCCCTTTGGGAATGTTGTCAGTCTCAATCAGACTCTTCTGAGAGTCCCAACACAGTAACGACTTTACCTGCTGCAGCAGAGGCGACTTCAGACAAGGTGTGACAGAGCGGTGCCTGCAGAACTCCTCCTGACAACATCTGACCTTAAAACACTTGATCCTGCTATATTTCAACTGGGACTTGTAGCAAACACTCGCCTCCAGTCGTATATCGCGGATTCCTCTATGCTCCATTAGCCTCCCTATAGATGTGCAGTGATGTGATCTTTTTTGACATAATTAATAAATCCCTCACGTGCACTTACGGCGTCCGTTCAAACTGCTTCTCTCCAAGAGGGAGTAAAACCCAGAGACAACCACAACGTCTGTCGCAGCGCTGCATCCGTCAACCGCAATGGGAGATCAGAGTCCATCAATTGCTACGAACCCAACACACACGGTTTTTTTTACAAGCGATTGGTTTAAAGCATGACTGAGACACCGCCTGAAACGAACACGGCTATAGCATGCACCAACGTAAACCGTGTTTCTGATGCTCCTCCGTCTCGCTGGCATGACTGTATTTCCTTTACATCTGTGCAACTGCGTGCTCTCGTTAAGTAGGTTACACCGTTGCCGGATAACCTCACAAAACAATGCAAGGATAACTAGTCCCAGTGTAAGTACAAGTAAGTCCCATCAGGAACGCTGCAAGAACAGCAAAGTGCGACAAAACCACCGCATGTGAATCAGGGTACGCGGTATACGTCCATACAGACATAATGCATGGATCACGGTGGTGTGGCTGCACAATGTTATCATCAAGCCTTACCTTACAGGAACCTACATGTGTCCCGAGCACGGTGCCCCATGAGTATTAGTGGAAGTTACTAACACGGAGAAAAGACGCTGCATATAATGTGTCACGTTAGTCCAATGTCAAACACGCCGGAGCTGCCTCTGAGAGCTGTGCAGCTTTTCAGCTTCCTCCGTTTTCTGGTCACGCACACCTGAGCCTCTCTCTCTGAACACCTCTCTCCTTCATCCCGCCCCTCTTCCTCGCCGCTTTCCTCCTCCTCCTCCCGCAGCATCCCCCCGCCACCGCACACACCCTATTCCATCCCATCCCACCCCATCTACCAGCTATCTCAGCCACTCTCTTTCCCCGTTTTTAATAAGGGGAAAGAGAATCTAAATATACACCACCTTTGTTCCTGTCCTCTAATGTCAGCAACATCTACGATTTCCACTCAAACACCCACCTTTACCTGAACGAGCCTGTGGATCATTCAGTTTGTTTATTTGGAATATTTATTTCTTTTCATCTATCCTGCCTTCCTACCCTTATGCCCTTCCTCCTACATACCTGATGTGATGAGAAGTGAAGACAAATTAGAAAAACCTTGTGAACGCTAACGCTAGATAAAGGAAATAACATTAATCTGCCGTTTAGCTCAACTAGGACTGGAAGATAAACTGGAATTTATCTTCAGATTGAGTGTCTTAGCTTAGATACAGAGCAAAGAATGTTATAAATAAACATATTCATACTATATATGTCAATAAAGTACACTACTTTCAAGGAGAGTGACATCTTATAAAACACTTTTCCCCAACAATGGCCCAAAGTTTTTAATGTTCGCGTTAGCCTAGCTGACACGTTAGCCAGTCTCGTCTACGTTGCTAGGTGACGGACAACCTGCGGAAGAGGTGTTACGCTGAAGTATGATGACGCATGAGTTGCGCATGCACTTTTTCTGCACCTTAAACCCTCAAACGTTACGTCTTCTGTGTGTCTGTAAACATTTTCATGGGCCTTACCTTACTATGTCATGGTTTTCTCAAAAAGGGCTTTTCAATGGCAACTGAACTTGTTTTAGTTCCTTGAGGATGTTTCGCGCATTCTCAAGTCTCCCTATCTTCTGGGACGCATAACCTTAACATATTCGTACCTTTACAACAGCCAGTCAGCAACCACCCATCTTGCGTCGAAAACAGTGTTAGCAGCAAAGTAAGACAGTTTTTTGAGGCAGAAACAGGTGTAGACACTAGTTCAGAGCGCCAGCGTGATTCAGCCAATCAGAAACGAGTTCCGGATCACCTGCTCACCTGTCTAATCGGAGATCAGAAAATGGATACAAATAAATATCAAATAAAATCCCGTGAGTCTCTCCGCGAGTTATAGGCTAATATGTAGAATGAAAGTGGAGAGAGTGTATCTCTCTCTCTCCTCTGATCACATAGACGCTAGAGGTGACACCGTGGGCTGGGATAACGATGCAGGAGGAGGTGGCGAAGGGGGGAGGGGGGTCGATAGCGTTTGAAGTTTCATATCGGTCACGGGAGTAAAGAGCCATTAACCTATACAGCTCAGCCTGGCGTCCACCTAAAGGACCCGCAGAGATCAAATCATTGAAGATAGAAAATCAATACAAATCTAATGGAAACATCGTGGTCTCCTGTGAAGCTCTTAACATGAACTGCCACTGTAAGCAGCGGGCTTAAGTTTTTCACGAGAACAGTTTTGTTCCGGTTTTAGCCAAGCAGCCAGCAGGTTAGCCTACTTTTGACTTAATGTAATAATAATAGACAATTTTATTTCGGTTTAATTTTAATCATGCAGTTATTTTATCAGGAGGTTATAGGTGACTGCCAAGTAATATCATACAGCAGGCAACAGTACACGACCAACATTATTGGTTGTTCACTTATGCGTTGGATACGAAGCAGAAATAATTAAAGGGCACTACGAAAATCATATGGGCTATGCTCTTAAATTTTTATCAGTGAGTAATAGTCTCTCATATGTTTAGTATTAAATAGACTGACAATACATACAGGGGATTATTTGATGAAGCAATGTCCCTTTGTTGTAGTGCGTTTAGGACTGGTGTAGAAAAAACCAATGCGTAAGAAACTGTTTGTTGCCCGGTCATGCCACTACAATTAACCTTCACACGAATGGAAAACAAGACACGCTGGCGTCACACATATCCTACCTCTGCTTGCGGGACAGGTGGATGTTCCTGGAGAAACACAGCATCCCTCGTGCGTCTTTCAGCGCATCATGCTCGCGATGGTTTAATCTACTTTTTCACTATGGCAACAAATGAACCCCCCCCTCTCTCTCTCTCGCTCTCCCCCTCTCTCTCTTTCTCGCTCCGCAGCGCCACTCGCTCCAATGAGGAGGCTCCTTACGCGTCACAGGTCATCCACCCGCACTCACTCTCTCTCTCTTCTGTCACACATACATCAACGACACCAGCTGGAGATGGATACTGATAGTAGTCCGAGAAGAAGAGTGAGCGACGAAGAGAGAGACAGAGAGAGGGCGAGCATGGGGTAGAAGGTTTTTTTTAGAGATTAGCTTGGACAAGGCTTGGGTTAATTTCCCAGCCAAATGCATTTGGGATTAGTGGACCATTAAAAGAGCATAGGCATACACAAACAAGCACAACTACACACATTCACACACACGCAGTATAGATGGAGCTTTAGCTGATGCAGTGATAGCCTCACTAACCCCGACCTCTGTCTGTTTCACTTTTCTGATCTTGTTTTGACACTAACACATGGGCTAACATGCAGGCAAAAATCTGACTCTCCAGCCACACTCATTTAAAAGTGCAAATGTATTTGTGTATGTGACTTATTGTAAAAAACAGTGGTCGCCCCTATTTATTATTATCAGTCATCAAACATTATTTCATTATGAAAACCCAAAGAGATGTGTCTTTATGTGATTTATTTAAATCTTTCAATCTTTTATTTAAAATACGTTCCAGATTAACTCGTGGAGAAACCCCGTTTATACTTACAGTTTATACTTATTGACAGATCTTTGCAAGCTCCCTCAGGCTGGATGGGAAGTGACGTCTTCAGGTCTACCTGCAGATATTCCACAGGGTTTAAGTATGGGTTTTGGCTGGAACACTCAAGGACAGACCAAGACTTGAAGCCACTCCAGGTTGTCTATATGCTTCAGATTAGTGTTTTGCTCAAAGGTGAACTGTTTAATTGACCAATATAGGGTTGCTATAAGCCAGGTGATGAGCAGTGCCTGGTGTCTGCGTTACGTAAGGCTCGTTCAATTCATGTCTCTTCTGTCCAGACCTATGAATGCAATTTTGAAACAGTGTTTTCACTCAAATATAAAGGTCTTTTCATATAGATGTATATATTAACGTCTTTATGTTTGATTTTGATTGTATAGATCAGCTGAGCATGTCCTTACAAACATATACCTCAAATGTACCTAAGATTCTTGTTCAATCCCAAAAGAAAATATGTATGAAATTTATCTCATGAGATATTTCTGCTGTTGCGTCTTATCATTGATTTTCTAAATATTGTCTTTTGTCCAGATAAAATGTTGGAATTATCTGAGGTTGCATTTCTACTCTAACCCAATGATAACACGCTGTTAGAGGATCAGCTCAATTCCTTCTGTTGGATGTCAGTCAAACAACTCATTAATCACTAAGCGGCACACTTAGAACCAACCAAAGTTGGATCAATAAGGGAATTAATATTGATAAAACTGAGGCAAATCAATGAAGTGATTGAACTGAGTGTGCTGAATCACAGAGAATTGGATTGAGAGATATGATAGATGGAAATGATACAGTTAATACCCTACATGTGCATAATCTGGTGTCAAGCATGCGTGGGCTACAGTAAAGAGTGCACCACACAGCGACAGGTTCCCTGGTTAGAAGGAAAGTAAATTGCAGTGACGCAACACTTTATAAAAGGACACCCTATAAAATATAGGGTATGATTGAGCTTGTTTTGTAACATACACAGAATCAACACATTCATAGACACCTATAGGATAAAAATTTCTGTTCACCACACTCCCCCACAAATCACAAGCTCGTCAGAGTCAGTGTCACAGTCGGCGAATCAATTATTTAATGGCATTTCAAAATAACAGTGGAAACCCATGGTTGCCATAGACACATAGCTGATTTACAGGGTTGTCACTTGTCTGTGATATTCCCACTCTAAGTAGGACAAATAGATAAAAAAAATACAAGCACATAATGCCAAGAGAGAAATGAGGACAGCCATTGTTGCTGTCATGTTATGTGATCCCTGCTTAATTGACTAAGTGTATTTGTTTTTTACATATATTTCACAGTTGCCTGCAATATTGTCACTAACTACCATAGAAATACAATTTTACATTTGACATTTTGACACAAAAGCCTTATGTGTCCACTTACTTTCACAAAATGTGACTCCACTCTTTATTTATTTATTTATAAACCGAGTGGATGCTTTATGTTGTAGGAACAACACTGTGTTGTTTAGTTCATTGCATGCATAGAAACACTAATGTACAGTATATTAAAAAAGAGTTCGCTTCAGATCCAGTGACAGGCTGTTCCAGAGTCTGGGTGCACGCTAACTAATTACGTCCTCAGCATCGATGTTAACTGTCAGTACAGGTTGACAAGCCACTGTAATGTCTGTGACTACCGGGAAGCCTGATAACAGAGATGCTGCAGAGTGAATGTTACCCGGTAGATATGGAATAACAAAGTTTGCACAGTCAGAGTAAAAAGGGAGACGCTTAAAATAGAAAATCTCTATCTATCTCAATCTTGCAATTATTTTCTTCAGTACTTTATCTATGAGTCATATTTAAAAGCTGAAATGACCATTCCTATTTCTGACAATGATTTTTGAGGATATCCAGTTTTCTCTGAGCAAAAGCTCAATGGCATCCAGTTCACTAGAGAGACATAAATGACCTGTGAACCTGTGAAATGTCTGTTTACAATGACTTGATCGGGTCATCCACAAATGTATTAATTGTCTTTATCTGTCTTCCTCTCGCTCATAACTCTCTAGATACAGCCGAAGAGCACTGAGTCATAGGTCAGAAGGTCAGCGTGGTGTTTGGCCATCTCACGTGAACAAACACAAACCTGCCCCAGCACATCTCATTTCCAGTTTAATCTCAGCACTTTGATCATCCCATCGCCCCTGTCCTCTTAGCCACCTGTTCACCTGTTTAAAGATTTTTCATACACTGCAAAGCCAGTGAGGTGCAAATATGCCTGTTTCCAGTTCGGGGCTGAAAAGTAACACAACTGATTTTTTTAACTAACAGACAAATTATCTCATTGGGCTACGGGGTGCAAATTAAAATTCTCCTTAGTGTTAGATATCAGGGAGATATTTCATCTGTGCAGGTTCAGCAGTGTGGGTTTTAATTTGAATAAACCTTCTGAATCAAAGTCAAACAGAAACACCAGCAGCTGGTCAGACCATGTTCTTCCCCCTCTCATTACAACTGACGAGCAGGCAACTAGCTGCGTGTAATGAGTGACCCTGTGATGGTCCTCTGCCAGCCAAGAAACGGGCCATGCTGCCCTCTTGTGTCTGGTTGAGAAAGAACACAAAGGGATTTTATTAGAAAGACTCATTCAGGCGTCGTTTTAAAATGTGCACTTGATGTGGACGTTGAAATATTTGCGTTGGATTGACAGAATGAGTTAATAGGACAACCTCCATCCCTCACCCGCAGTCTCCCGCTGGAGCCCTGCGGACAGGTTCATCCTGTGATGCTCATTCCTGCGCGCTCCACCGCATTCCTGCACAGGGATAAGCTGCGTCCCGTGCCTGGCTGCGGCAGCATGTGATCGGCTTGTGATCCCAGCTTGCTGGACTGAGCCCGACTGTACTAGTCTGCAGATCCCTAGGAGGCAAAGAATAATGGGAAAGTCTTTGTCAGTGCACCGGGCTTTCTCCTAGTTTCTACATATTGTACATTCTTAAGCTGAGCGGGTGATCGTCATGCCTCACATCTGGCGTAGATGATGACGCTGTATTAGTTTTTATAATAGTCATAATTAAATGTTTCTCAGATTCAGATTTGGTTGTTTTTACACGTCACAGATTTACTGTACTGTAACTTTAGTTTCAAGCTACTTGTACTGTATTACTGAGATCAGACTAAACAGACTAAACACTCTGTAATGACTACTTTAACTTTTGTACCACTTTTATTATACCACGGATTATTTTATAGTTTAATGCTTCTTCCATTTATATTCTAACCACTGTTTGATATTGTGTGCTATGTTGTGTTTGTGTAATCATTTCTTCTTCCGCAGTATGTTAAATGTTCTTTATTATTATTATAACGGATCTTAAAAACTCTGAAACACCAGTGACATTAAGTCTGTGTTTGTCTGTGCAAATTGCAGTTTTCTTTCCCAATAATATGTTTATTTTACTGAAATGAAAAATCAGAAAACTGCCACACCCCTGTCTTGGAACTCATGAAACTCATAGCAAAACATAGAAGGAACACAAACACGTTTTGATTATAAAAAAAAGGAAAAAAAAGAAATTATCGCACATCAAAGAAAATTAGACTCAAACACTATAAGACACTGTGTCGACTCACATATGGTTTACAGGTTTTCCCATTTTATTCAGTTACTGGAAATGCAGCCTACAGTGTAACTGGCTTCTAAACTCAATTTACAAATCTTTTATATAGACTAGATTAAATAAAGGTACAACTTCACCAGCAAAACCAGTAAAGGGAGAAGATAAGTGTTTATTTATTTATTATAGTCTTATTAAAGCTGTTTTCAATTCCATCAGGTTCTCTCCATGCTTTTACTTTATAATAGCTCTTGATGCCTTATTTAATTCTCCTTTAATTCTTTAGTCAAATGATATCTTTGATAATGTTTCCCTCTAATATCATACTTGCGTGTTACAATATTTTAGGTTTATATAGTATGTATGTATTTCACATACACCTTTTGTGCAAACGTTTTTACACTTTTTTCTCAAAACTGTCACATACTGCACAAAAGAAACTGTCTGATCTCTGATGATATTAATTGAAATGTTAATGTTTAAGGCTGGTTTGTTTCAGCCATTTTATTGTATGTCCAAATAAAAACTTAGTTTTTGCTTTATCCAAATATGCATTGCGCCAATAAAAACCCAATGACAAGCAACACAGATTCTGATACACTTTCATTTCCCAACGATGCATCGTCATTTGAAGGAAACTCAACATAATGACTGCTGCCAGCAACACAACTTAGCATGTTGTCCACCCTTCCTTCCAAACACCCATTCTACTAATATAACTTTTACAGCACGTACACACTTTGCTCAGAGAGGGAATGATGCACAGGCCCACATTTCTGCCTGCAGCTATGGCAGTGCAGAGGTCAGCTGGTCTCCAAGCGGAATCAGGAATATTATGCTAAGCATGTGATGAGGGTGTGAGTGCGCATGATTGTGTCTTACTCAGTGCATGAGATCACACACTTCAGCGGAGGACAGCCCCTAAAAGAGCTCCAGGAGTAGGGCGAGAACAGACAACTTTTGGCTGGGTGTGAGAGAGAGGATGGAAGGTGGCCTGGTAGAGGTGTAGTTGTTAGCGTAGTGAGATAGTAAATTTCAAAAACCTGGCAGCTGCAATTAAAACTAGCCGTTGGCTTTTTGTGTATCGATGCGGCTAGGTTCATTTCGATCCTCTACATCTACAGATGCTTTAATCTTGCCAGCTTGAAGATATTTTGTCTTTGGGGCGCTTTTGCTGAGTCTTACCTCATCAGGTGCACAGCCTGTGAGGGCATCTGCTTCTCTCGTCTCCATGTTTTCAGCGGGAGTTTAATTCCCACTGTGCCTAATACTGGAGCTGCTTTGACCTTTTCACCATGAGGCACCTGTGTGCATCTATAGTTTTGCTCCATCTCTTTGGGACTTCTTTATGTCAGTTTCCTCGTCCCTGTGCAAACTCAGAGGCGCTGAGAACCAAAGAGTGTTGCCCTTTGTGGGAGGGAGATGGCTCAGCCTGTGGTGCCCTGTCAGGTCGCGGCTTCTGCACTGAGGTGTTGGTCTCAGACGAGCCTCATGGGCCCCAGTATCCACACAGTGGGATTGATGACAGAGAGCGCTGGCCTATAGCTTTCTATAACCGGACGTGTCGATGTGCTGGAAACTATGGAGGTTTTAACTGTGGAGAATGCAGGTTTGGTTATTGGGGTTCAAACTGTGCTCAGTACAGGGAATCAATGCGCAGTAACATCCTAGTCATGTCAGCTGCCGAGCAACAAAAGTTTATCTCTTATCTGAACTTAGCTAAAAACACCATCAATCGTGACTATGTAATCTCCACTGCAACAAGAGCGGAGATGGGTGTAGACGGAGAGAACCCCATGTTTTCCGACATCAACACCTACGACCTGTTCGTCTGGATGCACTACTACGTGTCCCGAGACGCCTTCCTCGGGGGACCAGGAAATGTATGGAGGGACATCGACTTTGCCCATGAATCTGCAGCATTTCTGCCCTGGCACAGAGTTTTCCTGCTCCACTGGGAGAATGAGATACGAAAGCTGACAGGGGATTTTAACTTCACTATTCCATACTGGGACTGGAGGGATGCACAGTCGTGTGAGGTGTGCACCGACGCTTTGATGGGTGGACGCAGCTCACTCAGTCCAAACCTCATCAGCCCTGCTTCTGTCTTCTCCTCGTGGAAAGTACGAATATTTGATTGTCTCTCTGTTTGTGTGTGTGTGTGTGTGTGTATATGAGGAAATGTTGGTTATTAAAACACTGAACATTTCTCCTGTGGCTGCTCACTGCTCCCCCCAAGAGGGGATGGGTCAAATGCAGAGAAAAAATTTCATTGTAACATGTAAAAATGTATTCAATTACAATAAAATGGATTCTTCTTCTTTTTCTCACAACAAAGCTTTGCTTTGTTTTCACTTGATGCTGCAGGTCTATTGTCTTAAAACTGCTTTAGCCTGTTATTAAGTGAGAGTCTGAGTGTTAACCAGAAACAAGAGATTTGGTTGGAAGCACACTATATCTTCTATTCAATTCAGCCTCAAGTGATGCAAACAACACAAAGGATCCGTGTAAATCCTACTTTAGAGACTTTGCCTCAACATCCTAGATCAGCAACTGTATCATGCGATATTATGGTAGCTTGTAGTACTTTGTTCCTTTTCAACCCACAACCTCTTTCTCCTACTGTATTTGTAATTTTACTTTTAGGTTTTTACGATTAATGCAGTAATGTTCCTACATGAGGAATTAATGTGCTGTGTGTGTGTTTGTGTTAGGTAATCTGCAGTCAGCCAGAGCAGTACAACCTCCGAGAGGTACTGTGTAACGCTACTGGGGAGGGTCCACTGTTGCGTAACCCAGGAAACCATGATCGGAACCGCGTGCCACGAATCCCCACAACAGCTGATGTGGAGTTCACTCTGAGCCTCCCCGAGTACGAGACAGGACCAATGGACCGATTTGCCAACATGAGCTTTAGAAATGTCATAGAGGGTAGGAGTGGAAGAAACACACTCACTTTTTAGTCCTTACTCCATGACAAACATAAATGCTGTACTCAGCGCCGTTCTCTCACAAACCTCTATGATGTTTTCTCTTTTTCTACACTTCAATAACTTCTACTGCTCTTTTGTTCACCTGTTCTTACTCTCTTTCTCTGCCCTGCAGGTTTTGCCAGTCCAGTCACAGGTTTGGCAGTACCAGGCCAGAGCACCATGCACAATTCCCTGCATGTCTTCATGAATGGCTCCATGTCAGAGGTGCAGGGTTCGGCCAATGATCCCATATTCCTCTTGCACCATGCTTTCATTGATAGGTATGATAACAAACACGCAAGCCTGTCAACTAATAACACACTTCTGCATCTTTTTCTGGAGTAACACACTGACTGGATCTTGTAATTTTTGTAATGGTGAATAAAATTGCATATGTTGGAAACAGGAGAACATACAGTGAGATCAAAAGAAAAGAATGTATATACTTATTGAGGAAAATGAAGCAATTAGAGAGGGAATTATAAAAATAAAGAAACAGGAGCTGATCCCTCTTCTACTTCTATATCTACACTCTCCGTTCCTTCTGCAGCATCTTTGAGCGCTGGCTCAGAAACCACCAGCCTCTCAGGACCAGTTACCCACGTGCCAATGCCCCCATTGGCCACAACGATGGTTTGTACATGGTGCCCTTCCTGCCTCTCTACAGAAATGGAGACTATTTCCTGTCCAACAAGGTTCTGGGATATGAGTACGCATACCTGCTGGACCCTGGTTAGTACTGAACAATTTCTATTTCCACAACGTTTATTCCATGTCGAACTGCCTCATTCTGTCATATCTTCACCACAGGGCAACGGTTTGTCCAGGAGTTTCTGACACCCTACCTCCAGCAGGCCCAGCAGATCTGGCATTGGCTCCTAGGAGCCGGGATCCTTGGGGGCTTGGTTGTTGCAATCATTGGTGTGCTGATTGTTGTCGTAAGACGCAAGTGGAGGCGCAGTCAGAAGAGGAAGAGGGCCTCAAGCTACGGAGAGAGACAACCACTCCTCCAGAGCAGCTCAGAGGAGGGTTCAGCCTCATTTCAGACTACTATGTAACACACCCACACTGTATATACTGTATATGAATAAGAGTTGTACATGAATGTACAAACTGTTTGGGACATTTAGTGTTTCTATGAAGTAGTTACCTGACACTAATTCTGATTTTGAAAACTTAAATTGGTATTGATTTCCCATAATATATCTATTTCAATTTTAAAATAATAAATGAAAATAGAGATTATAATAGAGAAAATAGAGACTGCTTGAAAAAGTCAGTTCAACCAAAACACTAAAAACATATCGTTGCTAGTGGAGCGCTGGAGGCAGGAATGATTTGGATTTAAATGAAGGTGGCCTGCACAACAGATAAGATGTCCCTAATACTTTATACATTCAATAAATATATTTAATATATTAAATATATCAGTGTCACATACACCATAATGTCCAGAGCCATTAAGTGTTGATTAATACAATGAAACACACGTTCAAATAAAAATATAAAGATTTATACACAACATGAATGACTTCTTGTGGGTATTTGAGCTGAACAGTCATTTATGTCAGGCTGATTTATTCCAAGCTCACCTCAGAGTACATTTACTGTCTAGGTAAATAAGCTACTAAACAAAAGATATGATTATATTTATGGATGTCCGTTATTATTGACCAATATTGGCATTGGTCAGAAAATATCATTATCGGTAGAATCGGTGAATAGAATTTTATTTATATGTTAGGAATTGATATGTTTAAACTCTGTTCTCTCAGTCAGAACTCTGGCTGCAGCATTCTGGATTAACTGGAGGCCTTTGAGTGAGCTATTGGGACATCCTATACGTAATGAATTACAGTAGTCCAGTCTAAATGTAACAAAAGCATGGGCTTGTTTCTTAGCATTTATGTAATTTATGTTCCATTGTAGAGTTCCTTATTTAAACCTTATATTATCCACTGATTACCAAATATTGTAAGTTCACTAAAGTCGACTAATGCTGTAAGAATAAGATTTATTTACAGCTCAAAAAATGTATAGTATAACAGACCACAGCGTAATATGGTGCCTGTGATGTTTCCCAGTCAAAGAAAATCATGAGAATAAAAATGAATGGTGACTACTTACATCCTGCATTAAAAATATAACCTGATTTACTTATTTTTACGTTTTGCTTAGTAACGTTCACGTTTCTATTTTATTTAGATGAATACGTTTGGTGACATTGACATATCTAACATGATAGACATAAAACGACACTACTGTCACTACATGCGAGAGTCTGTGAAAGTACAGCTACTGTAAACAATCAACGTTATCTGTTAAAATACATAAAACGTGCTTGTTACTGTAATTAAAAAAAATGTCTGAATAGTTAATCATTTTTTCCTTTTACATGCAGACAGGCAAAGTATAAATATAAAATATTTAATTTAAAATGAGAACAATCCTAAAAAATATACATTTAATTTATATATATGTAAAATCAAATGCTAAATAAATGGAGGCCAACTATAAATTGCAAGAACACAGTAGGTTCAGTCACAATATTGGAAATATCAAGTTAGTTTTTTAATATCTGGTGTTTCTAGTGTGTGTCATTTTTTTTCCTGACTCTAAAATATATGTACGACTATGAAAAGGCCAAAAATACAAATACATTTCTTGGAATTGGAATTTCACCAATATCCTAATTTCTTTAATCAGAAAATTGCCAGAAGCCCTGCAGAAGATTTCACACGACATAAAATAACTTTTCAAAGTATAAATAACCTCATAAAACAAAACTGGCTTGATGTATAAAGTAGGTTTGCTTTGCATAAACACAAGTTATTTTTTGCATATACGATAGACAGATAATGTTCAATGAGAAAACTGGATTAAGTGTCCAATGTGGTTCCACTCTCATCGCTTAAAAGTAAATCTCCTCTCAGAGTCCGGCAAGTGAAAGTTTCATACACCAATCAAATATTTACACGTGGTTATGTGCACTAATCCATCTATAGAGTCACATCCCCTTTTTCTAGCTAGTTTTTGTTCCCATTTACTTGAGATGGAGAGGGCCAGTTTGCATGTTGCCTGTGAAGTCTACAGGGACTTAGTGACCAAAGGCAGGTAGATTTAATGAATGAAATAATAATATGACCCATGAGGATTTGAGTTCTTTTGGCCAGTGCTTCACTAGTGTCCACACATTCTTGGACGTGTATACATTTTCAAGCAATCGCCATCATCAAAACATAATAGAGAACATGTGTCACAGGGTGTGTGAAATGCATCCACCCACAGGCTGCTGAAGGTGACCGTTAAGTGTAGAACTAGCTGCAATGTTTGATCAGCTGAATGACTCCTTGTTGAATTCAAAGGTTGTCCCTGAGGATTTGGCTGAGTTACAAAGTCGGTGGAGAGTCCTGGAGATGCCCTTAGGTCCACAGCAGAAAACTCCGACTCGCTTACTGAAACCACACGAGAGATAATATAGTAATATAGCGGGTGTAGCTTACAGGTGTAGCCTGATGTAAATTACTGTACAGTTCAACAGGTGTAGCTTAATTCATTCCCTCAGTAACTCTCAATCATAATCTAAGTCTACGTACCGTTTATTGGTTTTCCCGATCTCATCAAAAAGCGGCTTCCACCTGGGTCGACCAACCATCAGTCTCGAGGCGAGAGGGCGGTACTTCTCCTCAGACATGCTCTGAAAAAGCACATCAGGATTTTTTATTAAGAACACAAATACATAGGAAATTAAGCAAGTTTGAATTAACATCAAATTACACTCAAGTACGCTCCCAAAAAACACAAAATAATTTTCTATCAACCATAATTTTAACAGAATGTTTTTTAACAACCTGGTTAAGTGTTTGCATTCTGTAAAAGACAACCCACTAAACAGACTTCAGCTCTGTCACATCAGGAAACTGCAGACAGATAACAACAACGCTAATCTCAGAATACGGCTCAGAGCTTTATGTAAACAGAGTAATCAGATTTCCTGTCTTTACGGAGACCTGCCCCACACAGCAAGATCAATCCAGCAGAGTAAGAGCTGTGCCCCTCCCCCACCAGGAACAGGAAGAACTAAAAGGAGAGGACTGTTAAAAAAGGTTCTTGTTCATGTTTGAGGAATCACAGTCATGTCGGGAATGTTGTTTCACAGCTGCTCGTAAACTTGGTGAATAAGTGAAAAGAATTATTCTCCCCGTCGGGGAATCGAACCCCGGTCTCCCGCGTGACAGGCGGGGATACTCACCACTATACTAACGAGGAGATGATACAGGGTAAAGCACATACACCATAATATACAAGAAGAATGACATCAAGAATGACACTATACCACCATATATAAAATATACAGAAAGAAAAGCCTGTAGAAATGTAAAACTGCTTTAAGGCGTTAGATAACAGAGAGAGAAAAGCTACAGAGAATCAGTCGACTTGGAAGCATGGGCCATTCACACAAAGGAATTCAAACAGACTTTGGTGAACTGCGGCCTACGCTTCTCTCTCTGCAGTACACTGCCCCCTAGTGGCTCCGAATGTTAAAGTCTGAGTGAAGCAGTGGAGAGACACAATGTAAGGAGTCACTGAAATAAAATTAAACGAAAACATGAACATAGATACGCTGTGTGTGTGCGTGAGTGTGTGCGTGGGTGTGTGTGTGTGGGTGTGGGTGTGTGTGTGTGTGTGTCACACAACTACCTGCAGGTTGTCTGTCTGAGTGACATATAGTTTCAGATTAAAGTAGTCTGGTCTGTTTTCCTTCCAAAGCTAAATGACAAACACACACATAAAAAGAAAAGAGCAAGAGGATATAAAAAAGAGAATTAGACATTTTCCTTTGACTTTTGAGAAATGTATGTACTACAATTATTGGCCACAAGATGGCGATAGATACTACAAACCTGATAACAGTCTTTTTCTGCAAGTCTTAGCCTATATCTCATTTTATCTATAACACTGTAAAATCATATAGTTTATTATGTTTTTTATTTGATCAATATACAAGTATCGTATACAATAATAACAATCATGTTTTTTCTGTCATTGTTATGTGTCACAAGATTAACACTGGTCCGTTGCACTTTTAACCGCTGACCTTTCTTTGCCACTTGAAACTTAAAAAAAATGTATAAAATCATAGGCACACACAGATATTATAGGGTGAAAAAAAGTTGAATAAACACAAGTCCTTTCAGAAAGTGTAGCTGACTAAACACTGGAATGGTATCAAAAACAGTGGATGGTAGTCAAATAATTACCTATGGCAATGAATTGCAATTTAATTACTGCAGGTTTTATATTACTATAACATATTGAATGTAGCATGCAGAGTTTGCTCTGACCTTATGATGAAGGGCACATAGTAGCTCAGCAAACCAGTAGAAGGACTGCAGCTCCTTGCAGACCCAAACAAAGTACAACCTCTGCAACCTGAAACCTTTCCAACCGTCACTAGATGTACAGCAGAGAGAGAAAAAACTGTAAATACCTGCTTAAAGTTTTCATCATTTGTCAGTGTATGACATGTTTCTCATAACTCACAGCAGAGTATGCAGCACACAGGCAAATGGAGTGACTCCAATTCCACCCGCAACACAAAGACTGACGTCGTAGTTAAACACTTCCTCTGACGGACTTCCAAATGGACCGTCAACGTAGAGCCTGAACAATATATTGTGAACAGAAAGACAGAAGCTAGTTAGTGATTAAACTCAACAAACATACTTACTATCATTTTAAATTTCCTTAAATTACAGCGCCAGTTACACTAATGAGAGACACAGATAAAACTAATAACAGCCATAAAAATAAAATCAAGAATCATACGGTTATCGTCATGTGCACAGAAACACGTTTTCCTGTACAATATCGTATCTTAAAATTAAAATTGTGAATGCTGATAAAGAACAGCAAAAAACTAATTTTACTCTATTTAATAAATCTTTATTTCTAATAGAAAGAACCAATAAGCAAATGTCCACATTAAAATAAACAAAAATTATTAAATAAAATAGATAAATAGTAATTAAAAACAACACAATAGTACTAAAATTGACCAAAATTTACATAAGTAAATTAAATGATAAATATTCATTTACAGTTTTCATTATTGGGATTTTGGCAGGGTGCAGATGTAATCATTGGGGCAAGGAAGCTTCTAAATGACCCTGAGACAAAAGTATACAAACAGAGACACATTAATGATTCTACTTTAAATTTGTTTTAACAAATGCAACATTATTTTAAAATTGTTCCACAACAGCTGAATACTAATTATTATTACTTTTTCATATTGCATATTGGAGTTACAGTTTAGTTTTTGTGTAATAAAAGTTACATATGTGGAAAATTATCTATCTATCTGTGATCCATCCATGATCACTAGGGTCTCAGAGAGCTGATGTTTATCTCCAGCAGTCAATGTTAAGCACAACAGTTAGCCTTATAGCAGCCAGGTGGCCTGTTGGACTACGTTAAAACTCCCTAAGTTTTAACCACATACTTTGACAGCCACAAACTCTTCTACTTACCACTGCCATGTCTCCTTTTCTCTTCTTTTTCCTTTCTCTTCTATCTTTTATCGCCTCCAGAAGGATAGTTTCGTTACATTTTCGCGGTGCAGCGGCTGCTCACTCCGTGGCTTTGTTATTTCCGGTCAGCCGGAAATAACAAAGCCACCCCTCCCCACCCGTAAAGGGGGTCTGTGAGAGCTGCTGCCAGGGCTGCTGTCAATGACATGTTTTCACAGTCTCACTACTGCTGTTCTGATGCGGTTCAAATCGTGTTGGTCCTCTGGGCCCCCCCTTGGCCTCGGGGCCCTAGGTTATTGCCTGCTTTGCCTGTCCGTACGCGGCGCCTCTGCTAATAACTCGGGTCCAGTTCGGGACGAGTCTATGAGGACGATATAGGAGGACGATTCACCTGTTCGTGTCTTTAGTCTGCGCCTCTTTGGGTTCACCTAAGTTCTCAAAATCATTTTTCAGGCAGCAAGATAATCACAATCCCTCAGTGATCTGATCAAATGGTCGGTGTTACATGAATGAGTCTGCACCGCTGCAGTGTACACGTGTTCATTAGCATGTACGCGCGTGCATATTAATGGTACACGCGTGACGCGGCGCTGATATAATACGATAATACAATATAATATAATAATATTTCTGATATTTGGTGGATATGTTGCTCAGAAAAGTAAAAGAGCGGTGGTGTCGTGTTACATCAATATAAAACTGACCTATATCAGCTCTTGGCCAATGAGCGTCAGGGAGGCGGCTTTCTTAAAATAAAATAAAAAATAATTAAAAAATAAACTGGCTAATCCAGGGCTCCTGCCCACGTGGGGCCCCTAGGCTACAGCCTATGTCAGCCTGTGGCTGTGACTTATGGGCACCCACCATTGTTTTGACAGGTATATAAATTAATAAGCTTCATCGCAGCATTATAATACATTTTGTCATAAACTATTTATTAGACGTATATATTTTCTTTGAAATACTGAAATGACTGGTCCAAAATGGAAATTGAATAAATAAATTATGCTTGTCCACTTTTTGCATTTGACGGACATTGACCCTAACCAGTTTGAGTTGAGCAGGGGAGTTGGGGCTGGGGACTTTGATAGTTTGTTTTAGCTTAGGATTGTGGACACAAAACAAACTCTCATTCACTTCAAATCTAAATCTCTCTCTTTTTATCTCCCATCAGTCTCTCTCCCCCAAACACACAGCAGGAAGAGCACCAGGTCAGAGGTTTTGACCTCTGACCCTGTGTCTCGGAGCCTTCATGAGAAATCATGTCAGTTGCCCAGTCTGTCAACACACGCACATACAGCAACACACAGAAAACGTACTTGGGGTATTTCCTCTGCTGCAGCATGGGAAGGATCTCCAAGTCTAACCTTGATTGAGGAAGTAACAGCTGTGTGAACCGCTCTGGGTAGAGGAGAGGAGAGGAGAGGAGAGGAGAGGAGAGGAGAGGAGAGGAGAGGAGAGGGGAGGAGAGGAGAGGAGAGGCATCATTAGTGAGATTGTCTTTTCCAAATATAAATGATCAGCGTTTACATTAGCCTTCCAACATGTCAGATTAAAGGGCCAAGGAAAATTAACTTCCTCCCTGTGTTCTAAAAAACGAGTTTGTACAGTAGCAAGTGGAAATTAGTGCACATGTTCCTGTATCTTTCACAGGCTCCCAAAGATCAGAGCTTCTTCTCAAAGTGAGTTCCCTCTCAGTCAGTTGCATACCACTGAAGCTTGTGAAGTCAAACAAAAAGCTGCAGAATCATGCGATTGAGTTATTGATTTCACTGGCATACTCGTGCTCCTGAGTTTAACTAAAATCATACATTACATAGCTCTGCAGATGTGTGTTTGTGTGAGCATGCGCGGCAGACAATAAAACTGTGGGAACTATGCTCACCTCAAGGTAAAGAAACAGCACAAGACAAACATAGACAGATAAAGAAAAGAACACACACCCACATACAGACATAGTTTTTCAGAAATACATCTTCCCCAGAGAGCAGAGATCGCAGAGGAGGACAAAACAAAATTATTATTTTTTTTTATCCCCTGAGCTCAGATAGCAACATAAAATGTTTATCTGTCTTTTGGTGTGTGTGTGTGTGTGTGTGTGTGTGTGTGTGAACCCACCAGTCCAGTCTCCCACAACTCGGAGATGGATGCCAAAAGTTTCCTTACTCTCTGTAGGACACTGCAAGGAGTTAGAGAGGAGACAGTGAGTCATGGTGAAACACACACTAACACACGTGAGAACAATAGCCTACACACATATTCATGCGTGCATACATGAATACAATATAGAGTGCCTACAGTGCACAGCTACCTCCTCTTTTTATATTAAATTTAACAATGCACACACTACTGGACACACACACTGCCTTCCTGTTGGCAGACAGCATTACTAGCCTCAGGGGTCTGTCTGCTCTCTGTCAGTGTGATTCTCTGGCCTCCTCCTCAGAGCTCCCTAACACACCAGGCACAGGCATGCACACAGTATGTGTGTGTTTCTTAGTTAATTCCTGTGTGCTACCCATTCAGAAAGTTGTTCATTCAATCTATATTAATCTTTATTTATCAGTCAACAGTATAAAACAGAAAAAGAATGGACAGCCCAGCTGTCAATCAAGTTGAAGGAGAGGGGGTGGGTTTAATGTGCCAGGGTGATGGAAGTTTAAGAAACAATAAAAACACGTGTGTGTGTGTGTGTGTGTGTGTGTGTGTGTGTGTGTGTCATGAGGGAAGAATGTGCTGGAGAGAGTTGAAGAGTTACATAAAGTCTTACCGTTGTTAGTGTGAAGGGATGGTTCTCAAACGAAGAGACACCTGGACAGTTAAGAACAACATACTGAGAAAAAAAGGAAGAGATAAAAAGGCAGAAGGACGACAGAGAGATAGAAGAGAGGATTATAGGGGGGATGGGGAGGAAATAGTGGGAGGGAGATGAAGAAAGATGCATAGCATAAAAGTTTACTTCATAATAGTAACATCAGTGCATTGGCTATAATTTCTCCTGAGGTGTAACTGTCTGGACATCCTGCGTCTTCTCACCTGTCCAGGACGAGCTTTGAAGTTCTTCTTCAGCATCCGCAATTCAATGACATCACAGCGGTGTCTTATCACTGTCACTATGGTGACAGGGTCACTGCTCCGGATGTAGCGGAAGAGACGCTCAGCACAGTAGAGACAGAGAGGACCAGACACCCAAAGCCACGTCTGAACACGCACAAACACACAACACAAATTACACATAAATATGTTACTTGATACTTATCTGCATCCTTATGTTAACACCATGCTGCTCTTAACACCAGCCAGGGTCGTTATGTCGCGCTCTGGATGTTTCTATTGATGTTTTGTAATCTTTGGAACAAAAATAAAACCTGTACCAAACTATAGTTTTCCTTTAAGGCTGAAATGTTCGTAGCAGTTTTCTTTAAAGCGTCTTAACATTTGGGATGTAACATGAGTTCCGACGACCAACAGAAAACTGAACAAATTGGCGGTGACCTTTGGTTTTTGGTTTCCACATCCGTAACACGTCTGGACGTCTGTGCAGAGGTGTTATAATTCCAACTTACAGACTTCAACTGGAAGAAGGGTGGATTTGTCCTTTTCTTTTACTGTTCTTAGCGTAGCGTCTGCTGTCTCTTTTTCAGTTGTGTGAACAGAGGCCTCGTTGTTGTGTGTTTGTATTACTTTACATTGCATTAAATGTTTACTTTTAAAGTCACGCCAGATACATCACAATGTATTATTAGAAAAACCTTGAAAATCTGCGTCAGATGTTATGTGTTATGTGTTAGCTTTGCCCATTACAGTGATCTGGACCAAACAGAGAACCAAAAAGAGTGCGTTCAAGAGAGCACACAAGAAATACAATTCTACATCACAGTGTGTGAGGTTTCTGTTTCTCTGTTGGCAGTTATCTGAAGTAGACTAATTGCTGACAGCCCCAGTAAAGCCTGCGGAGCACAATCGGTTTAAAAGGGGGATTTTATGGAACCAGTTTGTTACTAAACGACCATGTGCAAACACATAATCACACACACTCAAGAGGAGACACACACAAGCACAGGCCTTGATGTAAATGATGTGCGCCCCTCCCTGACAGCACTACACCTCTAATAAACAGGACCAACTCCCTGCAACAGATCTACCCATATAACACTCACACACACACACACATTCTCTTCAAAACAAACACACAGACCTGGGGGTAGTGTGGCTGGAAGTGAGCTTCCTCTCTGCATCGTTCTTCATCATAACTCTGCTCCAACTCCACACCCTGCTGCTCTGCGCTGCTCTGATTGGCTCTGTTGCAGCCAGGAGGGTGGGCCTCGACGTTGGTCTGATACTTTAGAGCTCCACTAGAACAAAAGAAGACTTAAGTTGATAGATTAAATACTTTAAAGTATTTTTTTAAATTTACTGAGACATTTATGTTACATTTATGTATAAATGTCTACCTCATCCTGATATAAAAAATTACAGAAAAGGTGGTTGGACCGTAAAATGTGACCTAATAAGATGTTATAAAGTATGCAGCTACTAGGCAGCCTTTGTTTTTTTTACTACATGCTGTTATTTACTGTAATATTAGGGATGCATTAACAGGACCGGCATGTACGAGCAAACCCTGGAACCACAGCTGATAGACTTCCAATAAAAAAACAGACATTTAAATAAGAAAAATGCATTAAATGAGGTCAGTACATCATAGTATTGTTTCTTATAATTAGCCTGCTGCATGGTTAATATGGCTGATACGTACCCACAGAAAGTCTGAGAAAAGCATTTGTTATCGGAGGAGGTTTGAGGAGCTTATATCAACTTGTCAGCTGTGCTATCCAACATATGTCTGTGAAGATTCTCATTCATCCAGGTGAAGTTGTCAGAAGGTTTAGTCATGGCAACTGGACTTCTTTTTTTCAGTAGAGACGTTTCGTTCTGCATCCACAGACTTGAGATCAAAAAAGTTCTGTGGATGCAGAAAGAAACGTCTCTACTGAAAAAAAGAAGTTTCTGATATCCAATATATGCTGACATCTTAGGTGAATCAAATTCTTATCTCATTATCTGAAGGTTGTGGTTAAAATGGAGACAAACAGTGCCAGAAAAACTCAGTGATCCCTTCAGAAATAACAAACCCTACACACACACACAGATACCTACCCAACCATGTGTACCATAAGAATGATGTAGAAGACAATAAAGAGGTTGTGCGTGTACCAGAAGATCTCATAGTTGGACACCCTGAAAAAACAAACGCAAAATAACTACACATGTAAGTATTTTCGAAAGATAAAATAAAAATAAAAACAATTAGTTTCTAAGGCCTAGGTGATGCAAATAAGAATTAAATCTCTGTAATATAAAACGTGAAAGAAGAAACAGCAAAATGAGAGAAACAAAAAGAGCAGAAATAACAAAGTGAGGTCAGAGAACCGCATGAACAGATGTCCTGAGCATGAGTGATGTCATACATAATGACCCCCTCATATAAACACTGCAATCAATAAATATCGTCAAACTCTGTATTCCTCCTCTGACTGCATCCTCCTTTATTATCTAAAAATATTTACTTTTGTTAGCAAGCATTATAATTCACACCATATGTTAGCAGCTTTGTGCACAGCAGTGTGTGCCGATATAACTGTATTATTGCTACTCATTATGGAGTTATTTCCCTGGCACCTACTCTCTTATCTAAAGCTTTAAGAGGTCTGGAAAAGCCTCTTATCCTCTTTTCAGTTCCTGAAAAAAGCAAGGTGAGCACAGGCACACACACACACTCTTCAACTCTTCCACACCTGCACGAGTTAACACGCACACACACGTGCAGGGTGGGCGACCCAGCCTGACCCGAGTAATAACAGAGCTGAGAGTGCAACACTCAGTGAGGATTTGCTCTGTAACTGAACTCTGTTAGCATGTGTCTTTATCGTCTCCATCTTCCAGTTCTCCTGTCTCAGACAAAGCGGTGAGTCATGCACTCAGTCAAAAAGACAAAGGAGTCATGCAGAGAGTCTGAAACGGAGGTGGAGACACATGCATTTGAGCACAGAAACAATGGCTGTATTAGGAGAAGTGGATGCTCCATGACGTGATGACTTTATCAGGGGTTCAAGGTGTCCTGTCAACAGATTACCAGGCCTGATGCATGCAATGGATGTCTATGGTTAAAAGCCCGAAAAGTAGTCTCCACTTTTATTACATACATGACCCGACGCTTAACAAACAGACAAACTACAATGATTATGGCAGAGCGTGGCAGTTTGGTTGAATTACCGTACGCAGTAGGAGGAAGACATGAACATCAGGAAGAGGATGAGAACCAGCAGGACGCCAGTAACTCCTGGAACTAAACACATCACATCAGCCATTATGAGACCAGGTCAACAATTACTAACATATTCTCTTTAATAAACTCAAAGTAGTTGACATTGAGCAAACCTGTTTTTTACTTTAACCCACTACAACAGTGTACCATACCAGCATGCAAAAATAATGTGAATAAGAAAGAGTAGTCCTTCTTACTTGTGGTCAGAATGATCAGCTTAGGGTCCTATGAATGAAATAAAAATAAATATTGTGTGTGAGTTTCTGAATTTTTTTGATTTATATGTCCTCCTCTGTAACGGCTCAACATCTGGTGGGGTCTCTGCAGCGCTTTGATGACTTTCTGTACCGTCCAACCCTGAGTGTGAGTGCTCATAGGGCTCTTTAGGGTTGCAGAGTTCACAAGAGTTTAGGTGTGCTTGTGATGTTTAGGGGGGACAAAGCATTTAGCACAATAGTGTGTCCGTTTGAGTCTTACCTCTCCTTTGTAGCGTGCCAAATTGAGATCAGGGAAGTCATCCGAGTAGCTGACACTAAAGTTGACGACATTAAGCAGGTGTGCGGACGCGTGCACCACTAGAGAAGACGAAGACATGCAGATTTTTTTTTCAGAAACTGCAGCAGACAAAAGAGAAAATCTCATCTGCTTCACACGGAAACTGGCACAGTTAATTATAAAGGTCAAAATGAAATGCGCACTGTGTTGGGCATTCGTACAAACATTTCTTTGTCCATTTAGCAAAAAGTCAGCGAAACATCCTCCTGACTCATTGGGGCAGACACACACACACACACACACACACTCCTCCCTGACATCATGGGCTAAACACGCAGCCATTCAACAGCTGATGGAATTAGAGGGCGTAATCATGAGTCACAAGGGTCCCCCCCCCCAGCTCACATCCTTTCACACTCCCACTGAGTCCCACACCAACACCCCTCTCCTCCCTCTCTCTTTCTTGTCTCAGCCTATGTTTCTCTTCCATCCGTGCTGCCTCTCTGTCTGCAGGGTCATTTATTGTCTTGGCACGGTGCTTCAGAACCCGATAACTTCATCCAAAGAGCCTCGACAAGAGTGTTTGTGTTGAAGTGTTGTTGGGTTGGGAAGTGACTGGTAATGATGAAAGAAGGCTTGAGCTCACAGATAATGTAACGATGACGAGCAGATGCAGGTTTTTATTACTACTACTGTTCAAATCAACGTTGAAGTCAGTTGGACTAAAGCATTTGAACAGTTATTGGATGGATTGCCATGAGAGTGCATTTTGCGAGCATTCATGGACCTCAGACCTCTAATCAGCTGATTCTGACAATCCCACGAACACGCCTAAAATCCGAGGGCTTTCGCAGCCATAGCACTAAAACTCTGGAATTCCCTACATCATACATTAAAACTTCTTCATCTACTGCAAGGAACAGATAAAAACATTACTGTAAGTTCTTTGACACCTGTTCTTAAAGCAGTGTATTTCTTTATATGTTCTACATAGGATAAGTATTAATAAGTAATTTATTGGATACTAAAACGCTGGAGGAACCAATGTAATTTCTTTTTATTAACATGTTTTATACGGTTTACTTGTTTTATAGTGTGAACTTGTTTTTTTTTTACTGTAAATTGTATTTCTACGTCTACTGTACAGCACTTTGGTGAACAGTTTTCTGTTTTAGAAATACTGCTTTATGAATAAACTTATTATTATTATATTAGATGAGTTTGACACTGGTGTTATGAGAAATATCCCTGTAACTATTAGTTGGGTTGCTATAACATGTGGATGTCAGAAGATGTATCTTAGATTGACACATTGGAATATCTTCATCAGGCTTTGACTTTAGGTTTGTGACCAGTAGCTTAAAAACTAATGACATACTTTCTCCGTATCTAGTGCAGATTAGCGATTGACAGAAAGGGTCAACTAAAATGAAACAGCAATTGTTTGCAGGACTTGTGTTACAGTAAAAGCACATATATGAGGGGAAAAAGACCAATGTATGAGTAAGAGGAAGTAGTTAGTGTATAGAAACAGAGCTGCGAGGAGCTCCCATAATGTCACGTGCATAGACTCACACACACACACACACACACACACTCAGACAAGAAAAACATACATGACCAGCCAGCAGGATGTCACAGCTTGTACTACAAGAATGCTGAGCCAGCCTGGGTCCACTTAGCCACACTTTGCACAGGCACACAAACACACGTGAGCTGCTACAGAACAGTGACAGTTCTTACCAGAGAAAATGCAGATGGCAACGCCGCAGGCCACATGAAAGGTCTTGCTCTTGTCCAGCAGTCGCCTTGTCTTCCTGCTGGATACCTGCATGAGCAACATATATAGGATACACACAAAAATAATTTAGACCTTATCTGATCGCCCCCATAAATCAAGAATAATAACAATAATGCTGAAGTTCTCAACGTTTCCTTTCATTTTTACTTGATAGTCACTAATTTAGTTCAGTGAATTTTACCAAACAGATTTATTGTATTCTGTCTTAAAATCTGCAGCGTTACATCTTTCAAAGTAAAACTTATTATATTATATTTATATTTTTGTTCAACTCGAACACTTTTTCTCAACTGTAACTGTAAAATAGGTCACAGCTGTAGAAATCTGTAACTTTTGATCCATTTGCCTTCTCAAATAAAAATGCTAATTTCTCTTTGAGAGACCATCGTGATATCAAAATGAAATGCATTAAAGTAAATCCACTAATCTTCCCCTCACCCTCTCTCCCGTCTCCTCACTCCACCCCTTCATCCCATCCTCCCTTTATGCATCAGTGTCTTTCTTACCGTGTGTGTTCCTCGGACGAAGGTGAGCAGGGAGCGACACATGGGCAGCAGTACCAAGCTGCAGTTCAGGTTCAGCACAGATGCAGATGCCCTGCTAATGCACAGCCCGAGCTGGGAAAGACACACACACACACACACACACACTGTTAGGCAGATTGCTGAAATGAGAAAAGATTCAGTGGATGTAATGTTGATAGGAGTCTGTCAGATTAAGACTTTTGAGCTGTTCTTAAGATTTAGATTTGGAGGCTTTGAGGTGCGACTCCATGCAAAGTTAATTAAAACCATTGTTGTCCTTCGCCATTCTGCTTTAGGCATCTGTCTGCTGAAGCTTTGCCCTTAAATAGAATACGTTATTTTTGGTTTTTTAGAAGATGACACAAAAATACAAAAATGAAAATATCCATTCAATCTATTTCACTTACGATAAAAAAAATACATATTTGTAATTCCAGGCTATGTTCGGTACAGACAGTGCAAAAAGTTATATGTCTCGGAACATCCTGTCTGGAAGATAAGGATCAAAAACTAGTATGAAGGCAGAAGTTTATCTGAAGTGAAACGAGGAGGATGTCAGCTGTGTAATCTGGGAACCGCATCTCAACAATCAAATACTTTTTCATGTGGAAACACTGAATGTACTTTGGCCTCTGCTACACTTTACAGCACATTTAAACACTTTCTTTGCAGCTTCAGTGAGCACTGCTGGCTCCGTCTCTTTTCATTACCTACTGTATAACACACTGACATAGCTAGTGTGACGCTGTGTGGATCAGAACAATAATGAAGATGAGACTCAGCTCACGTGAGAAACTACACTGCAGCTTTTCAGGAAATACTCCAAGGTTTCGTGGTGGCTGTAAGAGACACAGTGTGATATAATCTGGAAAAGTAAGCATGATCAGTTCATTACAATCATGGAGGAAAGTTGCAGTTGGACAAAACCAAGCTTTAGGCAAGCAAAATGACATCAGCAGTCCACAAAGGGTCAGTGTCTGCACAACTAAATGAAAGATTTCAAATGCATAGTAATAAAATAGCAGAGCATGAAAACATGTCAATGTTTGGATCTATGGGTAAGATAAATAAAGCTTAAAGCTAGAAATAGTCTGATATCTTTAGCCTTTAAAACGTCCTACACTCACTCAACACAACTCCTCAAAGACAAGCAGCTGACGGAAAAACCACAAGCAGGAGATCTGATATCCTGTTTTCTATACATCCCTAATAACCCGTGCACGCACACACACTCACACACACACACACACACACACACACACATACGATCAGAGAAAGACACACACCAGACATGCCAAACCATACAGTACAGGCGAATGAGATAATACGTTTTTTGAAGTCCCATCTAATTTTACTAGAATTTAAGCCTTGAAATACATTTTGTAAGTGCGCACACACACACTCACACACACACACACACACACACAACACCCTCTGGCAAGGCATTCAGTCAAAGCCAGTGGCTTGCCCACACTTGCCCCTCTCTCCCTTGTGCCTCCCACTGTACAGGCAGCACATGAATAGCTCACACACGCTGCTCGCTGCCACTTCTTATTTTTCCACTTCATTCATTCTGGTCACATCTTCTCCGCTGTTTAACCTTCATACTGCATTTTCTCAAGAAATGGGTGGTTTGGCCATAAATGTCAAGCAATCAATTAAAAAGAAATAAACAGGGTAACAATGGTCAATTAAAAACAAGATAACACACCCTGTAGGTACCATATAAAGACTCTCCCTGCAACATAAACAGTCCACCAAAGGCCTGAGTCCAGTGCAGAAAGAGTGTTTCTTTTTAACAGCCACAGCCCTAAAGCAACATACCTCAATCAAAAGGACAATCTGAACGTCCACAGATGTTTTCCATTATGTACAGATTTTAGTCATGTCCTTTACTCTGTCGACAGGAGTGATCGCTGGTACCATCACACTAAGGTATCTGGAGCCCCATTACTTTGCATGCAATCCTGCAATTGTCTGCTTTGGAATCATTAGATATCAAAGATTATTATTTGGAATCATCTTAACTTCTTTAATAGAGATAATAATGTCTAATTACAAAAAGAATATAGTGACTAACCCGTACTGATACTAGAACCCCGAAACACCAACCAGTCAAAGCAAGATCATCCTGTTACTGTTGTTCCACATGTAACTGATACCCTCTTTAAACAAGGTTTTTTTGGCGTATTTGGGAAAGTGCTGCTACAGATGATACAGATGTACAAGCCTATTAAATTCGTCTGTAGCAATGATCAAGCACATCGTTCTGGTAAAACCTCTGGTACCTAGAAGGGTCAATCAATCAATTTTTATTTATATAGCACCTTACTACAACTAGAATTGCCCAAAGAGCTTTACAACGGTAAAACTAAATGCAATATAAAGAGAATAGGAGCAAAGGAGCGATCACCCTACCTTTAGCACCCTGACCGGGGGACCTGTAATAAGTGCTGGCCAGAGGAGCGCAAAGCCCTGGTAGGGCCGATTACATGTTTAAAATCGATAGATAAGAAGGTGTAAGACTGTTGACAGCACTAAAAGCAAGC
This sequence comes from Microctenopoma steveboyesi, assembly GCA_032359275.1. Classification (NCBI taxonomy): domain Eukaryota; kingdom Metazoa; phylum Chordata; class Actinopteri; order Anabantiformes; family Anabantidae; genus Microctenopoma; species Microctenopoma steveboyesi. Next base: position 12,497,127 of record JAUMHF010000005.1, on the reverse strand, counting down.
AGAGAGAGTTTAAAATCGATTCTGTACTTCACAGGGAGCCAGTGGGGAGTGTAGAGGACCACTGTGATGTGCTCATGCTCATGACTGTTCGTCAGCATGCGAGCAGCAGCGTTTTGTACCAACTGTGGGCAACGAGTCACTGTGATCTACTGGTATGAACTTACTAGCTACTCAAAGAATGGCAAAGTAAAATGTTAAAGAATCCATGAAGCTCATTATTTTAGAAAAGCTACGTGCTTTAGTCATTATTTGTCTCCAACGTGTGCTGACACAAATGTTCTAATTAATAATAACACATTGGAATAAAGAAAAAAAGAGAGAAAGACAAAGTTGCAAAGTCAGAAACTAACTTTAGCTCCAACAAGTCGCAACAGGAACAAATGTTAAACAGGAGTTAAATGTTTTAACAACCATAGTGAACAATATGAAGAAAACACAGCAGTTGATTTTATCTAAAAGCAAGCAACGGTGTACAGTGATTGGACAGTAATGTCTGTATCCGTTGTAGGATTTTCTTCAGTGGCAGGTTCACAATGACACAAACATGCACGAAACACACAAGTACACAGACTCACAAACATGAACTTGTGATAACAATTACACCAATGCTCACGTGAGACAACCTGCATGAAACTCCTGATTATGTATATGTACTCTATGTGTGTGTGTGTGTGTGTGTGTGTGTACCCAAGCTTATGTCACTACTGGTCAACCATAGGGTCAGCACAGACTAGCCAACCGGTGAACACACACAGAGCCCCCGTCACATAGTTTATAGTCATAACTCAGACTCATTAAACCTGCAAGTGACAGATTCAAATACAACAATGATATAAATGGAAATCTTTGAATTCACCAAATATGGCAGCAGATTCGATCAACGTTTTCAGCCTGTGCTGAAGAAACTTTCAGCCTAAAACCTCTTTACTTTACTCTACCTGGGAGTTAGTATTGCGTTCATAAAACTCTTTTAACTACATTGGCTATTACAGGATGTCAGCAAGTTGTTCATTGTAATATGGAAGGTGAGTCTGAGACCTACGAACGCCAAGTGTGATAGTATCAAATGGGTGTAGAGGCTTTACTAAAATTATACACACTTACATATCATTGGTAATGCCAAGACATTTGGTTGGTAGTGTTTTTTAATTTAATTTAATTCAAACGTTTATGATATTTAATGGTATACTAATAGATTCTCATGGGGAAATTGTTTTTGGACAGTTGCACGTGTATGATAGACCCAGTGACCACTTTATAAGGTACACCTGTACAATCTAATATGCTGCCATACAGCTCTCACATGATTTCTACTTTCACAATGATGTAGTTTCACTGTTTTTGTTAAGACTTCTACTACATATTTATTATTGAGGTTATTGTGGGAGGTGGAGTTGAACTAGGGTAAACATATTATATTAAGAGGTGTTTCTAATGTTTTGGATTTATGTAATAAGGGTGGGTCTCTGTTTACCTAAACGCATATAAAATGCAGTTTTTAAGGAAAGAAAAGATGCAAACCTGCATGGCCCTATGTGACAGCACTTCATAAATAGAACATTGCACCAACAGCGCAGCATGGTGGTGGCAGTGTGATGGTCTGGGGCTGCTCTGCAGCTTCAGGACCTGGACAACATGCTGCAATTGATGGAACCATGAATTCTGCTATTTACCAAAAGAATCCTGAAGGAAAATGTTCGGCCATCATTTTGTGACCTCAAGCTGATGTAGCATTTATACAGCAGGCATTCAGGGTCACCTTGACATGTAGCCAGGAACCAGGAAGCGAAGAACTTCACCAATATCATGCCTGTAATTATGTCTCACTGATGTGGTGCAAGTGAAATGCATCAGTACTCATATTTTGTATTAATATTTAGGTCTAGGTAAGTATATTTTATTGGATTACATAACTATTCTATCATTCGTTTTCATAATATCAGTTTATATTTAAAGTTTAGGAAATCTATTTTGTTATACACAGTGCTCTGACTTACACATACAGTAAAATAATCTTTCCACGCTGCACCTTTAAATCTTCAGCCTTGCCTAGCTGTTCATCCCTCGCTGATACTGACCATCACACTTTCAAACACACGTGCGGTAATGTGATCTGTAATGAATGTCAGTGAGTCTTACCCCGAGCATCTTGTAGAGGTAGTGATACTGTTGTCCAGTGAAGTACAGCAGGAAGGTCTTTATGAACAGCCAGGTGTTTGCTCCCAACCACAGCATCTACACACAGAGATACACACACACACACACACACACACACACACACACACAGTGCAGTGTAAGCTTCGGCCCTAAGGACAATAATCAGATCACAGTCTGCAAATAAAATGAAAATACAAACATAATTCTGTTATAGTGACATTTACAGGCAACTTGTTTCTGATTTTACATCGTATAACCTTCATTAAGTGCAGCACTCAGCAGCATACTGAGCAACAGTCAGATCATCTGGTTGTGCTGAAAAATCCTCAGAGAGAAAAGTGCTCAACAGTTTCGTTAACAGACTTTGGAAGCTGTCTCTAAAGAAAGGCTCATTTATAAGTAAAGCGAGCACTATCATCAGCCACCGATGCGAGTTTAAAGCAGCTTTAAAATCTCTTTTGACAAAAGCCTTTTTCCCACCAGCACTAGGTGCTTCCCTCCCTCGTTGGCGACCCAGCTCCGCGCGGACACAACCATGATGTCTCCACCGGCTCCGCAGCTGCCCGAACTTTTCACCACAGCTTCGGTGTGGCCGAGAGCTAGAGAGCCGTCCTTCCTCCAGCCCTGCGTGTCTCTGCGTCTGTGTGCGGCGTGCGCACCCGCCGGCCGCCGTGCGCCCTGCTCCGTCCTCTCTGCGCGTCTACGCTGCTCCTGTGTGCTCCGAGCACATTTGGACTGTTCATGCCCCCAAACAAAGCAGAGGTATCACTCTGAGGCGCTACCGCATCTCTCCCCGTCTCACTCCATCCTGCTTCCCTGCCTGATTCCACAACTTCAGCAAAACCGACACTTGGCCAAATGAAGAAAACCAAAAAGTCAACGACAAAAAGAAGAATCTCGCTCCACAGCTTCTCTCGCCTCAAATGTGTCACTAGGGGGAGTCGTAGACTAACTTATCATTCCATAGCCTTTTCTAAAAACGAAGCTAATTAATAACTATATATAAGCCTGTTTAACAGCAGCAATAATCACTTTATTAATTACTTATTGCTGTTTTAAGTCCATCTGTGATGGTTTATTAGTGAACATTTACAAATAAATTAACAAACCGAACATAACCAAACAGCCTGGATATGGCTGTTCTATGTCCTGTTTTCCATAGCTGGCCTTTAAGGTATTAGTTAATAGTTATAGTAATACATTCTTGGTGAAGGGTGCTTTGTTAGACTATTGAACCAAAGTGATAAAAGTTTGAATATCACTGAGATATGTGACTTAAATGCTGGTATATGTGGTAATCTTTGTCTGGACTCTTGAATAAAGATGACAGGTAAATATCACTGTAAAATCTGATCTGAGACAAAAGCTACATGGTCGTGTGATCATTGTTTGGATGTATCAGGGCTCCTGACGTACTGCCCTGTGATCCTCTGACCTGTCAGCTTGGGTTTGGGGTAACCCTTATGGCAGTAATAGGGGAATGCTGCTTTGATAATCGCCCTGTGCACAGAGTCGGGTTAATAAAGAAGTATAATGAGGCAGAACCTGACTGACAGCTCAGCTCCATTAGCATGAACCGGAAGGACAACTGCAGGTCAGGTTTCATTACCCAACATCTGTGGTAATTACACTTTAGGGTTGCTGGGAGCCAGGCTGTGGAAGGGAAATGTTCAGAAATCACGCATATGTGAATGTTGTATCTGCACAATATGAAGAACATAACAGTGAAGTGTGTTGTTCTCATTTCATCTGCCGCTATGTGTGTGTGTTGGAATGTTAGGAGCACACAAACAATAAACTTTTAATCAAATCCAAATCAACCTGCACATACCAGCTATAGGTGGTTTAATTAACATTTGTTTTGTTTTCAGCTTACATGGCACGTTGAGGATGAAGCTTAGCTGTGGTCTGTGTCCTCCCCACATTCCTGAGGGCAGTGAGTCTCCTCCCCACTTCACGCTCCAGCCCACCGCATGAAAGATTCATCTTCCAATCCGCACAGCTGTCCACAGAGCCAGGAGGGGTCAAGCGCAACCAGAACAACAAGACCCGCACATCTTATACTATTGGAAAATACAGTATGTCTGACTAGTTATAGCAACATACACTGGTCCTGTGGCCCTTAATGAACTGACTCACAGACAGCAACAGGGCCCCGTCTGAGAGACTCACAGCTGGAAACATAAATGTGCTATGAGATCCTATCTGCATGCTCTCTAAATACGGCCACGTATTAGTGAAAGTTACACATTAACTTAGCAAAAGTTCAATTATTGATGAATCAACATGAAGGTGTTGCACCACCAGAAAAGCTTTAGAGCTCTGTAGCATCTGATCCTGAGTCACTCTTTCAGGACTCACTTCCTGCTCCTCTCGGGTTGAGTGATACTGAGTCAGCACCAGAAGGTGCAATTGTCAGTTCACTGACAAAGCACAGCACTAATGACCGACTCCCTCTTTGTGTCTTTGTCAGTCAGTCACCCTCCTCCCCCTCTCTCTCTCTCTGTGTGTGTTACACTCTGTGCTGTTCTGTCCCCCACTCCGCACTACTTTAACAAATTGCTCTCTATCTCTATCTCTGTCTCTGTCGGAGTGCTCTGCAGTCAGTCGCGTCAGTGTCTGGGAGCCACCGGGACCGTTTCACAATGAGGAAGGAGAGCAGGTTAATACGGTGGATCTGGTGGATTCTGGTTGTGACAGCTTTGTTCTTCCTGGGTTTTGCCATAGGTAAGCCGCAAGAACACAACATTAACTTAGACATGGCTCAAATCGTCAGTCAATGAACCACGAGACAGAACTACTGTATTACTTGCATATGTGTTGAACTGTAACTTCTTTACTAATTGAATTGAAACTGAAATAATGAACTAATTGGCAAAGAATTAAAAAGTGTTTAAATTAGAGAGTTGTTGGTAAAGGAACAGAGAAACACAACAGAAGGACATAAAATCTACTGTGGTGGTGTTGTTGTGTGTGAGTTTTACATTTCATATCTGTGTGCAGATAGCAGGTTATCCAATCACAGGACCTATAAAAAGTTTTTTTTTCTAAATTAACACAACTTTGCAGTGAGTCTGATCTCTCTGTATTTCCCCTGCACTTGTGTGTTGATGACTTTTTTCTGAAGGGAACAAACACCACTGACAAACCTAATGACTCTAATGTGTCATAGGCTGGTTTGCAAAGCCCACACATCCCAACCCTGCAAACAACGACAACAGTGGCTCCAACAAGAACCTTAAGGAGTTTCTGGATGAAATGAAGTCAGACCAGATCAGAGAGCATCTCAGGTAAAACTCTGAACCTGTTAGGTCTGTTAGTACAAGGAACCCAAAGTAAATGTTGGTATACAGCGTATATAATCATCTTCAGTTGAGGACAATCCACTTCAGAGGTCAGGGGGGTTCATGTAGGACTAAAGTTAAGGAGACCGCCATCATATCTGCATGACTTACTCTTGGTCTCACAAACCTTACAAAATGTTACAAAATCAAAATGTGCAGCCAAAACATTTTTTCACACTCACAGGACCATAAATCGATGCAGCGAGGAATTATACTGCAACTAATATTTTATACTCTGCAACACCCAGCTGTTGCAGAACTTTTCTATAGTTGTGTTTAAGCTCTTCCATGTCAAGTTTGCTGCCTGGTTGACCAGAGAAACATTCAACAGCCGGCAAACAAAACCGCCGTGAAGTGAGAAACAGCTTCACATTTGTGTGTTTGAAACTAATTAATGTTTCAAAAACTATTCATTAATAGGCAATTACTTTTGCAAAAGCAAGATTTTCTTTCTGCAGGTCTCATTATCTGTGTCACTGTCCTCTTACGTTATTAATTGTCAACATGATCTCCTCAGGAAATTTACACGACTCCCTCACTTGGCTGGTACAGAGCAGAACCTGAAATATGCAGAGCAGATCAAGAAAGAGTGGCAAGAGTTTGGCTTGGACTCTGTGGAGTTGGTGCCGTATGATGTCCTGTTATCGTATCCGAACAAAACGCAGCCCAACTACATCTCGATCGTTGACATTGTTGGCAATGAGGTAATGCACATGGACACTGATACACACAGGCAAACACACATGTGAATGCTGCAAGAACAGCCAGTTTATTACACAGCTGCATGTTAAGGTATTTTAAATGATTATGTTCACAATGAAAACTATTTGTAATGCCTGCTTTCGTGCGCCTTAGCCCTTCAGGCACTCTGGTGAAACACTACATTCTCCACACTCACCCCGCGGTGACTGAGCTATCAAAGGGCCGGGATCTTCTCACACACCAACACTAACTCGAGCCTAGTTTGGGGAGAAAACAAAGTTGCAGTGTGTATGTGGAGATCACACAGCCACTGAAAACACAGCCACATGCTGCTGCAGGCCTCCTCTTACCATCCTGTTATTCTTCACCACAAAACTGCAGAACAGTCTCATTCCAGTTCAAGGTCCTTTTATAGCTTCGAGATAAACCTGTGTACATGTCTTGTGAGTGGAGTTAATGACACAGTACAGAGGCAAATACATAACAGATCAGAGGCTAGTGCACAGTCACTTTACTTTACTTTACTTGGCAAAGTAAAGTGACTGTGCACTAGCACTGTGTCATTAACTCCACTCACAAGACATGTACACAGGTTTATCTCGTGTGCTGGTTGGTTTCAGTCACCATCAGGATTTACTTCTCAAACAATAAAAAGTGAGCTACACATGACGACACACACACATCAGGTCCACGGTTTCTGGGTATTTACAGGTTGGCCTCTACAGCATTCATAAAGGAAAAATACGTTTATTAAAGTGGCCAAAACTGTGGTAAAAAATACTCGATAAGAAATAAAAGTCAAGGAAACGTTCATAAATTCTGAACATGCTGTTTCTGTGTTTAACGTTAAATTGTTTAGGTAACGATTAATTATTAACTATTTCATTCAAGACTTCAAATAATGATTATCTGCATCATGGTATAATTAATGTTCTGTCTTTACTAATTAAATTATACTGGTTGGTTTCAGTCTCAGCTTTACTTGTATTTACTGATTATTTATTTTACTTTAAAAGTTATTCACATATTTTGTAAGGTATTCCTTTGTGAAGTATAATGAGGAATGAAATGATAATTCACAGGTAATTTACATTTAGAAGCATTTGAAGTACAGAATAAATGTAATGTTTATCATCTCAATTTCATCTTTCCTACTCAGGTTTTTAACACGTCCTTAGCTGAACCACTCCCTGAGGGGTATGAAAGTGTTTCTAACGTCGTGCCTCCGTATAGCGCCTTCTCTGCCAAAGGACAACCTGAGGTACACACACAAGGCATCACAACATTATCATGCACAATGTGATTTGGATAATTAAACTCAATGAGCTTCATCCTGAGACGCCTTCTCCCCCCTTCTCTCTCCATCCAGGGGGATTTAGTTTACGTCAACTATGGTCGAACAGAGGACTTTTCACAGTTAGAGAGAGAAATGGAAATAAATGTAACTGGGAAGATTGTCATTGTCAGATATGGAAAGATATTCAGAGGCAACAAGGTAGGAAAAGTCTCAGTCAGAACCTAAAGGTGCTGCTCGGTGACGCTCGGTCACTAACTACTGCAAGTCAAACACCTGTGATTCTTTTTACTACAGATAGAACATGTGAAACGTCCTATGTTATTATAGCACACTGTGGCATTTCAAAGTATGTTTCTGTTTACTTACATGTTTTAGTGTTTATAATAGTTTAATATAAGTCTGAGGCTGATCAGTGACGATTTGCCATAATATCCATACAAACTAAATACATACAGCTGCAGGTGTGTCTCTCTCCAACAGGTGAAAAATGCCATATCAGCTGGAGCAAAGGGGATTATTATGTTCTCAGATCCCGCAGATTACTGGGCTACTGGAGTCCAGGTAGACTATTCTGCATATTTTTAGCCAGAAGAGTTTTCTGTTGTTTTAGGGGTTATGAGCAGATTCTCGTCCAGAGCCTCTGAAACTATTTAGTTTGTGTGTGTGTGCAGCCGTACCCCGATGGCTGGAACCTGCCTGGAGGAGGAGCTCAGAGAGGAAATGTTCTCAACCTAAATGGAGCAGGAGACCCGCTCACACCAGGATATCCTGCTAAAGGTGAGCACCTCTGTGCGCCTGAGCATCTTCTAAAGAGTGCTCAAATACAGCGTGTGTGAGTTTCTCTGGTCCCGTTTCGTCTTTTACAGAATATACGTACAGATTCAGCCTCGATGATGGAGTGGGGCTCCCAAAGATTCCTGTGCACCCCATTGGCTTCCACGATGCAGTCCGCCTGCTGAAGTAGAAATATTTATTTTTGTTGTACTTATGATGACGTTTAGTTTCCAACACATCAGTACTATTTGAAAAACTACTTAACTTAAATTTGGAATTCAGGCCAAGAAACTAAAATTTTTATTAGGACGTCCTAATAGAAATGAGGAGCTGATTTGTATTATTTACAGAATATGTGAATTATTTACCGTTTACCAGGAACATGGGGGGACAGAACCCTCCTGATAGCTGGAAAGGAGCTCTGAACATTTCCTATAGAATTGGTCCAGGCTTTTCTGGTGACTTCAGAACCCAGTAAGTGCTTTCATTACCTCACTGTGATGTGTCAAAGTGAGCACGTGTCTCCACATTCACCCAGTGATAATGTGACCACCCCAGCCTCCGTCATTTCTCTAAATAAACCTGGGGATAGCCTCCCCTCCACTGTGGCTTTCACTGTGTTTCACTATCTCTCCCCCTTTGATGCTTCTCTCTCGAGCTTTACTGTCTCAGTGGCGACTTGCCAGCTGAAGGACAATGGTGGCCTTCTATCTGCAGTGTGTGACAGATATGCAGGCCTAATCGCACACGACACACAAAGCACAAATTAAGTATGTAGCACAGACCTGTACGCGCAAACAGTGATGTACAAAAACAAAACGTATTTCCCGCCTCTGTTGTCTCTCCTGCTTTTTATCATTTCAGCTACATGAATCAAACACAGCAAATGTGTTTCTGAGGCTACTGTGCATTTTAGACACACATAGAAAACTGTTCTTGTGGATGCTCTCTGTCCTTTTAGTGTAACTTTACTGACACCTCATATGTCTTTGTTTCCTTTCCTCCTGAACCACTTCTCCCTTATTCTGTCTGTGTCAGGAAGGTGCGTATGAACATCCACACTAACAACCAGGTAACCAGGATCTATAACGTCATTGGGAGGATAAGAGGGGCTCTGGAGCCAGGTACAACATTTTAACCCGCTGCAACCCTTCATTAACGCTTACAGCAACATGACACACACATCCAACATGTTTCTCTAACTCCTCAGTCAACTGTGTTGTTGTGCTGTGTATTGTTAATGGTGTGTGTTTGTGTGTGTGTGTGTGTGCAGACAGGTATGTGATTCTGGGAGGGCACCGGGACGCCTGGGTGTTCGGAGGAATCGATCCAATGTCTGGTGCTGCCGTCGTCCACGAAACTGTCAGGAGTGCTGGCAGGTTGCTCAGTAAAGGTACAGTGTTTAGTTTGCTTGGCAGACTTACATGGAGCTAGCGCTGGGTGTCTGGCTCAGGGACACACCTGGTAGTGAATGGATTAGGAGTCAGACGGGGTTCGAACCTGCAACCTTCTACATCCCAGTCTGACGTGCTCAGTGTGACCCCACAAGTGAGTTATCAACAGTCAGTAGTGGGTACTCAGTGTGTGTGTGTGTGTGTGTGTGTGTGCAGGGTGGAGGCCTAGAAGAACAATAATATTTGCCAGCTGGGATGCAGAAGAGTTTGGACTTCTGGGATCTACAGAGTGGGCAGAGGTACCACATACACGCACACACACGCACACACACACACACACACACACACTCTCAGTAACCTGACAACGTGTCATACTTCTCAACAGGACAATGCCAAGCTGCTGCAGGAGAGGGCCGTGGCTTACATCAATGCAGATTCTGCTATAGAGGGTGTGTAGAGCGTGTACAACTCAGGGTGCTCAGGTTATTATCTCCAGTTTTGATTTGACTCATGTGATTTCCAGGCATGTACACACTCCGGGTCGATTGCACTCCATCTCTACACACTTTGGTGTATGATGTCACCAAGCAGGTGAGCAGCAGAAGTAACCATAAATAACTATAGTTTTTTACGCATCTTCTTTTATATCCTCCTTTCATTATTTCTGTATATTTGCGCTTAGATAGCCAGCCCAGAAGAAGGAGAGGAGGGAATTTCTCTGTACGAGAGCTGGCATAAGAGAGACACCTGGACGAATGACCGTGATGCACCAAGGTACGAAGACCATGGATAGATTTCCTGGATTGTTTGAAATGATGTGACAGTGGCATGTGTAGTTGATTTTATGTCTCTGAGAGGAGTTGGTTTTAAAACAAGTTTGGGAAAAAAGAAATGACTCAAATGTGTTTCCTGCTCAGTCTGTTCTTCTCTGTCGTCCTGCAGGATCAGTAAACTCGGCTCAGGCAGTGATTTCGAGGCCTATTTCATTCGCCTGGGAATCGCTTCAGGCAGAGCAAGATACACCAAGGACAGGGTAAATTATACCCACATTAATCTGCTAAAACTTTAAGTGAGGTGTGATTGTGAGGGGGGGAAGGGAAGGGGTTCAGAAATGTGAGCATTATGTGTGTGTGTGTGTGTGTCTGCAGAAAAAGGAGAAATACAGCAGTTATCCGGTTTATCACAGCGTGTATGAAACCTTTGAGATCGTGGAGAAGTTCTACGACCCCTCCTTCAAGAGGCTTCGTGCAGTGGCCCAGGTGAGAGGAGCGCTTGTCTTCCGCTTGGCTGATTCCCAGCTCCTCCCTCTCGATGTTAATGAGTATGCAGACTCACTGGGGAAGTACGCACAGAGCATCGCTCAGCGGGCACATATGTACTATGATGACGTGATGCAGACTCATCAGGTGTCGTTTGGTGAGTGCGATCACAATGTTTCTCAGTAATAAACTACGTTTGATATAAAGTGCCTCTAGATTAAAGTTTAGTTTATGTAATTAAATGAGATGTTGAAACCGACCTGATGACTTTTCCTCTGCATTAAATGTATTTTTTTATATGTCCAGGTTCCCTACTTTCTGCCGTGGAGAACTTCACTGTTGCAGCCAAAGGTTTCCATGAGCGCCTGCAGACTGTCAACAGGGCAGAGTAAGAGTTTGTCATCCAAACTAAAGCTGGCCTGATGTCTATCTGTAGTTAAATACTGCCTGTGTTCAGTCAGTTAAGTGTGTGTCTGTGTGTGTGTATCAGTTCCCTGCAGGTACGCGTCATGAACGATCAGCTCATGTACTTGGAAAGAGCCTTTATAGACCCCCTGGGACTACCTGGCAGACCCTTCTACAGGTTAGTCTCACACACAGAAGCACATTGCCAAATCTGAAACCACTAGGTTGTAGTGTGGATGATGTCACCGCACACTTCCATAAAGCATTGTCTTTTTAAACTGTGTGTGAGTGTCTGTAATCCCTCCTGGTGAATTCATGAACACTACCTCACTTCTCTCCTTTCAGACATGTGATTTTTGCTCCCAGCAGTCTTAATAAATACGCAGGGGAATCTTTCCCTGGGATCTATGATGCATTGCTTAGCACTGAGAACTCAGCTGACCCGAGGAAGTCCTGGGAGGAAGTGAAGCGTCAAATCAGCATCGCAGCATTCACTGTTCATGCTGCTGCGATGACCCTAATGCCACCTGCATGAAGGATACACACACACATGCACAATCTACATTCATCAGAAAGTGAAGAGGAGAAATACACTTTCGGCTGTTCACACAGCGATGGACAATCCAGTGAATCTATGAGCACCAACATCTTATTGGCCACAGCCATAACTTATAATTTAAAATCTTGTCATTTTTTTTTTTTTCTGGCTACAAGGGAGTAATACAGGTAAAAACTCTAGTTGAATCTTCACTAGAAACAAAGTAATGTTTAGTTTTACTGTGTCAAATATTGTATGATAATTAACAATAATGTATTATGATTGTATGATATATATAATGTTTCTGTATTTTTTCTCCCCAACAATGACAGCAGCTAAAATATGCAGGACAAATCCTTTTAAAAAATAATTCAAATGCAGTACCTCACCATGGTCATACTCAGACCTGTACGGGCCCATATGATTGGCTCAGTCCTCTTCAGAGCCACCTCCATTGTTGCAGCCATCAGGTTCACCACGCTGCTCTTCACCTCCGCAGCCTGAGAGGAAGCAGTCTGTGGTTTTTGCATTGTACACATCTCTACTTTAAAAAATTCTCCTGAGATGGTTTGTTTTGTTTCCAGTGTTTTATAAAATTAATACATAGCATCCAGGGTTTTCTGATGTTACCACTAGGTGGCGCAAATGTCTCAACTTTAAAAGTTGCTGCCCACACATTTTAAAACAAACAATGACTTTTGATCATTCATATTATACAGAATGAATGGTGTACAACTATCAGCACTTTTTCATACCCTATATTGTTTATTATTAGTATTAGTTCTACTACATTCATGTCAATTTATTAATACAATTCTACCATCAGCTCTGCCATCCGTACAGCTACAACCTCAAACTTTAGATCCTTTCTGGTGACAGAGAGATACTATGCAAACGCCATACAGATGTTCACCTGGAACAGTCAGACACATACAACAGAGGAGTGCACGTCAGAATGACAGGACAATTTGTGTATATGAAAATGAGAGCCTGCTTTCACATTTCAATGGCTATGTTTTTAAAGAGAACTGGGCACAGGAGCGTAACGTGAGCACATGTGAACAACTAAGAACATGGGCAGCTAAAACAGAATAACTCCCTCCAATGGTCAACTAAATCATCAACCAGCACTTTCTGGTCAAAAACTGGAAGAACTGGAGAACCTGCCACAGCAGAAAACGTAATCAGGTGCAAACACATTCCCCACAAACGAGACCGTCGGCACCACAAAAGTCTGACAATGAACTGTCAAAGAGACTAAACTGTGGAAACTAACAGCACCAGCGGTCAGGTGATCGTGTTTGGCTGGAGAGCAGAATTGAAACCATGTGTTATTATTGTAGGTACATTTTTATCATTGGACTATATTTCACGTTTGTAACGTACATTTCTTGCCTCTACAGGCATCAAAAGTGGATAATATTTCTACTGTTATTTGTAGTATTACAGGGTTCTCTATATTACAGTGACGATGTGTCTGGTTTGTTGAAACAATATTTAAAGTCATGAGATGACAGGGGTATAATGCTTTATAGCTGATACTAAAAACCAACAATGACAGTGGCTGTTTCTCAGTTCTGGTTACGTGACCCAGTATATTTACACATCGTCATGTTTGATGAGCAGACACCGGTTTCGTGACCAAACAACCTTTCACAATGTTCCGTGTCTCAGTTTGGATTTGCATATGATATGTGAAAATGAAGGGGGTTTTTTTGCTGCTGGTGGAAAAATTTGTTTCATTTTATTTCCGTTTGGGTGAGTTTTCCTACTGTAACATGAAATTAAAGCTGAAATAGTAACCAGGGTGAGAAGCGTTATGTTCAAAATACATCATTTTAAAGCCTGTAATTCACTTGCATAACACAGGACATAAACAACCTGCCACATCTGCAGCAGAGAAAGTCATCCCTCCACAAGGTCCATTCAGCAGGTACATCTGCTAATGGCAATCATGTGAGCTAATCAAAAAGTAGCTAATAAATTAATATAGTAAAGCAGTGAAAATCTAGTGCCCAGAATGAAATGGTGGTTCCTCATGTGCCGTTTATTTAATTGACAACATGAAAAGAGGACTCTGAGTTGTGGGTATGTTTCTTTAGTGAAGGAGGGAGGAGGTAAGCAGCTCTATAAGGTCATGTGCTTGTCCACATACTCACAGCCCAACAAGTCGTCTTTGATCAGGTGAGTTCAGCTCAGATCCAACCTATACACGATAAGAACTTTAATTATGGTGTTTAATTGTTTAAAATGATACAGATACTATGAGTGTTAGTCAGATCCATCTATCCATTGTCTTCTGCTTATCCGAAATTGGGTCACGGTGGGTGCTGGAGC
>JAUMHF010000005.1:12431234-12473673 GCA_032359275.1 Microctenopoma steveboyesi | reverse complement strand
ACACGGGGAGAACATGCAAACTCCACACAGAAAGGCACCCGGCCGCCCCCGGGACTCGAACCCGGGTCCTTCTAGCTTCCTTAAAACATGAGTTTGATAAATGACTAATTTTTCTGCATCTCTCTCGTGTTTTGTTTCCTCTTATTTCGTATTAGAGGTCATGGCTCAATTCTTTCATCTCTGTCTGCTAACAGGTAGGTTTGATTGTTCAGAACATTTTTAGAAATCTAAAATTTTGTGTTATATCTCACTAAAATAAATATTTCACTTTGTGTTTTATTGTTATCAGATACCACCTATTGTTGTATTTTAGATTATTATTTATGTAGTCCCTTTGTTTTACTAAAGCCTTATTACATTAGAATTTACAAAATAAACATAAATAAAACACAAAATAATAAAAAGTAATTTTTTGTGTCATATTGATGTGTTGCAGCAACGATCAAGTTAGCGTCAGTTTCAGCTGCAGGTTCAGATAAAAACATTTCCCTACCAAGCAGCAGCTGTACAGCAGTCCAATGCCAGAATCCTCATATTCAAGAATTTCTAAGTAACATCAATCTGAATAACAGCCTCTGTCAACTTCCCAATGGGACCTACTGCTGTGAATCCTCTACTTATGTCGTGCAGCTTAATGTAGTTCAAGGTGAGCATGTTAATCCTTTGACCAGCTGTATTATCCCCATAATCAAAGTAGAACATGATTACAGACTTTAAATGTTTTAACTATTTGCCAAAAACATGTGAATTTGTTTGTTAAGACAAACAGTTTTCTTTATTTGACCCTAGCGTGAGAAACTAAATTTAGAAAATACGGAGGGAATTAATAAATTAATCTATTCCTTAAGTTACTTCAGTCTGTCTGCACTTTTCCCTTTAATCTGACAACTTACTTTCATTTACCAGGTAGTACCAAGTACAGACACAAAAGAAAGAATCACAATGCAAAGTGTGACTGTAAAACAGCCTGTGCAACTACTCAAACCTGCTGCTACTTTACATTTAATAAAAGGTAAATTTCAGACAGAAAAAAGCCGTCAGCATGTTTGTTTCAGAAAATTTTAATTGACAAGAAAATACACCGAGCAAAATGTCCCTGCTGCTCCATATGATTCAGTAAAGGTTTGTAATCTTTTTTTTTTCTACAGCAAGAAAAAATGTTCAGCATCAACTGAAGGTCAACTGGACATAAACCTAATTGATAACTGGATCTCAAAATACAACTGCTATAAACTACATGGTAAGTAATTTATATTACATTTTAAAATCATAAAATGTTCTTTTACCAAATCATTAAAAATTGAAAATAAAATCATTGAAAATAAAAATTCAATACTTAAGATTCCAAAATTGTACCCATGGTAAATTCTGAAAGTGTTGATTCATAATATTAATCCAAATGTTATTTTTGGCTTGTACAAAATGGTTTGCTACTTAAATGTATGTAATATTATATAGTTTAACAAATGTTTATATTAAATGTATAAAGTATTTTTGTATTCCTACATGTTTGAAGAATTACAGACAGTGAATGGCAGTAATGGTGAGTCAGTGGGCTTGTGGTGCAGAAACAGAGGAATGACAAGCATCATTTTATAGCCTTGTGTGAGTGAGCATTTCTAAGAACAGTTTCAGGGTCAAGACTAGATTATAGAGTAGAAGTAGGATTTGCTCAGTGTTAGGGAAAGAGGCTAGAGAATGACTGACTGTGTGTCCTGACATGCAAAACGTTCAGTGTCACCTTTTTTGCATGATGATACAGGTCTCTCGTTTTATGAGGAACCCAAAACTTGGATTGCTGCTTTGCAGCATTGCCACACAAAAAATGCCACCTTAGTTCAAATCAGCAACAACACAGTGGACAACGAAGTGAAAAGTCTTCTGCAAAATCACCAGCTGAATGAGACGTGGATCGGTCTGGAGAGGTCCATTTTTGCCTGTAATGCTACTTGGAAGTGGATTTCAGGGGATATTGTTCAACCTGATAAGTGGAACACCAGCACTGTTCCCAACTCTGTAAACAAATACTGTGGAAAGATAATCCGGGTTAAAAACACACAAACATACAGGTGGTCGGATGCTGACTGCTTTGAAGAGTTACCATACATCTGTCAAGGTAAGGTGTTAGTTTGAGCCCAAATCGTGCATTCGATTGTTTTGTTTTTATCTCAGGTTAACTTTGTCTCTTTAATTTCAGCAGGTGCTGCATAAAGATCAAACCAGACCCTACACAAGTCATACTCTTTGTTTTTTATCTTCAATGAATATTAAGGATTACTGTTTTTTTACGTTTTCTTCCTTGTGAAATGAAAATGTAAGCACTGTAACATGTTGCAGATGTTTGTCTACTATCATTATATATCACTATATATACTATAAACATAACCAGAATTAATTAACGTTCTACTTATTATGTTTAAATACATTTCTTTCAACAAACATAACCATTTCACCAGAATATGATTTAAGCCTTGTAGCCTTGTAGATTTAGAGGCCTGGTAGCAGAGTGGTTAAGGCAGAGGGCTGGGATGCAGGAATACCGGGATTGATTTCCAGCTGAGTCACCCAGCCCATCCCCAAAACCAGGCGTGTCCCTGAGTGAGACACCCAGCGCCAGCTCCCCGAATGCGCCGCCTGTGGCTGTTTACTGAGAAAACTAATAAAGTAATTAATTCCTTAAGTCACTTCGGTCTGTCTGCACTTTTCCTTTCAATCTAACTGCAAAGTGTGACTGTAAAACAGCCTGTGCTACTACTCAAACCTGCTGCTACTTTACATTTGATAAAAGGTACATTTTAGACAAATAAAAAGATGTCAGCATGTTTGTTTCAGATCATTTAAATTTACAAGAAAATACACCGAGCAAAATGTCCCTGCTGCTCCATATGGTTCCTACAAAATACCTGAAAACACACAGAGCAAATGCAGAGAATAAGTTTTGTTGTAACATGTGAAAAACTGTATCAATGACAATAAAATGGATTCTTCTTCTTCTGAAATCAAAACCCATTAAACAAAGCCACACATATCATAACTCTTCTCTCTCCTTTTGTAAACTTTAAATCCACACAAAAACAAAAGTACCAATGAAAAGCACCGACTGACACATGGGTTTTTCCTTTAGGAAGTGGTGGTGCCACATTCAAATGTTTTCACAGTTCCACCTTCATACAACACTATATGTGCTGTTACATAAACCTCTGTGTTCTCTTTCAAACATTCGTCTCAGTGTCTCACTATGGGGACGCTCTCTCAGTGTTATCCTCAGGAGCCTCTTTTCCATTACTCCAGCCATCATTGGCCGGAGTTGTGACACTTCACCACCCTTCTCTCCTATAAAGGGGGGTTGACGCAGCGTCACTCGTCATTCAAGATAAGCCCACCTCTTCCTCGCTTTACGCAAAGAGGGTGTTGTGGTGAGACACCTCACACATGTTGTCAGAGAACAGGGGCACGAAACAAGTAACCTCAAGTTCTCTTTCATTCGTCTCAGTGTCTCACTATGGGGAAATGCAGACTCCTGTATTGCCAGATAAGCCTATCTATAAGACCGACTGCCCATCCGCAAGGAATAATGTCAACACGAGCCCAAACTCAAGACAGCATGCGCCATAGACGAGGCAGCGACATCCAACTCATAAAATCAGGGGACTCCAAGGTGATTCTCAGGCCTAATCCTGCCTTTGTGCCTCACGGGTGTGTATTCCCTTAGAGTTGGAAGCATTTTATCCTCCTCCTGGGCAAACTGGGCTTCTCCCTTTGACATACGTCAGATGTTATGAGTTGGAAGTCTTGTCGTCTATGGCGCATGCTGTCTTGAGTTTGGGCTCGTGTTGACATTATCCAGTCATATAGATATCAGAGAACGGGGGTTATGAAACAAGTAACCTCAAGTAACCTTTCTGCTATCAACAAACGCTGACTCCTGTGAATTGTTCTACATGTTTTGTTTCTTGCTGTAAAATTCAATTTCCTAAATAAAAATACAAGTAATTATAAGCACTTTAATGTATTTCATTAAAATGTCATGTATCTGAAAAAATAACAAAATGATTTAATAATATTTAATGAAATAAAATCTGTTGTCATATTGCATTTTCACTAGTGATTCTAAGACATTGCAGCCATAATGTAGTTTCACAGAACAGAATGCACAAAGTAAGTACATTCTATTCAAGTTCTATTATGTGTTTTCAGTGTTTGAGCGTCACAGTTTGATCATGACACACGAAGACGACACTTAAACTCGACTACCTCCATGATGTGCAAAGGTCACGTCAATATAAAGTGACACTGATTTTCACGATGTGACTCACTCGTCTTCCTGGGTCATCTCTCTGAGGCACTCTCTTAAGTTTGCCACTCTGTCTGCTGGAGCTTTCTGTATTGTCTGTTCCAGCAGCCGCTGCACCTCATCCACACCTCCCACCTTCGGAGCGTTGTGGTGGTAGAGGTACCCACTCAGCTGATTGTCGTGGCAGTCTGGGGAAAGCATGCCGCACAGAAAGCGCAGGAACATGTCATAGTAGCCCAGCTCAGAGCTGAAGGTTCGTGCCAGGGCACACTGGATGAGGCCTGCTGCTGACTTGGTCTGATACTTGGATGTGAAGATCTTGGGCACTTGCAGAACTCCAGAGTCCAGGACGTTCTTAGCCTCTGTGCGGAACATGGTGAAGACGTACAAAGCAGCCATGAACTCCTGGAAGAGTAAGACAGTGGGGTGCTTTTTAGAAAATATGTTTTCATTTCATTTTCATTTGTTCTCTGATCAAAACGTGCTGTAAATGCTAGTTAACATACCCACATAGGTGGCGAGTTTCATTATAATGTTATAATAATATTTCAAACATAATTCTACCTGAAACGTAAAGTGTATGAAGCAGAATGTCCTCCTTCCAGAGGACGAAGCAGGGAGCTCTGTGCACAGGCCAGACAACACAGTGACCTCTGTCAGCTTCAGACTGTGCTCTTTGACGTCCTCTTCGTAAAACACACCAGTATTCTTCTCTAGCATCTTATGGGCCATCTTCCCCATCTTCGTCAGCAGGTGTTTCTCATCATTAGTCCATTTCTGAGTAAAAAGGAGAAATCAACAAATCACTACACTGATTTTAATTTATCCCTTCGTTAAAAGGGCACAAACACATTATATGGCACAGTGTGAACACATGGTAAAAATAATAGATTCAATAGAACATATACATTTCAGGACAAGAAATAAAGAAAAAACAAATTAACAACAACTAACAACTGGCAGAATAGTGACACTATTTAGAGCATTCAAGGCAAAAAGCCACAGACTTATAGGCATTACCAGCTCATTTTCGTTCTTCCCGTAGTAGAACTGCAGCCTGCGATTGGTCTGGACGATCAAAATATTGACATAGAAAGGTGTCAGCCTGGGGGGGTACTCCCCATAGCCGTGATAACGGTAGCAGCGCTCAAACACTGTGGCCACCATCCAGGAGGCGAAGGGCTGGCGAGCAAGTATTTTGAGTGTTGGCAGACGCTTATAGTGGTCCACAATTTTGGCGGCTAAAGCTGCATTGCTGAAGCGTCTGGTCAGGAAGCTGTCGATCATCTCATCACTGGAGGAAGAAGTGGACAAAAGGATGGACAGAAAGTGGACTTAAATAGACTGGTTAAAATAAATTTCAGTTCAAAAGTATTTAAAATATTATGTTGAGTTCAAATTGAAACAGGAACAATAAAGAGATCAGATATGACCGTCACACACTATTCAGACAAACAGAAAGACTGTAGATCCACACAAACCTAAAGCCCTGTATCTCTGTGACGACGTCTATGAATTGAGATGGGATTTGTGAGACAGCCGCCGCTCTCCCCAGGATCCAGACACAGGCACCGCGCAGCACCGTACCCCGAATGATGTTTACTATCAGGGTGTCAGTATGTGCTTTGGTGTTGTTGTCATTTATTACTGGAGCTTTCTGGAGAAGCAGAACAAGACGATGGTCAGTTTCTGGGTATCATAAGCTAAATATAAAGCAGTAAATAGAAAATATCCCGACTGCTCCCTCGACCACACATAATTTTTAAATGATCATTTTCTTTTTATAAACAGCCAGCATCCATGGGAAAATTGTACTTTTTTCAGCTACACATTTGATTGGCTCTCAGCTGTACAAGGTCACGGATTCATACCTCCCAGTCCAGATGAGCTTGGTAACAATCAAAGGAGTCCATTATGATGAGAAATTTACAGTCCTCTTCTTCTAGGTAAGTCATGTCTTTGCACTCCGGGTGATAATACTCTATCATTTCCATGATGGACATCTGCTCTTTGTCTCGCAGAATCCAGAAAGTGCGGAATGAAAGTTTGATGACAAACTGCAGATCCTGAGAAAGTAGAGACAAATAAAATAGAACATTTTAAAACACAAATGCATAGTATAGCAATATTTTCAGAACTATGGATAACTGCACTGAGAATAGAAATTTACTGCCTGCTTCTCTGTGCTCAACAAATGAACACTGTTTGTCGTCGATCACTGAAAAAGTGTGTGTCTTTGTGGAATCTCACCTTATTAGCACGCAGCTCGGCCCAATCCAGGGAAAATTTAGCTACTGAGACAGAGAAGCCGATTCCTGGAATCCCAGTGGTCACCACCGTTCTCACTGGACTGCCGTCATTTTTCGGTAGTCTGAAAAGATTATTCAAACTAATGAAGGTGTCAGCACTCGGAACCCGGAGAGGCGACACAGGGCATCGCCTGAACTCATGTGATGGGTCGACTCCCCCGCAAACAGCGGTGGAAATTTGGGGTTCGACATAGATTGTGTCTAGAAGATTCTGCTTTCCCGGTCGAACAACCCCCTCACGGATAACTTGATGCTTTCTGATTAAATACTGCTTCAGATGAAATCGCATCAGCACTGGTGGTGGAGAAAGACACAGAGGAAAATAAGTAAGCAACACATATTCTCACCATGTTCCTTGAGAACGTTTAAAATAAAATACATTCTAAATTTTAATAAATTTGGAATTTATTGCAAGAATGATCCTCCTTAGCTCACACACAGTGCTGTCATGTTGTTGCTGTTAAAATGAAAATATCACCAGTATCTGTACTCTTTCCATGATTAGTAGGTCTTGTTCTCAGGAATGAGAGAACAAGTCCAACTTTCATTTTTCATTTTTTCTTCTCATATATTGAAACCTAAATTTAGGCCTGTCACACACCCACCTCCTCAAATTCATGACAGAAATAAGTCTCCACATGTACAGAAACTACACTCTCCGTCTGTAATGCCACTTTTCTTGAAAGATGGAACATAAGAACAGGAGTGCAGGTTTCAAAGATCATAGAACAAGCTGCCTAACTCTGTCCTACATGCTCTTTGTTTTTCTGTATTTCTTTCTTCCTGACTTAGCTATTTATTACGCTTTTTACCTCATTTGTTAGTAGCTTTAGATGAAAGCAACTGCCAATTTAATAAATGTTACTTACCTCTCTTGCACTGTAACCGTAGTTCGTCAGCCTCTGCTTTCTTGTTAACACTTTCTAAAGTACTTATTGTATGCAACAGAGAACGATCCTGGCCTGCAGAACAGAATTTGGATAACTCTTAAAGCACTGAGCACAATTAACAGTATATGGTATATTAGTAAATCAGTTAGATCATCTCTGTGATCAAGCCTCACTCCTTGTTTGAACAATACACTTTGCTCTGTCGTTCACGTTATAAGGGCACACCACCCAGATTAGGAGCATTGAACTTTTTCAACTTTACTTTGCAAGCAAAGCTGATTGTAACACTGTGATGAAGCATTGTTTACTCTGCCTACATAAAATCACTGTGCTTTCTTACCAAGGATTTCCAGGATCCTGTCCACAAAATCAAGAAGGTCTCCCTCCATTACTTGCGTGTGAGTTATGCCTGGCTCCCACTGGTAAAACCACATCTTAAATTTAAATAGTTCCTCCATGTTGAGGCGTGTCAGAATATCCTGGATCTTCTACAGACGGACAACAAACAGAATATTAGTATGTTTGTATAGATTATTAAACATGAATGTGCCTGTAACACTATATCTCTGTATAATTTATTAAGTTAACATGGCTCCTCAGTCCAAGTCCAAAACAACAACTTGTAGAAGACATAAAGATTAGCTATGGCTGCCTGATTAATGCTCAAACCTTAAATATATGGGGCAGGTCCTGCTCTGGGTGTAGTCTGCCAGGCTGACCGTACTCATCAGCTTGCATTTCATCATCTGGTTCAACAGGCTCAGGTGGCTCTGGGGAATTAGTTGTTAAAATGTCATCCTCCATATCCTCCTCTTCTTCATCTTCTGGAACATCTCCCAGATCAGAAGACCTAAAAGAGAATGGGAGGCCTCAGAGACACAGCTAGAAACTGCACAGCAACAGTCAAACAGTGATCACATTAAGATCATACTTTTGAGATTATCTCATGTAAAGAAATACAATAAAACAACTACTGTAAATAATTTTACCATTAGAGAATACTGCTATAATGTAAATCATGACATTGATCTGAATAAAAAAACTCAAACAAAGCACCTGGTATCAATGACAACAGCACCTGGTGGTCTGGTCTGCTCTGTGGTCATAGTGTAAAGGGTCTCTGGAGACTCTGAGCGAAATTGCTGGAACCTGCAAGACAACATGAAAAGTACAGTCAGCGTTAGAGCTTTGGACTTCATGTTCACATTGCTCTCTAACTGAAGGCACCACTGCTTTGCAGAAGTCAGGTCCAATAAAAAATCAGGCATGTGTTGGTCTCTACAGAAAAATGTTCAAATGTGGCATTTCCAAGTTGATTCTGCACTTGACAAGGTCCAAAAACACAAGCACTAAAAGGAAACATTCATTAGACTGTGACAAGGGCAGAGAAATCAACCCAAATCCTGATATCACCTCCAGGAGCTTTGTATCTTCTTGTGTTAGTCGTCTTATTTTTGGCATAATAGTGGCAACCTTTACTCTTAAGTTAAAGTGGGAACCCTGGATTTGGAAATAAGCTCCTCCCATCATTCAGTGTGTAAATATGCAACAAGTGGCTTTTAAATCTCAGCTAAGTGACTTTCAGACCACACAAAAATTAAATGAAGCCAAATCTGTATAAACAATAGGAACACACGTCTCAAAGCACTAAACTATGAAACAATACCTTGTCCCCTCATGAGCAGTTGATTCAGGTAATACAGGTACTACAGGAACAGCTTCTTTAGTTCCCTTCTCCTCCTCATCCTCCTCTTCCTCGTCCATCTCATCACTTTCACTCTTCATTGATCCATAGCTGGAGGGTGGCCTCATCCATTTTTTCTTCTTTTTCTCCTCCTCTTCATCATCATCATCATCTCCTCCATTCTCATTTCTAAAAATCCTAATGGGATTGAAACAGAGCTCAACTATGTAAGTGGGTGAAGAAAAGAATTAGATTTTATGTGTCACAAAATATAAATGAACAATCTGATAAACACAGGTAGTTTTATAAGTGACTGACCTAAATTGCACAAATTGTTATTAGGCGTGGTGGGGGACTACATATTTATTTACCTAACAAATATATTAATACAATACCACATAAGTACACCGATGCAAGTAAAAGTCAAAAATAAAAAACATTATCATCTGTATGGTTAGTTAGTATATATTTATTATGTATTATAAGTTAAACTACTAAATAAATATTGCAGAGCTATGGGACGAATATGAAATATTAAAATAATGTCCTGTATATGTAGATATTCTTCATCTTTTGCAACTTGTACTTACTAGTAGTTTAACTAATAATAACGTTTTCTATAAGCATTTTGTACGTTGTGTATGCCTTTTATTTAGTTAGAGGCTAACTAGAAACTGTTGTCAAATGAGTGCAACCTAGTGAAGTAACATTTGGGAAGTAACGCAACAGAGTACAGTGTTTCTAGAAAGAAGCCATAGTAAAAGAATGCATTCATACATAAAACATGAATACAGCTAGGCAAGCTTTGTTCAAAAGCATGTCCTTTCTTTCCATATCTTAAATGTGAAGTTAGTGAAGAACAGTGCTAGTTATTACAAAATGTGCGAGGCTTGACTTGATGTCAAGTGTCTAAGAAATGTCTGACAACACCCACCTTTCTACCTCTGTGTCTGGATCCATGCCTCTGGTTTTCACAAAACCTCACAGAGCGCAAATGTACAGTAAATTTAAATAACAAAACTGGTCTCTACTTGGTACGACAGCTTTGTAAAATTGTCTGAAGGCTAAAGCCACAGTGCTAACGTCCCATTAGCACAGTTCGAGCTTCTCGCTCTCAGGTAGCTATGATGACGCTAACTAAAAATAAAATAAAACTGAAGACACTGCCGATAAATTATAAAAAGGACAGAAATACTATCACACTACCATTAAAACACACTAAACTGTGAGAAAATGTCACCGAATACTCATTTTAACTTCTCGTTTCAAAGTTTCGGTTTTTTATCGGTCTGACAGACTACTTCCGGGTCCTTCAGAATAAGGGCGGTAACATCCACATTAAGGACGCACAAACTATTCATCCAAAAATGACTTTTACATGACAGAATTCCAGATTCATGTGCAGTATAGTATAAATTTAGATGTTTGTTTAAAATATTCTGTGATCAGAGCAGAGTACCTGCATACTAATAGCTGTGGACCAGGGTTTCACTCATAACATCCAACCATCTTCCAAACTGCTTGTCCTCATAAAGGTCGCTCACTCACAACAGTCACATCATAACTCACTTCACATTAAAGCCAGAGAAACGTCTCCTTTTTTACATTGCTTCAGACTTCAATCTGCTTTAACTCTGACCTGCAAAACCTCGAGGTTCTTCTATGTCCAGACAAAGTAGAACTGGCCTCTCATTGAGAAAGTTTACATGTTTTTTGTCTTGTTTTACAACTGCAGAGATAAAAAACAGAGGGATGTTGTGTGGGTGAAGGGACCGTGACAACTTAAGCCCGTTTACCAGCAATATCCAGGTATTGTTACCATCTTATCGATATACATCGAATCCAGCTAAAAGGAAACTTAAAATTAATGGTTATTCATTGGACACAAGGGGCAAAACACATTTCCTAACTTTAATATGCATATAATTTCTTCTGAGAGCAGCCAGAGACACAAGCATTTAAAAAAAAACCTCTGCCTTGAGTTAAAAGTTGAATATTGCCCTCACTGTATTCTTGGCTGGAAGAACTGAACCCTACTTATTTATGCCAATGCTATCAAAAGAGCAATAAAATTGGAGAGATCTCAAGTAGTATCAGTGTCATTTAAAATTGTTTATTGATGCACATGCAAATATAATACACAGAAAATAAAGGTAAATTAAGACAAGACTGTAAAAAGTCCTGAAAGACAACAATAAAAGTGTAATTGTGAAAGAAAAGAAGTAAAACAGTAAAACTGAACGCTCTGAACAATCTGAACCGGGAACCAGTCCTCACAGATTTATCTTTCGCATTATCTGTGAAATAAAAGAGAAAAGGAATCTGGTTAGAACAAAGCTCACAGAGATGCATGTAATATAAAATATATTTAGTTTTAATATGAGACACATGAACACCCAGTGATTTTCCATGAATAAAAGACACCATAATAGACACGAGTGTTGCACCAGTGTGAGAACCACCAGTCTCCACACCTCCACATAGACTATATTAAAGTTGAACCTTTTAAGATTTCCAGCAGGGTTTTCTTCATTTATAACCACACGCTTCTGAAAACAGTGTTTAAATTCACTAGTCACAAAGATGCCAGTAATTAAGGTACACGTCAAATTAAAAGCACTTTAAGACAATTGTCCTGCAAAACATATTAGTACTAATTATCGTTTAATTCACGGTGTTGACTTCATTTAGGAGACTGTGGAAGTTGTGGATGTAAACTAACGAATCACTGCATCCTTCAATAAACAATTATTTCAGAGATACAAACATTCTTTAATACATAGACGAGAAAACTGTGTTACAGGCAAAATACCAATACAAATAGAAATATATTGGGAGTCTTTTAAACAGTGGTTATTCCTTAATTTTATCTGTGCTAAAATGTGGAGGCCACTCTCACAGTACAATTAATGACAAATCTAACTGATATTTGAGTATCTAACCTTTGTACAGCACTGTACCCTAACGACACTCACAGCAGAGGACAAATTTCGTTGTGAAATGTATTCAATGACAAAGTCGATTCTTCTTCTTTATATAAACAATGCAGCCTGAATGTCTCACATTTCTTGTTGTGCCAGATGAAAGTTACTGTAATGTGTGTGCATGTGTGTGTTTACCTTGCGTGCACTACCCGTCAGTCCAGGAGACTTTGCAGACCTGCTGGAAGTTGGTGGAGACTTCTTATGTGCTTTAGTTGACACTTGTGGTGTCTTAAAGTTGCCAGCTTTTCCTGCTCGTCCCAAACCAGCACGAGAATTTTCTGAAGGAACGCTTTCATGGCACCTGCGTGCAGTTGTCTGAGCAGGAGACTTCTTTGAAATTTTGCCAGGGGATTTCCTGGTGGAGTTGCGTAGTTTGTTCAGGCCTTTCTTTAGGTAGTTGTTGGTTTTAGGGGTGTTGTCAATGGTGAACATCATAGACTGCCTCCGGTCAGCCTAAGACAAGAGTACAAGTTAAACTTAAGTTAATGAAGCAGATGGAACATCGGCCGGCTAATATTTTCCATTATAGCAATCCAAGTTCCAAGATCAACAGCATTTGCTCTGATCACCTGAATCCTTCCACATTTTTTGAGGACAATGTCCAACATATGCTATAATTTGTGGTAGGGGTACTGCTACTACTGATTACTTCTTTAGTTTGACTTATGAGCAGAAGTTTAGCAGAGGAATACTAAAAAAAACTTAGGCTTAAAGTGGTTAATTCCAGGCGGCTGTACATATTGCGTAGGATATGTTACACTTACTGGACTGAGAACAGGACGAAGCTGAGAACTGGACAGTCCACTGTTCACGTTTTTGTTTTTGGGAGTCAGGGGACGGGGGAAGCAGCTGGCCTTCACCTTTTTCTGTCAGGGTAAGATGAGTAAGAACAGGTTGGTAAAAAGTCCCATTTATTACTTATTCTGTTACATTAGATGTGGCAAATATTACTTTGCACACTAATGCAGACTAACCTCAGGTGAAATCTGATGTACAGATAACATAGATGAAGCCTGCTTTGTGCGATTCGGGCTTCTCAGATGAGCAGAGCTCACAGTATTCGATGACAGCTGACCGGGCATCAAAGACAAACGGTGGGATCGAGTGCTGGCTGCAGCGCCCGTCTGACCCACCATGAAGGAGTGCCGATGGGAGACGAGAGAGTCTGTAAGCTGGCTGGGCATCATGGACACCCGTCGGATCGTGTCTGATGGATCTCCTGTACGAAGCTCTTCGTCCGTGAAAATGAATGCACTACCACGGAGAGCCTAAAAGAACACACAGAAACAGGCTTAATAAAACCAGTGGAAAGAGAAAGAACAAAGGCAAGAATATGGGGAAAGTGACACTGAACCCAAAAATGCCCCCAGATGTTTAGAGCAGATCATGCGCTGTTGCCACCTCGGGCAGGCATGTTGATGGGTGAAATGTATTAAAAGACAACATGCGCATGTTAAATGCTGTATAAAAACATTTTGAAATCAGCCACTGAAGCAGCTCCTAGCCATAAACGATTACAAGTTGAATAGATCTTCAATGTGTATGTGTGACTGTAGGCCTGTCATGCTCGGTGTGTATGCAAGTGTTCCTCTGTCCTCACCTCAGACTCAACAGGGTAGCTGCTCTTCAGGTGGGGAAGGCAGGCCTTGTTCCTGGCCTGCAGCTCTGCAATTCTCATCCAATCTTCAGGTCCGCCGTCTGGCTCATTCTCTGTCCTTACACAGAATGTACTAGCAGCTAAAAAGAAAAATATGTAAAAAGAATATTTAAAAAAAAAAGTTCTGTAACTGCTCTCCCTCTTTACTTTCTCACCCTCCAGTGAGTCACGATGATATCAACTTACACTGTGAATGAACTGTGCTCCGTCTCAACCCTGGAAGACTGTTGAGCGGGTCTCTGGCAGCACCAATGATTTTGGCAGGTGTGCCAAACAGCTCCATAGACACAGCTCGTGCAGAGTGGGCACTTGATAGGTTTGGTTGGGACTGAGCTGATGCCAGACTATAGAAAGTCTCCTCATCTTCACCAAAGTTTGGAGGTTTCTACACATCAGAGTTCAACAGTTAACAGGTAGAACAAGCAGATGGGTTTGACCATCTCAATGTTGTAATACAAATTATTTTACTGTAATAGTACGCACTAGGACAATGGTGTATTACTTAAAGATTAGTAAAAAGGGATTAGTAAAAGACTGTTTGACCAACCCTGAAAATTTAAAGCGTCATAATTAAATTAATTATATTTGAGAAGTAGTAAGATAAGTTGATATTAACATGCCACCACAGTGTGTGTTACGGTAAATATACAAAAAGTCAATGATAGTGATCTGAACTCCCACCACCTTGGTCATCATGATGTTTATAACCTGCGTGGTCCTGCGTCGTTTGACAGATGATGTTGGATTTTTCTGGGCTGAATACGCTTCCATATTGTGCCCTGTACTCATTCTGGGCAGTAGAAAAAAACACATTTGTGAGTATAAGTAAGTGAGAGTTTACAAGGCAGTAAAAATATCCAAAAAACAGATTTAAAAAATACGTTATAGAGAACCTAAGGTAAGTAACTCATTAGTTACACCCTGGTAAAACACACAGCCTGAGGAAATCATGTATTATTTTTGTGCTCATTTATTGGATTGAACTATAAAGAAAAGTACTTAAACAATTATACATTATGAACTAAGACTTTCTTTTTACTTTGATCATACCAGTTCCTTAGTTGTTGTCAGATTTTCAAATTTCAATTAAAGAAAAGCATAACAGATGCAAGCAAGAACACCTAGTGCTTCACTAGGTTCTGGTGTATTTAATATTTAGTGCTTTATTTGTATAATTATTGTATTTTATTGTATACTTCAGCTGTTTATGTTGTATACTTGCTGTTTGCTTAATATAGCCTTCTTTGTCTTGTTTGGTAGACTAGACTCCTCTTATCACACCTCCTTTGACTGCGTGCCATGATGTTTTTTAAAATTGAATGATTTGAGGTAACATGCATGGTCTTTGTGTAGGGAGACGTAGACTTACCTGCTGATTGGTTTTGTGTTAGGAGTAAAGTACAAGGTTTCCAGCGATTCAGTCTGTAAAGCCCGGCGTTTGGCTGCCAGACGCTCTGAACTGCGAACTAATGGTGTGCTTGATTCTTCAGGTGCTAAAAGTTTCCTGCAAAGGAAAAAAAATACAGTGTGTCTGATTCTAGATTTCTATTCTATTTCTAGCATCGATACTCAGACAATGTTCCGCTTCATAAAGCCAATGTGATCACTTAAATAAGACTCGCACAGACACAGCAGGGACGTCTAACCACCCAGAGTTCTCCCGATCCGTCACATTGACATATAATGCTAATCATGTGCAAGGAACGTTTACCTCGTGGTGTTCAGAGAGTCTTCTAGAGAGCTGTGATCCAGACTGTCAGAACTCATGGTCCTCTTCGCCTGTGCTCTCACATCAACAGCTGATGTGCTGGGAACCTCCAAGTAACACGACTCTGTTGATTTGACTTCATTACTATGGATTTTATTCTGTGCCCGCAGATTACGGTCAGCGAAGGCCAACTAAGGTAAACACACACAGTGATGGAGATCAGGGGAAAATGAATCAACTGTAAAGCTTATTTATTTTAAAACAGACCGGTTCAGTGTCATCCTAATGAGTAATGTATATTCCCTTTATGTAAAATAAAAAACAATACCAACCTGGGCCTCCAAACTGGCCACTGTTTTTAGAAGTGTCTTCTCACTGCTTTGAACTTTGTCCAAATCCAACTGAAGTTGCTTGTTTTCCATTGCAATAGTTTTGACATGGTGCTCTTTAACCTCTAAGGAGTGCCTCAGATTAGCCGTTTCCTCTTCGCTTTTCTGGAGAAGCTGCTTCTTGCTGTTGTAGTGACTCGCCGCCTTCTCCATCTGAGGCATTGTAATAAAACAAATACTTTACTATGTCACCGTTATTCCATCAATGCATTCTTGTCTATACTTGAATACTCGTCACATGACACCAAACTGATAAAACCAACTAGAGCCATACAAACTGTGCTGTAGCACCAAAAGCAGAAAATATAACGAGTAAATGTTTTATCTCAAAATAAATGTAAAATACACACACACACACCCACACCCACTTACCTGGGCCTTGTAGTGTTCTACAGCCACTGATTTAGCTGAGAGCTGTTCCTGTAGGTCTTTTATTTGCACCTCGGACTCTTTTACTTTTTCTCTCTCTCTGAAAAGTTTCTCATTTTCCATTTTCAGCATTTCCACCTCCTGCTG
The DNA here is from genome assembly GCA_032359275.1 of Microctenopoma steveboyesi. Taxonomy (NCBI): domain Eukaryota; kingdom Metazoa; phylum Chordata; class Actinopteri; order Anabantiformes; family Anabantidae; genus Microctenopoma; species Microctenopoma steveboyesi. The sequence continues at coordinate 12,457,242 of JAUMHF010000005.1, read as the reverse complement.
TAGCACAGATTCGAGTTTACGGCAGGCTGCGTTTTCACTCTCCATTGCCTGTTTGGCCTGAGTAAGTCTCTCTGTCTTAGTGATCAGGGCTTCAGTTTGTTTCTCCAGAGATTTTCTGTCCTTTTCAGCCTCTAATATCTTTGCCATAAGTATTTTGTTTTCAACGAGAGTCTCTTTTTGCTTTAAAGTAGCAGCCTGCAGCTCCTGAACTACCTCTTGTAGCCCGAGGGCTGCAGATTCTTTGTGTTGGGTCAGCTCAGCATTTACAGAGTGCAGCTGCTGCTGGACGATGTCCATCTGCTGTGCACACTCCTGTTTCGTTTCAAGGAACATCTGCTCCTTAGCAGCAAGTCTCAGAGAAATGGTTTCCACCTCCAACTGAAGCTTCTCTTTCGCCTGAAGGAGATCGTCTTTCTCACAAAGAGATTGGTTTAACTTCCGAACCTCTTCCTTGTAGGTTTGAATCTGTTTCTGCAGAATCTCCACTTGTTCCAACTTCTCCTTTAGACCCTGGAGTGTCGCTTTCAGTTGAATATTTTCCTGCTGCTTCTGAGCCAACAGATGATCCTTTGATTGCATTTCATCTTCTACATTCCTCAGTGAGGACCCAAGTGTCTCTACCTGTTGTTTTAAACTTTGGATCTCTTTGTTAAGCAAATGTGACTGTTCAGAGCTGTCAGACTTTAACAGCACAATCTGCTCCTCTTTAGCATAGACCTCCGTTCTCATCTTCCTCACCATTTCCTCAGAGGCAGACAGCTGTTGTTGCAGGAGCTCTCTCTCATGGGCACTTTCCTGCTCTTGCTTGTTCAGAATAACCTGCTGAGCCTGAACTCTTTCTTCAGCCTTTGTAAGAGAACAGCTCATTTGATTTAGTTCATTTTTCAGCGACCTCGTCTCTTGCTGTAGCATGTCAGAATGTATGGAGCTCTCTTTTTTTAGCGTGACCAGTTGCTCCTCTTGAATCTGAATTTGTTCCTTAAGCTCTCTAATCTCCTTCTCAGAGGCCGTCATCATGGCTTTAAATGTATCCTTTTCCTGAGAAATCTCGAGTTCCTTCTGAGCCAGCAGCTTTTCTTGAGCCTGAGCCTGCTCTGTTGCAGTCTTTAGTGACTCATTCAAACTTTGCACTTGATGCTTAAAAGTTTGGATATCATCCTGCAGTATTTCCACCTCTTTGTGGCTCTCAACTTTTAACACAGCTAGCTCACTCTCTTTAGTTTGAATCTCCTCCTTCAGCTGATTAATCTTCCCCTCAAGATCAGCACTGCACTCTTTAAGTGCTGCAATCTGCAAAGCGTTCTGCTGCTCCTGCTTGGCGATCAAATATGCTTTGGCCTGAGCCTCATCCTTGGCGACCTGAAGAGAGCTGCTCATGCTTTGAACTTCTTGAGTTAGATGTTCGATTTCCCCCTGAAACAAGTCAGACTGTGTAGAAGTCTGAGACTTTAGCTGAACCAACTGTTCCTCCTTAGCACTCATCTCTGCATTTAGCCTCATCACGTCATCCTGAGATGCTGCCATCTGTGCCTGCAGTACCTTCATCTGCTGACTGCTCTGCAGTTGCTGTTCAGCAAACAGATTTTCTTTGCTTTGCAGAGTCTCCTCAGCAGACTCCAGTGAAGTAGTGAGATGTTCAACCCGTGTCTTCAAGTCTTGGATCTCTTGATTTAAAAGTTCTGCCTGCTCCGAACTTTGAGTTTTCATTACACTCATTTCTTCCTCTTTTGTCTGGATCTCCTCCTTCATGCCACTTATCTGCTCTTTAGAGGCAGACAGCTGTTGTTGCAGGAGCTCTCTCTCATGGGCACTTTCCTGCTCTTGCTTGTTCAGAATAACCTGCTGAGCCTGAACTCTTTCTTCAGCCTTTGTAAGAGAACAGCTCATTTGATTTAGTTCATTTTTCAGCGACCTCGTCTCTTGCTGTAGCATGTCAGAATGTATGGAGCTCTCTTTTTTTAGCGTGACCAGTTGCTCCTCTTGAATCTGAATTTGTTCCTTAAGCTCTCTAATCTCCTTCTCAGAGGCCGTCATCATGGCTTTAAATGTATCCTTTTCCTGAGAAATCTCGAGTTCCTTCTGAGCCAGCAGCTTTTCTTGAGCCTGAGCCTGCTCTGTTGCAGTCTTTAGTGACTCATTCAAACTTTGCACTTGATGCTTAAAAGTTTGGATATCATCCTGCAGTATTTCCACCTCTTTGTGGCTCTCAACTTTTAACACAGCTAGCTCACTCTCTTTAGTTTGAATCTCCTCCTTCAGCTGATTAATCTTCCCCTCAAGATCAGCACTGCACTCTTTAAGTGCTGCAATCTGCAAAGCGTTCTGCTGCTCCTGCTTGGCGATCAAATATGCTTTGGCCTGAGCCTCATCCTTGGCGACCTGAAGAGAGCTGCTCATGCTTTGAACTTCTTGAGTTAGATGTTCGATTTCCCCCTGAAACAAGTCAGACTGTGTAGAAGTCTGAGACTTTAGCTGAACCAACTGTTCCTCCTTAGCACTCATCTCTGCATTTAGCCTCATCACGTCATCCTGAGATGCTGCCATCTGTGCCTGCAGTACCTTCATCTGCTGACTGCTCTGCAGTTGCTGTTCAGCAAACAGATTTTCTTTGCTTTGCAGAGTCTCCTCAGCAGACTCCAGTGAAGTAGTAAGATGTTCAACCCGTGTCTTCAAGTCTTGGATCTCTTGATTTAAAAGTTCTGCCTGCTCCGAACTTTGAGTTTTCAGTACACTCATTTCTTCCTCTTTTGTCTGGATCTCCTCCTTCATGCCACTTATCTGCTCTTCAGAGGCAGACAGTTGTTGTTGCAGGAGCTCTCTCTCATGGGCACTTTCCTGCTCCTGCTTGTTAACAATAACCTGCTGAGCCTGAATGTGTTCTTTAGCTTTTGCAAGAGAGTCATTCAGACTTTCTAGATGACCTTTTAGATAATTAATCTCTTGCTCCATCACCTCAGACTGCTGAGCAGTGTCACTCTGTAGCCTAACAAGCTGCTGATTTTTGACCTGAATCTCTGTATTAAGCTTCTGAACATCTTCTTCACAGCTTATAAGCTTTTGTTGGAGCGACTCCCTTTGTTGGATATTCTCTTGTTGGGTTTTTGCCAGCAGTTCTTTCTCAATCTGAAGTTTCTGCTCTGCCTGTTTTAGAGATACACTAAGGTCATCCACTAGAACTGTTAAGGTCTGTATTTCATTGTTAAGAATTTCTTGCTCATTAGATTTTTCCATACGTAATTTGGCAAGCAATTCCTCTTTGATTTGAATTTCATTATAGGTTCTTTTAGTTTCATTTGTAAGAATAACAACTTCTTCTCTGAGTCTGGTAATATGTTGGTCTTTTTCAACCAAGAGAGAACCAGCAGCTGATAAATTTGTCTCAAGATCTATTACTTTTTCTGCTGCCTGGCTTAGAAGATCTTCTTTTTCCTTTTTCATTTCTTTCAGTATTTTAATTTCTTGTTCACAAGCAGCAATATGCTCCTGCAGTCTGGTCAACTGCTCGGTTCTCTGCTGTTCAACTTGCTCAAGTTGAAGATTAAGATCCTGGATCTCTTTCTGAAGCGCGGCTCTCTGCTCGGTGATCTCCTTTTGCAATTGTTCTAGAATTTCATCCTTGCCTTGAATCATTTCTTGAGTTTTTAACATTTGTTTCTCCAGGAGCTCTTTCTGTTGGGCGATTTCTTGCTGGTAGTCTGCCAGCTGCTGTGTTTTGGCCTGAATCTCCTCCTCAGCCTTTTTCAGGGAGCTAAATGCGCTCTCCAACTCATTCTTCAAATTGTTGGTTTTAGTCTCAAACATTTCTCTCTGGCAAGAGAGAAGATACTATTTAACAATAAAGTCCTCAACCAGATTTGAAAATTAGTAAAAATATAACTTTTTACATTAATTTACCTCCATTATAGGACCCATGTTCTCTCCTACTTCTTCTTTGGAAGCTCTGCTAATTTCATCTTCCAGACAGGAAATCTTTCCCTGTAGGATCTGGATTTGTTCAGTCAGGAGCTCCTAAGAAACAGAGAGCATAACATAGTACAATCAAACCCCTTTAAACTCCTTTGGGTCAGACCCTTTTTCCCCCCTTTCTTTTTGTCCATAAAAGTCAAATTGATGTCAACCGTTCAAACCAAGATTGTTGTTTTTAACATTTTAAACACAGGACATACAGTAACATTTGCTGCTCTGGAGCGTTTAAAGAGGGCTTTTTTCATTTTCGGCAAAAATGAAAAATGCCACCTTTGAAACTTCGGTTGTAAGGACATACCTTTTGAGCAGTAGCTTGGTTGAGTTCAGATTGTAAGTGGCTTTTTTTGCTTCTCCACTCCTCCTGAGCTGATGCTTCAGCTTCTGTCAGTCGGCTAACTTCAGCCTCAAAGTTAGCAAGCTGAGAATATACTGCTCGCACCTGAGGAACAATTAAAAAGTCTTTGAAAATCACTACGGTGGGTGACATTTCTTTATCTTATCAATACACATGACGTGGCTGCTAATAGACTTAACACCGACATATTTACATGAGCTTCATTTGCAAATGTTAATACTTCTTAGGACGTAAGAAGTGCACAGTTTATGAATAATTTCCTCATAAGTAAGAACACAACAAGACTGCCTTTAAAAGAGTAAAGCGTTGCATATCATTACCTGGGAGGAAAGTACACCATTCTCTTCTGTCAGCTCATCTACTTTGCGCTCCATGAGTAAGGAGGTGCTCTTGAGGTCTTTATTTTGCTTAAGCATATCATTGAGGCGCATTTGCAAGCTAGGACAAAAAAAAGATTGCAGAGAAGTTTCTTAAAGAATTTTAAGGGTTGTCAGTTTTAGGTATGAAATCGGCATTTGCACATACAAAACATGACACTATTTAACGAGTCTAGAGATAATTATATATTATTATTGTTGTGTTAAGAATGCATAAGCAATATTATAGTGTGGGGCCACATGCAAAGTTCTTATTGTCGTTCATTAATAAAAAAAAATGTCCCTGTACTTACGTGTCGTTTTTCATCTCAAGCTCATTGACCTGTTCCCTGGAAACATGCTCATGATCACTTTGTTCTTCTTTCAGCTTATCCAGGCGGTATTGCAACTGGTTAATGTGGGACTCTAAACAACAAAGTACACATAGTTTTAGCAGAACAAATGTAGTTAACTATAGTGAATAATCCAGAAAGCTACATCTGACAACAGAAAATAATTTCTTTATTAAAAGTAAAACTGTATATCCAGGTACCTCTTTGTGCAATAAGTGCAAGCTTGCTGGAAAGCTCCCTTTCCAAACTGTCTCTGTAGTCTCGATCCTTGATCATCTGTCGCTGCATCTTCCTCAGCTGAAATTTTGGTGTGTTCATAATGTCCTGCAGAGGAGATTTACTGTAGGAACAGAAACAAATTAGGCACAGATAATTACTATAATCAAAATAATAACTTACCATAAAATCGCATTCATTAATGCATGTCTTAATGTAAAAGGGTTAGATTATACGTTTTACAATCTAAAACAAATAAGTAAGTTACACCGAGTTTGAGATGATCTTTTCAGCAAGATAATCACCTGTTTGTAATCGTTTAAAATCCATAAGTAGCCATCTGTTTTAGGCTCCTACACCCAATAAGTACACCATCAACAACTCCACTAATGATCTATTTTTTTGTTCAGGCACTTGACAGAGGTCAGATGACCTGACCGAGTATGCAGCAGGATTTTCAGCTATTTTGTAGCTAAATCACAAAGCAATTCCATCCATGAATATGACGATGTCTATGCTGTATAAATTTAAATGCAAAAGCATACCTGACAGAGGAAGAAGCCACTGTTTGCGTGTCCACAAATGTGATTTTCGGTGTGCGGTGAAAAACGGGAGAACCGTCATCTGAGAGTGACGAGACAGTTGACACGTTGGAGGATGAAATGGTTGCAGTTCGCAAAATCTCACGACAAACAGGAACATCTGAAATTCACAGAGGACATTTGACACATTCTAAAACCTGTTAAATCCAAAACAAATACACTGAAGCACCATATGACATACAATCGTTCATTTAATGAAGAAATTGTATATTTAACAAATGTCTGACTTACGTCTCCTTGCCAAGTATGCGTCAAGTCTATTGCTCAGATAAACACAGCCCTCACTCTCCATCACATACCAACCAGTTAGGTTTGCTATCTCGCTCTATTCAAAACAAATTGGAAATATATCATTCAACATTGAATTAAATAGTGGAACAGCATAAGAGTAAGATGTGATGTATCTCAGTGATTTTTGTGGCAAATACAAACAGTTCACTGCTTACCTCTACATCTGAATCCAACATGTTTAGAGTACTGCGATCATTCATAATGTCATGATATACAAGCAGAAGAAGCACCTAGTGATATCATGAGAGGTGAGTCAGAATGCGTCTTAATTTGTGATAGTCTGTTAAAAAAAACTTTTTTGTATTGTACCTTTGCAATTTCTATTGTCAGGTTGGTGCCATTTATTATGTTGTCCCATGATAATGAAGTGCCTTTGGTTGAACTAAATCGGCAATCTCCTAATAATGAGAAAAGATCGAGACAGATTAATCCTCAAAAAGGATAGCAATGTTCAACACATGTTTGTTTATAAGTAATGAAGTATTGTTTAACAAAAAGGTTTTCACGTTGTGATCTCTATCATGACATCACTGCCTGGCACAATTACAGGTGCACTATGGTTCAATTCAGACCACAACCCAACAGTGAGACACGGTGTGGTACAAAATATTTTAAAAGCTTAAACTGAAAATGTCAGAAAAAACATTTAACTTGCACTAAGTTACTTTACAGACATTAAAGAACACAGCATGCTTAATTAAACTAAGAATTATAATAAGAATTCCTGTGCTGTGCAGAGGTACAGACGCTTTTATCCACAGTGACTTTGAGAGAGAAGACAGTAGCAATAACTACTCAGGTTCTGTAAATTATTAGTTACTAGAAACTACAAGTCCTGATTAGATCCAAACTTGTCAAGAAAAAAAGGCATGCTAGGAATTGTTAAGTACTGGACAAAAATGAAGAAAGAGATAGAAACTCACTTTCCACAAAGTCTGCAATTAGCTTGAACCGACCCTCAGTGGAATTACCTAAACAAGTGTTGGGTTCCTTCTTTCTGAAATGACGCAAAAATATAACAAAACCGAGGTTAAACTCAAGGATTGGTTACAGCATCATAAAGCCACCAACAGGATAAGTCATGTATCAGATGTAACGCAGCTATTTAATCATTAAACTCGCCTTGTTTACGCAAACCAATCATTTCAACACATTGTTCCTACTTACAGCATGCAGACAATATCCAGTATGACTGCTCCGTCATGTAAATCGTCCATAGACATCTCTCGGTCGGACAGTTTTAAGCTGTTAACCTGTAAGGAGTTTGAAAGGTCGGATGAATAAAATCCAGTACATCTTTGTTTTTCTTGGTGCATTCAACATTTTTAAACAGAACGATCAACTTACCCAGCCAAGAAGAGCCCTGACGCCTAAATTGATCATCTCGACTGACATTTTCGAGTAAAGGGATTTCAATCTGAGGGACGAAAAAGTCGAAACAAGCTAGCGTTAGCATGCTAGCAAACATGTACAAACTGTGCTTTTAATGTTAGCACGTTTCTTATAAACAGCTAATTTAGTAGGTAAAGACAAGTCCTTATAAGTTGTAAAACTATTTACAGAATGGTAACTTAGACTCACACATAGTCCAGACGAGTGATAACTAAATATCGTTTACTCTAAACACAACAACTTTAAAGGCTATTTGAAAGTAACTTAGAAAGTGTTAGATGAAACCAGCGGTAAGAATATTGTTCTTCCACGAAACACTCACCTTAAATCCTAAATTCCACAGACACTTTCGGTATCCATTTATTTGTTTTCTGTAAAAATGTGTGATCTCTTCATCTGACATACACTTACAAACAGTCCCATGCGATACCAAGTATAAATTCAAATAGGTCGCGCAAGATTAAACTGGCCAATCGTCTTTCAGTTAACAAACGTTGATTGGCTAGTTCAAGCTTGACATTGTCAGAACGCGACGTTTATTGGTTTACAATCCGGAAGTTCATGCGTGCTCGTGATTTACAATAAGGTACTGTGTGCTGACGTAGGCGGACGGAGCCTCCCAATAAAATTTGAAATACATCCGGAATTCAGCAATAAGGCTTATGTTTAGAATAAAGTTTTTGCGTCAGTGTAAGTCTTAATATTCAACTTACATTTTAAACAAGTTTCCCACGGGCCTGTCTCAAGTGCTGTCAGAACCCAACTGCTGTTGAGACAGTTGCAATCATTATAGCCAGAGCGTGTTCACTAGTGAAGTGGAAATATCTACATTTATTCTAACAGAACAAATTGGAACATGAAACATCAAATAGCTGGTGACCCCTTTTCTGTCTGTAAGTCTCTGGTCCAAATCCCACACTGTATCTCTACGTTTCCTTGGTAACGGTTTTGCTGTCTGTGACTGCAGCGGCTAGCTAATGTTAGCTAAATCGACGCGGGTTTATCTAAACACCCGAAACTACCGGTGAGGTTAAATAGTGTGCTGTTGTTATATATTTTATTGCGAGTATACCACTGATAATTGCTGTTTCAATGATTAATTAACTAAAGTTAAAAAGTGTGGTAGTTTGTATTGGATTGAGTAGATCGACGAAACTCGCCTGTCTGACCTGTTGCATATACGTGATATGTAATGTAGACCTATCCACTAAAGGGAAGCTTTATATTGTATTTAAAGTTTGATTAGGATTTCTAGTATTTGGTGATAAATTGCTCACCTGTAATTTACTATTGCGTGACCGTTCTCCCACAGGTAAATCTTTGGTGTAAATATGTATGGACCTCCAGTGGATTTATCCTTTAAACATATCGGCAGTTTATCAGGTACGACATTCATATCATATCATAGTTTTTCACGATCTCTTTATTGTACTTAAAACTACTCTCTATTTTCTCTACCAACAAGTTATAGCTCTTTTTGAGCACTTATTCTACCCAAACATTACTTAATTATGCTTTAGAAAAAAAATATGAAAAAATCACGTTGCTAGAAATCACACAAAGCAAGCTCTGTGCTTAATGTCTTTTGTATTTGTTATATTTGTCATCTCAGATGCATGGACAGAGGAACCCAGCGGCAGTCTCCGGCCTCTGAAGAGAAATTCGGCAATGAAGTTTGTAAGCCGCTCCCTGCGTCTTAACAACAACCACATCGCTGATCTTCACGACCTCCAGAAGACAGCGAACCACTTCCTGGCTGAGCCATCACAGCTCGCCTGGCTTGACCTGTCGTTCAACAAAATTACACATATAGACCATGTGAGCTTTCTCTGTATGACTTTTTTGCTTTTTTTATTCTTGCACAGATATTGCATTCACATAGCTTTTTGATCATTTTTATGTCATTTGTATTAATATGTTTGTGTTTGCTTTCATTTTCTTAGCAACTGAAGGAATGGTATATGTGAATATCAAATCACGTCCATTTTGTTAATGCAAGTGCAAGTAATTCTTTTCAGATTGTGTGTCAAGGCATAATTGCCATATGTGCTTTTGTGTTTAGGTTTTGTGCCAGCTGCATGAACTGCGTGTGTTGTATCTTCATGGCAACAGCATTTTTATCCTGTCAGAGGTGGACAGGCTGGGACTACTGCCACATCTACATACTGTCACGCTACATGGGAATGACATAGAAAACAACAAAACATACAGGTGGAGAACTCTTTCAGCTTTACATTTAGCCCAAACACACATTACACGCACTGGTCTTAGCTGTCACATGTTTAAAGTATTTCTCTGCTATTGTTCTTTATATTGTCATATATATTACCATAGCTCCAAGTAGTCATATGCAGTTGGCGTTATTTTGCAGAGTACAAAACAGGACCAAATACATAAAGATCTGTACTACTCATACTGCCACATTTCATAACTGTAGAGATGAAAGAGTGTAAATGGATATGCTTGGCAAGAATGTAGGCACATAGCATTGCAACAGGTGCAGCAATGCAGATTAAGCTCATATTACATATGCTAGTCTGCGTAGCAACACTTACTGCTGCTTCAGAGTGTATTTCCAGAAACCCATTTCTCCTGAATCACTGCAACTTGTTGATTAAATTCTACCTCTATATAATGAGCTGTGTGTAGCATATGTAAAAAATACAGAAAAGGTCAACTTTGCATGGTGTTTGAATAGGCCAAACATTTGTATTCAGTAGTATACACGCATATAAAATGTACATAATATTTCTATGTTTAGGAATCGTGTTATTTCTGCTCTGCCTCGGTTAAAGACTATGGACTTCAGCGCTGTGACACAGCAAGAGCGAGTTATGGCAAACATCTGGCATCAAAGGAACAACCATAGCAGAAACAGCAAGACGACTCTTCAGTGATTGCTGGTTCTTATCCAGCATAGTGTGCTAAGTAAAGAAACAGAGAGACGAAGATCACTGAATAATCCTGATACCAGCTGTGATAGTCTGAGGCTCATCTTATTTTTATTGCACACATTTTGGTTATTAAATATTTAAATATCTTTGTGAATTATTTGGTACAGAGCTGCACTTTAAATCATTAATTTTAATGACTTGATCTGTAGTACTACTGAACCAATGTATGATACTGTGGATGTTAATGTTTGTGTAATAAGACACAAAGCTTATGTTTTAAGTATTTAATTAATTAAACCAAAAAAGAACAAAAAACTCTTAAAACTTTTTGGTACTAGCCTAACATATTACAGGTAGTATTATACATTTGAATAACAAATGAAACGGGGGGAAAATGCCAGGAACCCACTGCAAAAAGCTGAAATCAACTGTGTGGTTGAAATAGTCACAGCCTTACTGATCATCCCTTTAGAGACTGCAGAGGTGCTCACCATGCATACAGTCACATGCTCTCCTCCAAATAGCAAATATACAGTTAAAAACAAACAAATAAATAATCACAAAAGGGTTTTGAATCATTTTATCTGCTGTGGTACATAGATCGTTAGCTAGCTAGCTCCCCCACACTGCTACAATGGTTAGTTTCTGACTAATATGAGCAACTCAATCATGTTACACTCTGCATCCTAAAGCTTTAAGAGCTTACAAACGCAGGCCTCAAGTGTGTTTCATAAAAACGTTTGTTACCACAAGATCTCAGTCATTTCTGACCAATGAACTCTCTACAAAAAGAGGAACTGCATACAATCCATTAACTGGGTTGGTATTCAATCACAAAATTCTGTACAAAGGCATGAACACACAATATCCGTCTCCGCACCCTTCACACAACTCCCTGTCCCTTTCTGTTTTCCACTGCTGCTATTATATATATATGACATTCTGGGATTTCATTTAAAGAGTCTGCCAGCTCCTTATTTTTAGTGCTAGAAAACTGCAGAGGACACTTACTGTCTGTAAACTCAAGAACTTGTGCGCCAAGAAAGCGCCATCCGTTGCCTCACCCAGTGACATAAGTAGGCTCACCCAGCTGTCCCTGTGCTTGTGTTTACATCCTCACCCACCAGAGGACACCAGACATGGACAGGTCACTCATGGTTTCACCTTAAGTAGAATAACAGATTACACACTGGATAATGAACCACTAATTTAACCAGATTCACTGTCAGTGTTTTACCATTATTACAGTGAAATGTCAACAGGTTTTTACTAAAGTTCATGCTCAGCTTGTTCTGAGACATGGCTTTTCACGCACAGTGTCACCAGCATACATCAGAACTGCAGTATAGTAGTCCTAATTTATAATGGCATGAGAAAATCTAGATTTCTTTTAACGTGTTTATCTGCTGTGCAAGAAAGAAAATTGGCAGTGTCACCCAAAATGTACCAACATTAAGTACAAACGTTATGCAATGTTTTTACGTTATATTTTGTTATTCCACTAAGTGGTTTAAGACAGCAAACATTAAGCTTGCAACTGTGGTACTGTGATTGTTTCCATAACTCTACAGCGGAGATTCACCATTTCTTATACAGATAGAATCAACTAAGTACAGCTGTTACCAGAGTTTTGTGCCAACAATCCTACCGCTCTATCCCAGGTGAATACTCAGTTTTGTCATTCCTTTGGATAACCGGCTGTGATGTGAAACTAGCTTTGCTTGCCGGAGTATACAGGCGAGGGAAACTATTAAAATACATTTACTGACACAACCATTTAAAGAGATTCAATGAATCATCAGAGAAGATGAATGATGATTTTTTCCACAGCTGGTTCTGCTGTTGAAGTCGACACCCACTGGCCTTTCTTCAGTTAACAACAGTCATCGGTAAAGATGACAATTTGCCACTTACCCATAATTAAATAGACTAAAGGACTGCCACGGGATGCAACTCTACATTTGTGTCTTTGTACCAAGGGCACAACTAAAAAGCACAGGGACCAAGATTCTTCATTAAATGGTGGGCTGGAGGGTGAGGATGCAGGAGTAACACAGAGAGAGCGAGATGGGAGGAACACTATGCAGGCCAGAGTCGCTGAATCAGGGAATGGCAAACTGGACCACCAGCTCTTCTTTAGCATCCACTTTGATCTGAGAGATTGCACTGTAAGCGTAAGCTGCGATCTTTGATACCTGCATAGAAGGCAGCACAGTTAGAGTACGCAAAATAACTACACATCTTTAGAGAAAAATAAGACTAGTCCATGTGTGTGAACAAAAACTGTGACAACAGTAAGGCATTAGATATCTCTAAGACCTATTTTAAGCCACACATTTAGCCCTCCCCCAAACACACTGAAATACCACTCAGCTCCACGTGTTGTATACCGTTTCCAACAGAGCATCTCTCTGATGATAAATTACTTCATGCACAGAAACAACACTTAAAAAGAAGCAATGCAAGTGCTAATAGAAACATGGCAACATATAAGCCGTGTGTGCTGGACTATGATTACCTGCTGAACATCAGAGTATGGCACCAGGTCACTCGCAAGCACTTGGTGGGGCTGGCTGGTGAGGTTGGGGAGAGCAAGAGCCTTCTTCTGGGGAACACTATTGCTCAACACCGCCAGTTTTGTACTGCAACATACGGAAAAGCAGAAATTTACTCACCACCAGTTATTAAGCAAGATGCATTTCAGAGTTTGAAACACAGTTTGTCCAGGATATATCCCCTTGTTAAAGATGATGATGAAGCGAAAGCTGATTGTCATGTCTTGAGAATGCATTGTTTAATCTGGACCTGTACTTTAACCCAAATGTCTGGCTGTGATTGGTATAAATATTGTAGTTGCCACTAGGTGTCAGTGGATCTCAGCTTTAAGTTCAAGAGTAAGAGAAAAGGCTGAACTGTTGCAATGTTTGGTTATATCACTTCCTTCATCGTCTTCTTTAGCCACTGGGTTGGTGTAGAATCTCAGCAGTTTCATTCTTACAACTTACAGCCAGCACAAGCCACAAGTGAAATATATAGTTTATGGCTTTCTAAGAATGTGACACATTATTTTATTAGTCAACTCTTGTCCAAACAGAGACATTTCCCATGTGCATACACGGAGCAAAACAGCAGAAAAGCAAGACCTTTTTATGCAAATTATGCAACTGTTCATCCACATACCTGTATTGTCGAGCTTTGTCCATGTATTCATGCTGCTCCATCATGACAGACTCAGCTGCTGCGACATCAATGATATTCCTGACAAACAGAAAGAAATAATCATCAACACATGATTTAGTGCACGTGGAATCTGGCTAAGCCATGGTTGCATGAAGGTGTGTCTTACTGTGCCGTTTTTGTGAGGATAGATGTAAGAAGGGCCTGTTCATCAGTCCGAGCAGAGGGGACACTTGTAGTGACCCAGTCTGTCCCATTTGGTGGTTTGCTAACAGGGTTCGGGGGAATCAGCGGATCACGTTGATCCCGATCCTGAAAGAGGTGAAAAAAAACATAACTGAATGAGGTTTCAGCTCAATTCAATTGAACAAATTATGTTATAGTGGTGCACAAATTCAAACAAGAGTGCCAAAGATTGTGCCATGTATATTCACTTACTGTAAACCAATACATAACAAACATTTGCACTAATTAGAAGGGGCTTTTACACTGGAAAAACTTATAAACTTTATATTACAACTTAAACTACCTAGCTATCAGCTCATGATCCACTGGTTTTTATATGTACAGCACCATTCAAACACTGTTGTAATCTTTTTTTGGACATTATTTATCTTACAGTAAGAATTCATTAACATCTGACAGAACCTCACGCTCTATTAGGTTGAAAATTGACCTGATGTCAGTGAAATTTTACCTAAATTACTAAAACAAACCATGTCCCCACTGATTAGAGACAATGGCACATATTCGATTGAGTTATATCCATAAGATAATATGAATTCCATGGCCATAACCTAAAGAAACAAAGCATTTACTTATACTGTTCTGCTTTTTCTATTCATAAGATATAATGCACAGGAGGGAAGAACTTACTTGTTTCCTTAAGCTAAACATAGATAAGGATCTTCAGGGTCATATGACATGAACCAAAACAAGGACGTGATTTGTATGAATATTCTGTTGTTGTTTGACCGGTTTGTGTCAGAATGAAGTAATAAATAATGTAGCAGTAGCTAGATCTTTACTGCCCAGATTGTTTTAAAACGTTTGGTTGCAAGAGTTAGACTAGCGTAATAGATAATAGATAAATTACCGTAATAACCTTAAAGATGTCTGTAAATAGTTTTCCATAAGTTTCTTCTGAGCTCTTCTCATCTATGATCGTCTTGCACATATGTGCTAACTTCACAACAGCCTGCTGTAGACCAGGCCTTAGCCTAGCAAGCTAAAGCTACTTAGGTCATTTACCTTAACTTTAACAAGACAATACTCAAACCTTAAATATTCAAAACAAAGTATGGTGGACCATTGATAAATCACACAAGTTTACTTTCTCTGTATCGTGAGATAACAGCTTGTATTTATCGGGACGTTTAGCCAACTAGCAGCTAGCTAACTACCTTGTCTGAGCTGTCGTTATCGCTGCTGTAACAGCAACCCATGGCAGCGTCCGAGGGCGAAGCTACACAACCCCAGCTTCCCCGTTGTCCGTCAGAAACGAGCCGTGTTTGTCTTCTCCAGCAAACATAAAAACTTCTAGTCCTGCGTGTTTTTTTTAATCTTAGCTTTTATCTGAAGGTAGGAAGTCACTGTCACCAGCAGCTCCTCAGACGAGCTATCACATGACGGCAACTGTGGTGCAACAACACAGCGACCACGTCCGGGTATTTGAGAAGCAGCTGTGGCCTCCGTCACGTGACAGAGGGAAGAACAGGTATTTTGCTAAAAGAATAAAAGATTGAGCGTAAGAATGCGCAGGATCTGAAATAATTATATAAGAACTGATACAAACTAATACGTTTTTACAGTTTTTAATTTGTTGGATATAGATTTACTATATTACTGTATTGTATCAATGTATTTTTGTTCTCACTGACATGTCCCCAAAACATGCAATATTTAATACATTCGACGTGTCTCTTCTTTCTGTTTAAATTGATTTTTTAAGGATTTTCTAAAAGTAGAAACCGGTTCAAATTCACCACTTGATAACTCACAGAACATTTTATTATGAAAGAAATAAACGTACAAATGTATGTTCAAAATGATTCCTTTCTTCAGACTGTATGATTATATTATTATTATTATCTTAGTGGCTTGAAGGAAAAAAAAGTCAAAGTAAACTTTATTGTCATCTCTGATATGTACTGTACAGGAGGGACAAGACGACGGGCTCTAGCTTAACCAGCACAGAACAAATAGGCACAGAATAAGCAAAGTATATATTAAATCTAAACTAGCTTAGGTAAGACAAATATACAGTTATACACTAATGGTGGTTTATGTAAAGTCTGAAAAAAATGTCTGTATAAAAATTATTTCTTATTTGTCGCACCACTAAAGTAACATATTAGCTGAAAACACATCAAACCTGTAAGCTGCCCTGTGCACCATTAGTGGGAACTTGAGGGTGACACGGTAGAAGACGGTAGGTGGCAGTGAAAAGCAGCTCTACAGCACGTGTTTGTGCCCCACGGCCTCCTAACTGGTTTATCCAGCCATGCTTTGCGTCTTGGATTAATAACAAATTGCAATAACCTGAGTTATTTTATATCGTTCATGCTCAATATAGGGCTAGTTGTTGTTTAACCACCATAGTATATTTTATTATCCTAAATGCATATGTTTCCAGCTACAGGTGTCAAATAGTAACATGCAAAATCCTAAAAACACTTAATAAAGTTCAGAACAACTCATAACTGAGAAAAATCAAACATGCTGCGGGAGAAGCAAGCAGGACGAGGCCTACTGGTACACATGTGGCCGCCTCTCTGGAAACAGATGAAAGGGTCTGTAAAAACCCTCTGGCTCAGTGTGATGATAGAGTGGCCTCCCCCACACACACACAGCAGATGCATTTCAATCCCAAAAGCCATTTCATTCCGCAATGCTCACAGTCAATGAAGTTCTTCATCGGACTAGAAGTTTAGGTTATGCTCTGTGCTTCTGCAAAGTTTCAAAATGTCTAAAACAACTTCTTACCGAGACAGGTAAACTTAAACCTTTAAACTTATAGGCAGCTGTTCAAAGCAGTGCCCTTTAATGCTCTGAGTTGTGATGTCTGCCTTTATGTAATATATATCATATATATTAATAAACAGACTGAAGACTACAAAGCAGTGAATTTGAAATGTTTGTCTAAATGTTTCAGTTGATACCGACAATGAAGTTTATCACATAAATGATGAAAAGATGCACAAGTAGCTCAAAAGTGTGTCTAATATTTCAAACAAAGGACTACAGTAGTTTAAAGTCAGACATGTTATAACAGTTCCCAACATGACTGAGTGTTTGTCCTCAGACATCAGGCTGATGATGACTGGGAGGCGCCTGCCCTCTCATTTATCTCTTTGTTTACACCCACAGACCGGTCAAGTCCAGGCAGCAGCAGCAGCAGCGGCGCTGACTTTACTCTGTGGTTCGCACTAAAGCAATGTCTGTGTTTCTGCTCAGCTGTGTTGTGCTGCTCGGAGGTTCCCGCGCTGCTGACACCGCGGCTCCAGCGCAGCTCGGGCCGCCGTCGCTCGGGTTCAGTTCCTCGGTCCGTTCGGTGTGTAAACCCATCCCGAGCACCCTGTCTCTGTGCCACGGGATCGGCTACAGACACATGCGGATCCCCAACCTGCTCGGCCACGACTCGCTGAAGGAGGCCCAGCAGCAGTCGGCGGCCTGGCTGCCGCTCATCTCCAAGCTCTGCCACCGGGACACCAAGAAGTTCCTGTGCTCGCTCTTCGCTCCGGTGTGTCTGCCCGAGCTCAGCGGGCCGGTCAGCCCGTGCAGGAGCCTGTGCGAGGCCGTGCGGGACGGCTGCGTGCCCGTCATGAGCGCGTTCGGGTTCCCGTGGCCCGAGATGTTCAACTGTAGCCGGTTCCCGCGCGGGACCGAGCTCTGTATCCCGGTGACCGGGGAGCAGGAGTCGCGGACGGTGGAGGAGGTGAAGCGAGAGGAGGCGCTCAAAGGTCAGTGGACAGATGTTTTTCAAGGTTTATCCTTTAAACACAGCTGCTGGTTTCATTTTCCAGGTAACAGGGTGTGTCTGTCACCTCCAAATAAAGTTTATTTTGAAAGTGACAGCAAGGGAAGGTAAAAAATGTAAATACTTATTTAACTTAAGTATTTTATGCTATTTGATGAACTGTGTGTATAAAATTCAAACTAAATACTCAAGTAAAGGTGCATGTACCTGCCCAGAAAAACACCCCATTTTTTAAAATAAACCTTCAATCTTTAATATTTCTACTCTAATAGCACAACCTTTAAAATGTACTTAAAGTAGAAGTGTATTTTACAACATTTTCCTCAAAATTGTTGACTCAAGGTACCTGATACAGGTATCAGAATCAAGTCAGACCGTACATGCATCTACTGTATGTGTGTGATGTTTTCTTGATTTAATTTAAATCAGGTATTATCTCATCTATTGCTGCTACAACAACTTACTTTCTCCTCTGGAGATAAAGTTTTATGCAATCATTTCTTATCTTTACGTTGTTTTTCTTGCCTTGATCCCAAGTTCTTGCTCCGAGACAAAAGCCTCACAATCTTTATACATTTTTAAAATCCCCTACAGTCATGTAATCCTCTCACCTTCTTTTTTTTCTCCCCCAGGGAGCGTTATCTGTGACGCCTGTAGTTTGGCTGCTGAAGGAGAGGCAGACGTCCAGGAAAACTTCTGCCAGAGTCCATATGGTGAGAACATATTCATGAAGATAATGTGCTTGATCTATTGTTAAAAAAAAAAAGATTTTTTATAGTGTGCCTGAAATTACTCCTGTTTTCCTGTCGTGGCAGCATTTAAGATGCGTCTGGGCAGTGTGTCGACAGTAGGAAGGGACCGCCAGTTGGTGCCTACAGCCCGCAGCCGCATCCTGAGGTGGGCAGGTGGAGATGCAGACAGGGCAGAAGGGGTTGGAGGCGCGATGGCCCACGGTGCTGTGTGGCTACAAGAAGGAGGCACCTGTACATGTCCAGGATTAGACTCTGCAGAAACCAGTGAACACAGGGGGGCAGAGGAGAAACAACTGGATAAGACACAAGCAAAAGAAGGAGGGAAGGAAGGGAATGGGATCCAGGGTGAATGGTACCTGGCTCTGGCTCAAGCAGAGGAGGGAAGATTGGTGCTAACTCGACTGATGAGGTGGACTAGAGGGGATAAAGAGCTAAAGAAGTTCATCAGAGCTCTCCTTAAACAGTCCTGTCCAGAGCTGTAAACAGGCAGATTTAACCTTTGCAGATGTTGTGTTGTGGTCATGTGTCTGTACGTGTGTGCTGCTGCCAGTGGCAACACTTTACAGTAACGTATACTAAATATTCAGAGTAGTAGTAGTACTTACTATGATAAAGTATGATTAATGGATAAATCAAGAAACAAACAGTTACCAGTGAATAAACCACTCAAGTGGCCATTGTTTGACACCTTGTAAGTGAACAAGTGGTAAAAGATTAGCCTGTAAATCTGCATACTGGCCACTTTCTAATGAATTGTTCCTTATTTAAAGGTGTTAAATGTCACGCAATCAGTAACCAGCCATCCTTATATGGATCTAACCAGCATGCCATCAAGTAAAGGGTGTGTTATGTTGAGCTGAGTTAAACCCTGTTTAACAAAAGACAGAAAACTGATGTCTATGCACCTTACTGTAAATTTGTCACGTTTCTGGAAATCTCTCAGTGGTTGGTGAGGGCTCGTTGCAAATACTGCTAATCTATGAAAAGGTTGACATTATTCCAACTGAGGCCTTGTAACTTTTGTATTTTGTGTACATTTATGTATATATAGAGAAGACACACTGTTTTTAGCAAGTGATTAATTTTATCACGCTTTTTCTGTTGATATATATTTTTGGTGAAGCAGTGTAATTGTTATTCCTGTGATGATAACTTTTTCATACTTGCTCTACGCTATCTCTCGTTCTAACAAAGCTGCAGTTCTTTTAGACACATTAAGCTTGTACACGTGTATTATTTTATTTAACAGTAGATAACAAAAGTCTTATTAGTTAAATGGTGAAAACACGTTAGGACGCTATAATCTCAAGGCACATCAATTGAGAAGCACTGTAAAGAGAAAGGAAAATGGGATGGTCTTTTTCTGGTTTTTATATTTTATTTGTACCTAACATGCCGAAGATGGTTTGTTTTTTATTGAATTAAATCAGAAATACATACTGTGTTGGTTTACACAATATAACATAATTGTACTTTTTTTCTTGATCTTTCCATCATGACTTAGGAAAAAAAAAGAAAGAAATTGGACTCCACATGTTTGCACACAGACCTGTTGATGTTACCTTGATATATCGAATGTCAGCCTCAGTCAGCGTGACTACATCTGCTCCTTTTTACAGTCGAGTCTTGATCTGAATATCTGGACATGTGGGCCAAGTTTGACATTTGCCAAGCTGATGTCAAAACTACTGTAGAGTTAGTTATGTTTTTCTCAGTGCCAATTAGAAAGTAGGGTGTATGCTGCCATGCACGATTTGTAAATTATTTATACTCCCAGGTCTCTTACCATCTGTTACTCACACACATACACCTCAGTCGTTCTGCTCTTGTCTCAGCTTAAGTGCTACTTTCTTTCATCCTACTTCAGGAATACAGGTAAGACCGTCTGAGAGACTTTTTTTTTTATTATAAAAGGTTTTTAGCATCTGTTCTGTGCAGTAGCTACAGTAGTGCAGGAAGCCTGTGTAGTCTATAGTTACCTGAGACAGTAGAAACATTTAGAGAGAAACAGCATTTTACTGAAGGATGAAAGATCAAGGTTTATGTTAGTTACCGTTGTCGTTTGACAGCTGTTGTGGTTCACTGCTGGTGTTGATCATTTAGCATAGAAAGAATAGCAAAATCACTTTCACTATACTCATAAACTAAGGTGCAATAATAGGTTTGTGAGAGAGCAGAGACATCAGCTATGAAATATACACAGTATTTAGCAGATAAAACAAAACGCTTTACTGTTTTTAACATAACTGGGTGTAAGATGTAAATTAAAGTAGTGTGCTTCTCTCAGTACAAGCTAGGATGGTGTCTCCTGCTATCGCCTTGGCCTTCCTCCCTCTCCTACTGACACTGATTATCAAGTACCGCTACTTCTTTGTGCTGTTCTACCGGGCAGTCCTGCTCAGGATATGGAACGACTGTGCTACTGGTCTGAGCCGAGAAGAGCGTGCCTACGAGTATGTTCTCACCCATGCCACCCCTGGAGATTCTGGGAACATCCTGGACACCTTTGATATCTGGTGTAGCAAGGTGGAGTACATAAGCAATATTGGGCCCAAGAAGGGTAAGGGAATCTTTTTCATAACATAACACGTGATCTATTTGGTAGAAAATCGTCTGAAAAGACTCATCTCTGTGTGTCTGGTTCCTCTATGTGCAGGGAAGATCCTGGACCGGCTGCTGATGGAGCAGAGGCCTTTGGTAGTGCTGGAACTGGGTTCCCACTGTGGGTACAGTACTGTGCGGATCGCCCAGGCTTTGCCCCTGGGTGCCAGGCTCTACAGTATCGAGATGGACCAGAGAAATGCTGCCATCACTGAGAAAATCATACGCCTGGCAGGGTTTGATGATGACACGGTGAGACAACAACAGCACATATTTATGGCATCTCATGCTGTATCCAATGACCAACTTAGTCCGCTGCTGTTATATGTGTTTAAATGAACTTGGATATTTTTAGTTCTCGTTGTGATTAAGATAGTGAGAAATTCATCTCATGGGTTCCTCAGGTGGAACTCATTGTGAACCCAT
Organism: Microctenopoma steveboyesi; assembly: GCA_032359275.1. Taxonomy (NCBI): domain Eukaryota; kingdom Metazoa; phylum Chordata; class Actinopteri; order Anabantiformes; family Anabantidae; genus Microctenopoma; species Microctenopoma steveboyesi. The sequence goes on along the minus strand of JAUMHF010000005.1, from coordinate 12,435,882 downwards.
CTGATGAGGTGATCCCCCGGCTGCGGTCTGACTATGGTCTAGAAAGGCTGGATTTTGTCTTCATGGATCACTGGAAGAAGTGCTACCTCCCTGATCTGCAGGTGATGAGAAAAAATTATTAACAAAGAAGCATAAGTTGTGTAACAATGTTATACAATTGTTTTAATGTGTAAAATTGACACATTTCTGAAAATGTTTCCAACTTTGCACTCTGCCTAAAACTGTAACTGAAGTCTGTCCTATCCAGAATTACCTTTTTGTCCTTTGTCCCTGCTGCTACCTGCTCAGCTCGCCCACTTACAAAATGCTGCCTCTGTGCGCTTACAGTTGCTGGAGGGCTCTGGTCTGCTGGGAAAAGGATCTGTGATTGTTGCCGACAATGTACTGTTTCCTGGGGCTCCAAAGTTTCTCAGATACATCAGAAAGTGTGGCCTGTATGAGTGGAAGGTTCACCGTGCCACGCTGGAGTACAGCAAAGGCATCAGGGACGGGATGGCAGAGCTGGTCTACCTAGGAATCAAGTAGCTCACGTAGACTGTGACAAATAATCACACACTGTTACACAAGTTCATGATGGCAAAGCCCACGGTAAAACAGTTTTAACAGAAAATTCAATTGGAAAAGGCACTTTCTAAAAACTGGAGCTAGATCTAACCTCAATAAAATGCCTAAATGTCTTCCAAATATCTCACTGCCAGTGTCCTCTTCAGGGTAAAATGAGAGAATGATCAGGAAAATAAATTGTAATGTACCAATGCTCGTGTCTGGTGCTCAAAAATACCTTCTAATCAATGCTCCTGTTTCCTTGACCTTGTCTTGTTGCCTCCAGGTAGGAAATGTAATGATTTACATCGCATTAAATGTTCAGTGAAATGTGGCACATATTACCACAAAATTTCTTTTCACTTCTCTGTTTTTTTAGAAACACAAACAATTATAATGTCATCAAAATAATTTAATTTTATACAAACAAGGCCTCTTGTCATTTCTAGTACAAATAATGAAAACCTTATTAAGCAATCTTTTAAGAAAACATGAGACTATTTGGCAGGACACAGTTTTAAAATTCTGTGGTAAGAGATTGTTGTTGTTATTTCAATTCTAAAATGTTAACACTGTCTCAACATAATACTATTTTACAAGCTACTGTTAAACTTCTACTGAAATTAATTCTCTAACAAAAAAGCAGCAACATAGACAAAACAGCTTTGAAACAATTGGACTATATAGTGTAAATTTAAGTCGTCTTCATAAATAACTAATTATTTAGCTGACTGAACTATTGTTGGTGCTCCGTCAGCAGTGGCTGAATGTGCGGCAAGGTCAAAGTTTAAATGAGAAAGATCATTTTGCCAGTTTAAACGTCTGTTAACTAGTGGGTGTGTGCCCACCTGACAAAACAGCAGAATCTTTTGAAAAAGATAATCAATGGCACGTTACAGCTGACTGCACTGGATTTACTGAAGCTCCCTCCAAAAGATATCACTATAAATGTTTTGATTCAACTACGACTTCCTGTTTATACAAATAAAAAAAACATCTGTGTCACAGATTGAAGGGACTGCCTTAATGTCTCAAGCGAGGAGTAAAAATCCAGTGCCAGGCAGAAATTTAAACTGTCTTTTGTCCTATATCATCCACTGGTCTTGATCCTGGTCTGGTCCTTCCATGTCCACCTGAAAGACAGAAACCGAGCCAGATTAGAATGTGGTTGTTAGACTCAAGCCCACAATTGGACATACTAACTGTGCCTTTAATTAGAAAATATATTCTGATTTATTAAAGCACCTCATTGATCTCGCCATCATCAGGAGACTCGTTGTAGTCATTCATCTCATCCATGTCCTGCATGTCTTCTTCATCTTCGGAATCTTCCTCACTATCCTCCTCATCCTCGTCATCCTCCTCATCTTCCTCCTCATATCCTGCCTGCACCAATTAAATGCAGATGATATAAACAGGTGAAAAACACAAAGAAAAGTTAAATATAGACCGTCATACAGAAATGCAGTAATTTTTATATATTTGTACATGTATATTTTTTTACAGTGGTGACATTAAAATGCAACTTTTGAGTTCCGGTGGTTAATACCTCAAAAATAGGTTTCCCAATAGGCATCAAGTTGTTGTCCTTCTCAGCAATACTCTGCAACTGAGACAAGAGAAACAGTATGCAGCATACATTTGTATGTGGTTGATGAGTGAAATCAACTGGTCCACATGTTCAAAGGCACTGTACACATTACATTTTATGAATATCTGTATGTGCTTTTGGACATAGTTTACTGTTTAAACTGTACATCGTCCTATTTTGGAACATGTTATGGTCAAATTTTCAATATTTGAGCTATTCTTTATGTAATCTTATGGGTCAATTCAATTAAAGGATAGGTTCACACTTAAACAAATCTGCATGATAATAACAGTAATAAACACTAAAATGTGTTTTATTTGCTGTAACCACTCATAATGAAAAACATAAGGCCTAAGATTTCCTCAGTTAATACCAGTAACTTAATATCTTTCTAAATTAGATTATTTAACTACCCTTCTTCTGAGATTCAACAGGAGAACACAAACAATACATTTTTGTACTAAAAGAAGATTGTTCAAATATGTTGATGCCGTCAGATGATTAAAGTACTTTGGAGTAGGTAATGACACATGAGTATGAGAGGAAGAGTTTTCTAGCAGCCTACCCAGGTCTGATGCTGCTGCTCCTGCTGGTGCAGCTCGGTCTCATCTACACAGGGTCGGTCCAGGTTGAACCACAGGGACTCAGTTATCCGAGGCAAGAGAGAGGGGAACAGCGTGGACATGTCTGTCAAACAGAGTCAATAACAAACTGTGTTAGCGATAGCATGAAGCCACATGTGCAGTTTCTTTAGCCTAACAACAAAGTGCTAACACCAGGGTCTTCACGAAATTCAAGTCGCCATAAATTATAGGCTGTCTGTTACTGTCTGATAACACTATAGTCTGTAAATAAAAATAAAACATAAAACAAATACATGGTGGTGAGAACCGACTTAAGATAACGTTACGTTTTAAAGACGTCTTGTTAAAAAACGTTCACGTTTTAAAAAAAACATCGTCTTCATGAATATACCTGCTAAAAGACAACGTGACGTAATATGCGGTTAGTTATAATAATATATCAGTTATAATTAAACACAATGTTATTACTTGCCAACCCCTCGCTCCAGCCTTAGAAAAATTCAAAACAAATTTCAGCGGAAACTGGTGTTCAGCTTTAACGCGTCCCCTTTTCAATGTCTCACAAAGGTTCCGCATGAGTTAAAAAAGTACTCTGGCTCGCAGGTGTGATGGCCGAGGTGGTAAAAAAATAAATCTATTTTCACTTTAAATACTGTTCTTCGGTAGTATTTAAGGTCGTTTACTTTGCAGAAGCATTTCCATTTTCTGTTACTTTTTCAATAGGTAACATTGTACAATTTACTTCACTACATTTCTACAATTTTAGTTACTAGAGTCACTAGTTAATTTGAAGGTTTAGGTTCTCAGTACATAATCAACTACTAAACTACACATTCGGCATGTATTTCACCTTTCTTTAAATTTGCTTTAAATCTGCTTTTCTTATTCATGTTGTTATTAGATTACATTCAATACTGTTTAAAATACACCAAACATTTGTAATATAATATTTCAAATATAAATATGTTTAGGCAAGTACTTGCACTTTTAATTAAGTATTGAGTCTTTGTGTATAGTTTCTATATAATTAGCAGAATTATTAGCAGAAATCACAATTTAGAAGGCCTCAACTTCTATTTGTGGACCTGACGTGTATGGACCTTGTGTATGGATCTTATCCTTAAATTAAGATATATAAAGATATTAGATAATTTTTTTCTTTAAAATATTAGAAAAAAACTGCCCTAGTATGTGCTTTTAGATCAATTGTTTCTAAATTAGAAACTGTAAGATCAGAGTTACATTCACACTATTTTACATCCATTTTAGCATGCTTGTAAAGTTTAATGTTAATTTGCACCAGGAAACCACCAGCATAAATGCAAAAATAACATTATGTTTACTCCCCCATTTTTTTCCTTTTCAGTACCTTCTCAGGTCACACTGCCATTTAACATGGAGCATGCATCACGAAGAGCAGGACTGGCCTTGAGATAAGACAAAACCAACTTCTAAGATGCAATAAAAGTGAGATTATCACATGGACAAATTAACTCGCATCTTTCTTGTCCTTTCTCTCTATCTCTACCCCCACACACGTGACACAGACTTTGGACTTTGGAAACACATTAATTGAGACTACAGCAAACTTTTACAACTTCCTTATTTTCAGTCGCATTCCAGTCACACACTCGTTTATGGACAAAAGGGTGTTCTCTAAATCTTGTTTAGTCTTGAGAAGTGTGTGAGAGGTGGCAGGAGAGGCTGATTTGTAGAAAAAGCCTTCACAAAGGAATAATCACTGAATCCGAGAAAGGTAATGTGAATATGTATGTTATTATTTCCTCTGTAAATGTATTCATCATATTTATAACTTTGACTGAATTATTCTGGCGTCTGCTATGTAAATATGTTTCAATTCAATTCAATTCAATTCATCTTTATTTGTATAGCGCCAAATCACAACGAAAGTCATTTCAGGGCACTTTAC
>JAUMHF010000005.1:12401352-12431105 GCA_032359275.1 Microctenopoma steveboyesi | reverse complement strand
TATAATCAAAATAATGCGGAAAACCCAACAATCCCACTTGAGCAACAGTGGAGAGGAAAAACTCCCTGCGCAGCTTTTGCATCAGTTTTAATTATGTACAAAACATAAAATATCACATATTCTAATGCCTTACTGGGTCATAGCCCATCAGATATTATATCTCTGTAGTTTGTCATACTGCAATACTAAAATATGAATCAAAGGTTAAACTGATACTTGTACATTTTGTGTGTTTTGAGTGTTTTACAGTATCGGTGGTTCTGTAAAGAAAAGATAGTAGACAGCACAGCATTGTAGAATTAAAATAAAATGAATACTATTAAATGTGAGGATTTATGGAGATTAGTCACTGTCCCCTTTGTTGATCTATGATTTTAAGTGGAAATTTTCAGATTATCTGTTTAAAAAGGCACAATCTTGTTAAAAAAAAGTTCCTTGCAAATATGGTGTCGTGAATTTTTGAGATTCACGACACGACATATATACATATATATATATATATATATATACACACACACACATAAACATGTTCACCTGTAGCAATCTATAAATCAATGCGTACCTAACCGAAACTCTTGCTGGCTAGATGTTATTTTTGCTGTTTTCTTGCTTTGCCCCCTGTAGAGACATGTGGACTGTCATTTCCGTGTTGCTGGCCCTCTCCCCTGGCACTCTGTCTCTGGAGAAACTCAACATGTGTATGGATGCAAAACATCACAAAACAGAACCTGGACCTGAGGGAGAACTTTATCTTCAGGTGATGAATACAAATGTCCTCCATCAAAGCCAGAACAAATCAAACAGTTGGATTGATTTGACAGAAGTTTGACACTCATAAGGAGGGTTGAAAAAATTGTTGTGGTCTAATAATACAACATCACTTCCTTTGCTTATCCTTTAGTGTGCTCCGTGGGGTAACAATGCATGTTGCACGGCCAACACCACAGAGGAAGCCCACAATGATAACTCCTACCTTTACAACTTTAACTGGAATCACTGCGGTGTTATGAGCTCCCGATGCAAGAAACATTTCATCCAGGACACTTGCTTCTATGAGTGTTCACCACACTTGGGACCCTGGATACAAACAGTATGTGCTATGCATGAGGGACACCTCAGTCTCATTTGTATTTGTGTACTTGCTACACTAGATGGCAGCATTACAAGTTGAGCATTACAGTCTCTTTCGATCACAGAGCTTTAGTAGAATTTTCTTTCAATTATATTTATATATGCCAGTAAAAAACATTGAGGAAATGTGTAGCAGTATAGTATATCACTATATTACTTGTGTTATGGATCAAAAAAACTGTGAACTATGCATGTAGGTGGATCAGAGCTGGCGCAAAGAACGTATCTTAGATGTGCCCATCTGCAAGGAGGACTGCCATGAGTGGTGGGAAGACTGCAAAGATGATTACACCTGCAAGACTGATTGGCACAAGGGATGGGACTGGACTTCAGGTAAGGGTTAAACACTGCGGGTATATATACAAACCTACATGCATTTGTATACAATTCCACATTAAATATTAACACATATGAAACAAAATATTTATATTATTACACAAAATGCACTCATTTACTTTAATGCCTTCTCCATAAAATTATGTTTCTATGCTTCACACTCTAAAGTCGTCCAACACCACTTCTGTTTCATTCTTACTTTCTCTTTCTCTCTCACAGGTGTTAACAAATGCCCCGAAGGAAGCAAATGCAGAAAGTGGACTGAAGTTTACCCCGATCCCAAGTCCATGTGTGAACAGATATGGTCCAATTCCTACCTATATACAACCTACTCCAAGACCTCAGGCCGCTGCATGCAGATGTGGTTCACTGGGTCAAACCCTAACATGAAGGTAGCTGAGTACTACCTTAACAACGCGCAGCAACACCAGAGTTTTACCTTGACAACACTACTTTTCCTGGCAGGTGCATGTTTCTCTGTGATGATGTGCTAAAATCACCTTGAACTACTCTGTGTCGCCTAGGAGGATACAGTAAAACTGTTTTCAAACACTGTCCTGTCTCTGATGCTTCCTTGTCCTCTGTAAATTTGTATCCTACACACACACCAGCAACAGCTGTGGCCTATATTTTAGTGGTGTCTATGTACACGCCACAAATAATGTATGTGATATCTCAGGAATGCCTCCAGGGAATTTCTTCAACTTTAGCACAAACCAATATGTACTCAAAAATGAACAGATTAAATTTAGATGGTTAGAGGTCAAAGGTCAAGATCACTGTGATCTCTCCACTCACATTTTCTGTAACTGTTACATCTATGGACCCAAAGTGGTCCATGGTCTGTGATTTATTTTCGCTATAATCTGTGCTTTTACCATTTCCACCCTATTTTATTCTTAATCCTTTTCTTATGTTTTGACCATACAGTTCTCAACCCCTTTCTCACTGAGCTGTGAATAAATAACTAGCACTGCAATTTAATATTGGGGGCAATTGCATTTTCCTGCATTGGGAGTCTCAGGAAAACGCAGTACATTGGTAAGTCTGTCTGGCTTGAGAAAATAAAACAGGGTGCATGAGTGTGTGTCACAGAGAGAGAGGAAGAAAAAAAGAGTGTAATGGAGCACTTTACACATGTAAACGTGTGATACACATGTACATACCCCTTCTCCCCCGGGGTTTATGTTTGTGTGTTTGCACGTGTAAGTGGTTGTATAGAGCATGAGTTTACATATGCACAGGTGTTTGTACGTGTGTCAGTGCCAGAATGTGTTCTTTCAACTCTTTAGACAGGATATAACCATAGAGGATCCTGGCTTATCTACCTGACATATACAGGACAATAGCAACTTTTGTGCACTTTGTGTTTGTGTTTGATCAGATGTTCTGCTTCATTTCTGAAGCTGATAATCACATCCTTCCTGCTGATAACATTGTGTAACTCAGCATTACAAGTTGTGCTGTCAAGCAGCCAGTCTTTCTTTTTTCTTTTACACTATATGAGCCGTAAATATATAAATCTCTTACACAAAATGAGGGGTGACCTTGTGTGGAATGACCATATTGCAAATGGTAATACACAGATCATTTTATTTAAATATGACGATTGCAATGGTGCAATTGTTCTGTGTCTACTTCAGTTAGTTTTAATTACATGTTTTAAATCGTCATTAATGTTAAAACCCCTAAATTTACACAAAACACTTGGCACTTTACGTCTATTCTCATTTACCTCTAATATGACGTTTTTATCTACTCAACGTTGAAATAGGATTCTATGATTTGGTCATGTAAAAACAACAAAAAGGCTTTTTTCCAGGTTAACTTTACACTGATATACAGTTAAATGATAACTCAGATGATGAAGACATGATAGTTTGCTTTTACTTTACTTTACTTTACTTTACTTTGCTTGGCAGACGCTTTTATCCAAAGCGACTTACAAGGAGCTAGCGCTGGGTGTCTGGCTCAGGGACACACCTGGTAGGGGATGGATTAGGAGTCAGACAGGATTTGAACCCACAACCTCCTGCTTCCCAGTCTGACGCCTAACCCACTGAGCTACCAGGCCCAACTTTTACATTGTATTTAGTGCATACTGTACAGCGTATTTTCATGTTATATATCATAAAATGCCAGTGTGATAGAGCATTACTACTTGGATGTTGGGATGAGCAACATTTAGTCAAAAGGTAAGGCATGTACAGCCCCTCCATATGAAATGATGTGCTACAAGTTATGCTAAGATGTGTGCAGCTAAAATCACTGTAACAAACCTTTCTCATCTCTGAATGCAGACATATTGTTGAGCCACAAACCCATAATGTTTTTTCTACGCTCACAGACACACATTGTGTGATGCCATTCTCCAAAATAGCACTGGGATGGCTCCTCTCCCTGTGGCTATTAATACTCAGCTTTTCTGAGGTCACTGGCAACACACACCACCATGCCCATCTCTCTCCCTCTCTCTCTCTTTAATTCTACCCTTTCTTTGCTAACCATGTTTCCATACCACATTTTAGAAGTCAGACTTCTAAAACTAGAGAACAACTAGAGAAATAAATAAATAGATAACGTAGCTGAAGTCAGAAGAAGGAGCTTCAGACTGTATGGTCCATAGGTGGACAGTTACACTCTGTTGGAGTGTGTGTTCGTGTTCTTTTGTGTGTTTATTATTGGACAACTTGTACTCAGAAATCATTGTGGCCTGCCCTCCTCAGTGGCTTCAGGTCACAGTTCTTTAAAGAATAAAACCTCTGTTGTTAGTGTACTAGTGAAGACAATGAGGCAACAACTTAGAGCCATCATAAAAGAGTAGAGAGGATTAATATTTTAGTTTACATTTTTTACTTGCTAATCATGTTGGTGTTCGATTAAAACACAGGGTATATTTAAAAAAAACATTTAGTGAATACTCCAACAGAAGCAAGAAGTTAATTAGGTAAAACAAGAAGCACCCATTTATGCGGAAACAAAAGTAAAAATGACGGGATATTGCGAGGATCAATGCCAAAGAAAAATGAAAGTAAAAGTAGTAAATGCGATGATCAACTCCGTGTTAATGCGTTTATTTGCTTTTATGTTTTCCTTCTAGCCCTCATTTCCTCTTCCTTACCTCTCTATTTATCCATTATAGTACCTCTTCATCCATCCGTCCCTGTTGTGGTATGTTAAGTTAGCTATAGCCAGAGAAAACGAGGGAAACCTTGACTGGTTTAGCCCCAGAAATAAGGTCTATCAGTAAAGGAGCGTCACTGCGTCGTTTTATTTTGAAAATCCCTGCAGGAAGCTGTTTCTGTGTGCGTCGTGTCGGTCTTCATGTGAGTCCTCCCCGCTGTCGTTCCCCGGTCTCCAGCGTGGATTTACATTCCCTGATTTCCGTGAGACTGGGAAGCGAAAGGGGAGGGTGGTGAGTTTTTCAGGAACTGAGGAAACAGACGCAAATAGCGAAGTTAACAGCTGAACAACTTGTAGCTCCGTCGTCGGCTCCGTCGCGCCTCCGCGCAGGAATAACGTTCGGCGTGTGTCTCCCCTCGCAGCGGTTCCCTCCGTGGATTATTTCTCTGGTCTGGAGGATAACTGGGAGGGTTTTCGTAGAAGACGGGAAGCCGCTTCTGTTGAACCCGGTTTAAAGGGCTGTGGCCATGGCCGGGGCCGGGGCTGGTGGCGGTGGGATTTCTCCGTTGGGGCCCGCACCGCCTATGTGGTATCACCGGGACCTGAGTCGAGCGGCGGCCGAGGAGCTACTGGCCCGAGCCGGGAGAGACGGCAGTTTCCTGGTGCGGGACAGTGAGAGTGTCAACGGGGCTTACGCACTGTGTGTACTGTAAGTAACTTGATGGCAGAAAGTCTAAGTTGGGTGGAAGGGCTCGCTTTTTGTGGGGAAACGTTGCGCTGCTGACTTAGCGGGTAACAACGAGCACACACGCCTTCAGGGAATCTGGAGATTTAACGCTATGTTTAACCAACCTTTACAAACCATTCCCTGCACGTCTCTGCAGCACCACACTGTGTAGCACCTTGTACTAGTTAAACGCATTTGTTTACTCTCTCCTGGAAGACAGTGAGTGGGACAGAGACAGAGAGAGAGTCTGTCTGTCTGTCTGCCCTGCACTCAAACTCCAGCATGGCACACAACTTAAGGGCTGTCCCCGCCTGACTTGACTCTGATGTGGTCGCCTGCAGCGTTTCCTCTGTTTACTGCTGCAGGCAGACTGCGGGTTGTGAGCTGTGGCATTAGGCTGGATGGACGTGAGGGGTAAACATCAGCATCTATGGGCTGCTGAAGCATGGATTATGTTTTGATTGAAGGTTTACCTGGAGAGTTACAAGCACAATAAACCATAACATAACCACACCGTGTAGGTCAGGGCAGTGTGTGTTTAGAGTGAGAGGGCATGGCATCCTATTTTCTCAAAGAACTGATGAAATGCCTGCCAAAACATAAGGCAGGCGACTCCAACAACCATCTCAACATGCAGCAGCTGTTCTTGACCTACACCCCCCTATCAGAGATGACTAGTACTTGCCTGTTCTATCACTTTATGCCATGTAGAGCTGTTGATTTATTGATTTAACAGTCAGCAGTCAAAGCTCATCTAGTGTCAGTATTTACTGCTTTTCTGCGTTTATTCAGCTTTTTAAACAAAACATCTTTTTGGACTGTTGGTCAGAGAAAACGATTTTAAAGTGTAAAAAGTAAATATGACACTAAATTATTAACTGCGAATGCAAACAGCAGACACACACTAAGAAATTTGTTGACCTCTTTGCTACACAATACACTATTTTGTAGTACTGAGCTACGTCATGTAAGTTCATTGCAGTTTTCCTGCAAACTACAAAAGTAACTAGATCTAGATCTGTCATCTGACAACTGATCTTTGTAAACACTGCTGAATATCAACTCTTTAATTCTTTGCTGTGGGTCAGTCTCTGACCAACAACATTCCTCAAATACATGCATCACTAGTTTCTGGATTTCTCTTTCCTGCCTCCACCTCTTTCATCCTCTCCCCTTTCACCTTGTCTATCTTTATTTCAGAACGTTTCCTTCCACACTTAAAGCTTGTTAAGCCGAACTCTGCTATATAAGCAATGTTACAGCTTCGTACCCAGAGGTCAAGTTACACATCACTAATTTGTGGTCAGTCGCTGTAATTTTTTTTTAAAATGAGAAGAAAAAGAAAAGTTTGGGTGACGATTGCAAAATGTCTTCAGATACATACATACATACAGTAGATACATACATAGTCCATAAAAAATGTTCATTCATGACTTTTCCTTGATGCTATAAAATTACCACTTTACTACTTATCAACAAAAATATCTTCTTTTAATCTGAGGGTGTAAGCCATTTTTTCCATTGTGTGTATTTCCCCAACAATATTTAACTATTATTTTAGCGTTTGTGGATCCAATTTGTACCAAGTTCTTGTTATAGCTTTCTTTGCAGCAGTCAGAGTTTTTGTCAAATATAGGCTGTTGTACACTTTTTAATGTTCATACAGAGTTTTAAAATTAACTAAAGGGGATTTTTATGTGCTTTACGTTTTCTGTGTCAACTCTTTGCCACCTCACTGATAACTTGAGAGAATGTATGAATACTTGTAAGACTTCCTTCCTCAAAAAGCTGGTGGTCAATAGGAGTAAAACAGAAAATTGAATCTTGTACACCTCTTTAGTGATGTGTGTTGCTGCAGAGCTTTTTTTGGACACGGAGCTGTCTGATTTCCTTTTCTCGTCATCTATAAAGATAAACAAATATACCGGAGTATGAAAACCACAGGTCAGGATGTGTAAGTGACGTTAATGACACCTTAGGGAAGTCGAACCCTAACTTCTAGTTTTCATTCCTGCAAAGTGAAATTGTGTCACAACAAACAAACTCAAAAACAAAAAAAGTCAGAGTATGGCTCCACCATACACCCCTAGCATCAATCATGTTGTGTTATCATGCGAGTTTGACTGAAATGTTGCTGACAATGGGGGTGACACAGTATTTCCGAACAACCCCTAAACTAATAGAGCTAAATATACAATTGTCAGATGGCTCACCCATTTTTCTTAGTCAGCTTTTGCTAATGTTTCTGAGTAAAAAACAAAACAAAACTGAATCATCAGAGGCCACAGACACGTTTTTTAGTCATGACTCAGTGTGGCATCCTGGAACATCAGAGCTGATTTCAATAGCAGGTCATCTTTGTGTTAAACATCATCTACTTAAACTCTTCCCACACTTAGGCTTTCCCTCTATACATTCTGCTGAAACAAACAAAACAAAAATACAAATTTATTTTATTGTTGTTACGTGTTTCCAGTATATTTAATATTCAATGAATGCAGCCAGATTCTCTTTGTACAGAGGCCTACGACATGGCACAGGATATACTTTTACATGATTATTGCTTTGAACTTGACTTAATGTTGAGCTTACCCTTGTCACTTGCGCAGACACACACGCGTGCTTTTCTTTTAAATGGAAGCACCAGTGTGTTTAGGAAGTTTTTTCACTCTGCGCTTGTGTAAAAAGTGTTTTGACAATCCAAGTCATTGTCCAGTAGACTTGAACCTTGATTTGACCAGTCACATAATTGTGGATGGTCAGGACTAATACCAAGGGAAAGATAATTCTTACGCAGCCAACTTGTTTAGAATGAAGCATTAAAGCTCACAGCTGCTGTTTTTCCCGGAGTTGTGCACAACATGCTTTAAGTTTGCCGAAGGATCTCTGTCATCCTTTAGTCTGAGCAAAGTTGGTTTGATCTGATGTTCCTGATCCTTGGTTTAAAACGGCACAATGCTTCATTCTTCATCAACATTCTCATTGTGACTGTGTTATCTGACTTCATTCAACAAAATCACAGAGCTTAAGCAGCAGAGATCCCTGAGTGTACGTGCACAGAAAATCTACTGCTAGTACCATTACCATTACATTTGCATAAATACAGATATGGGGAGTGGCTTGATCGCTCAGTGGGTAGGGCAGTCCTCTTCAAACCCAAGGGTGAGCAGTCCTAGCAGGCTACATGTCGAGGTGTCCTTGGACAAGACCCCAATAACTTTACCCTCTCCACAAAGAATTTCCACAAGGGAATCAATAAAGTATCAATTATTATTAATATTTAAGTAAAAGCAGAGGGAATTTGAGCATGAACAGGGTCATTCTGAGTGCAACGGAAAACCTTTTTAAAAATTGAACAATAAATCATTAAAATATGCTCTCAATGTGGAAAAGAATGTGCTCTTGATTCAAGATAGAAATAAAAAACCATTCATGGTTCTCCTTTATTCTCACACAGACCAGCTTGTCTTAGTGTTTCACTTCCTCTTACTGTATATTTTGGTCTGTGGACTTTGGGTGTTGTGTGTATGCATGCACATTACTGTAGGCTCAAACCGTGACCTTTTCAGGATGTGACCCCTCTGACCAGCTGACCGTTTTGATCGAAGTTTCGTCAGAGTGTCTTTAGTATTTGTGTGCTGCAGTTAATGCACCTTAAATCATATGAAGGACATTAAAGCATTCAACGGCACAGTAAAAAAATGTCACAGTATCTGAAAAAGCTGCTGCTAGCTGGCTTTAAAAAGCAGGCCTCAGTGAGGTGACGCCACATGCTAATAAGCGTAAGTCTGTGCATCATTGTGTTGACTACAGAGAGCAGTTTTCTGTTTTTGCTGTCAGGAAGATTTCCTCAGTGCAGCGCGTCTTAACATGTCAGAGTTCAGGCATGAACCCCTGCGTTTCCGCTTGCGCTTCTGTGATAACAATCCAAACAGAGATAACATATGAGTCGGTCTAAGTGTACAAGTTGGTCTATATATTGTTGTGTGTAGTTATGTGATGGTGAGGACAGCGGACAGCAGAAGTAAATGAGGGGATAGATACTTTAGCTGATGCTACTGTACTGTTTGCGAAGGGAGACGCGCGCAGGCTCATTGTGTGCGCGTGTATTACTTCGATGAGCCAAGAAGAAAAGGTGGCAATCTTAACAAACATGACTTGCTGGATTATTTATTATAGATTCTGACAATTTAGTTGCATTTTATGACCATTTTTTAGAGACGGTGAGACTAAATTCAAGTGTGACTTACAAATATGTCCCCTGTTTGCTTCATGACGTGAACCACTAAGAGGGAGTGAGTTGCTATTGTACAGTGAAGGTTTACGCAGATGGTAGAAATATAAAAGGGGACCCTGGTTGTTAAGTTATTGTTATTTCTGTAAATGTTCTATTTATTACAAAGGTCTGTAGTAGTATTACAGTTAGGATGGTATATGAAGTAGGTTTATTGTATGTCAGTATAAGTGCTGGACTTAAATGCACCAGTTCTACCAGTGGAAACATTTTGTCTGGACTTCTGTGTTATCCTGAGCGCAGACTATTGTTGACAGCACACACTCACTGTGTGCTTTGGGTCTACAGTACATGTCTAGCCTATAATAAACCTCGCTCTCTCTTTCTCCATAACCCTCCCTCCTGTTATAACTTTGCTGCTACTGAAACAATAGTATTTACTTAGCAGACCCGCAGAGTCTCTTCAGCTGCCAACAGGAAGTCAAACACAAGACACACAAATACACGTGACTATTCAATGCAGCCAGTACGTGGATCATGAGTCATTGGATGTACATTTCATTGATATAATTCAGAGGTCTTCAAGGGACTGCACTTCACATATGGAAGTATAACGGCAGACTAATGAATTAGCAGTTCAACATGGGAACTTCTGTTCTGTTTTTCCTGTTTAGTTTAGTTCACATAGTCCCATATCATTCAACTCTGACAGAGACAAAGGCCGCAGTGCCAAATAAAGGAACTCTGAAAAATATAATGGCTTCAGGTTTACTACAGCAAGCATCAGTGTTAAGAAGCCTTTAAAAACGTAATTGCTTGCAGTGAGGGAATAGTCCAAAGGTTATTGCAGAGTGAGACCAAGTGTATGTTTATTTAACGTAACTGTGCTATGATGTACTATGATTCACATCTCTAGTGAACAAACACAAGCATAATAGAAACTGAGGCATAAAGTTGATTACCTCTAATGTATGTACCAGTATTTTGATTGTAAAAACCTCATCCTGTTGTTGTTTGATGTTGAAACGTTTTAACATATTAGGACTCTGACCTAGAACGACAGCTGAGTGAACAAGGCAGGATGGTTTCCCAACATGAATGTATCCGCCTTCTTTTGTACAGTTATATATATATATATATATACACACACACATAAACTGTAAATGGCGCATAAGCAGAAGTAAAAGCTTTACTGAAGTGTTTTGCATCAGCTTCCAACATCCACCCTGCTACACAGATGCACAGCCCTGACACATATACACCAACAGACATCAACCACAGAGTTTGCTTGGCAAATTGAACATTTTGAGTTCGGATCACTGAGCAGACATAAAGTGCACACGTGGAAATGGTTCAGCTGGAGCTTGTGACTGCAGGCGTTTGGTGCCACAAAATCGATCAGTGATTGGTTGTGGGGGGGCGAGTGAGGCTAGTGATTCAATCAGAAATGTAAATCAAGTTTGGGGCATGCAAACATTGATTGAAATTAACACAAATGACTGGACAGTTTTTATGGCATTTTTCTTTTTTTTGTATATATATCACTGTATCTTTACAGTGTATTAAGACGAGATTTTACTTTACTTTACTTTACTGTGCCTGGCAGACGCTTTTATCCAAAGCGACTTACAGGGCGCTAGTGCTGGGTGTCTGGCTCAGAGACACACCTGGTAGGGGATGGACTAGGAGTCAGACAGGGTTTCGTACCTGCGACCTTCTGCATCCCAGTCTGACGCTTAACCCACTGAGCTACCAGGCCGCTAGATTGAACCCTGTTCTGCTTCACTCACCGTATCATGCTATTGTAGGGATAAAGCTCACTCACTGCGTGACAGACAGCAACAGGTTAAAGCTCTCAAGTGTGTAAGCCCGTCCCCCCCACTCTTATACATGTATAAACACACCCTTGTCCACTGAGGTTAAAGACAACCGTTATTATACATATGCTAAAGTCAGATATGAAATATGATTTCTTTAGTTGTTTCAAACAGTAGTCCCGAGAGTCTGCTTTTCACTACATTGTGACCTTTTCTCTCTTTCTGTGTAGGTTTCAGAAACACGTCCACACATACAGGATCCTCCCAGATGATGAAGGATTTTTGGCTGTACAGGTAAAGAGAGGATACACGCACACAGACACACACACACACACACACACACACACACACACACACACACACACACACACACACGCAGGCCACTGAGGTTAACTGTGTGCATGTGTGCAGCAGAAACTGTATTTGCTTCAGTAGCAGCTGGCAGGCAGAGATGCTTTTGTTGGCACTGAACTCTGTCACTCTCTCTCTCACACACACACACACACACACACACACTTACTCACACACAAACAGGCAGTCTCTTTGTGCCTTGTGGCCAACAGCTGTGAAGTCCCCACCACCCTCAGCCACACACTACAGACACATTACACTGCAGACTGTCCATGTGGCCACATCACATCGATGCGGTGTGAATTTTGAGGTCGTAGCTGCGACACTGACACAAGTTTTCTTCATCATCACGGAACCTAATTTGTTTGCATGTTTTTCCTGGTTCTAAATATATTTAGATTACTGTCATATTTGTTCACCCAACATAAGATGTAGAACCATAGGGGCCAGCAGAGATTTCTTTAACATAACTACTAGTTTGAATGTTAACACCACATAGAAAATAACTTTCTTTCTATTGGTATATCTCTCACCGTCTGTCTTGATCCCTCTCAGACATCCCAGGGTGTGCAGCCTAAGCGGTTTAAAACCTTACCAGAGTTGGTGTCGTTGTACCTGCAGCCCAGCCAGGGTCTGGTCACCACCCTGCTTTATGCAGTGGACAGAGAAGAAACAGTTAGTGATGACAGAGACTATTCAGGTATGTCTAGAGTCTACACAAGCACACGCACCTAGAGCATTTTCAGTTCCTTTAATTGCATCTATTATTATCTCAAAAAAAGTTTATCCAATAGCAACTGGACTTGTAAGGTTTCTTGACGACGTTTCACCCTCCATTCCAGAGGGCTTTCTTTTTTCTTTTTTTTGAGATAACCATGACCTGGATGACTGAGAACCTTCACAGACATGCATCTATTGTTCTTTCACTATTTCTTTACTTTTTTGTATTTTCTTTCATTTAAGTCCATCCCACTCTAGATGCAAATAAATGATGTGAGGAAAGAGTAAATGAAAACATGTTTTTACAAAGAAATGATTTGTTCTTTCCTCTGAGTGGTCACCTAAAGCAACGTTTGTTGCTGAGGATGGTGGCTGTAGCAAAAGACTAATGTAGCTGGAAATGACTGGAATGCCTTTGTAGGCATGCAGAGACTTATCGGGAAACATCAGTCCTGTGTTCCAGTGGCATGTTGTGTTTGCTAATGCAGGTTCATCAATTTAAAAGGTGAACTGATCATTAGAAACCCCTTTTGCTTTTATGTTAGAACAGCTCAAAGCTATGGCAAGCACTTTTAACATTTAACAGGTATGCAGGATATACGATCAAGATATCTGCAATGTCTTTCCTGCTAGTCAAAAGTGCAAAAGTGTCATTTTTACTATCCGTAATGTTAATTCTAGATATCCTGAACTACATTTTGATTATTCAAAACTCTCATTTCAGATATCTACAATTGAATTTTGAGTAGTCACAATTGAAGCTAAAGATATCTCTAATTAAACCCATTTAGAAGATATCTTATTTATCGCTGTGGATGTCTCAAAGTACCATATGACCAGTCAAAATTCAGTTGTAGATATCTGAAACTTTTCACTTCTCACATTGTTGTTCTAGTATTCACTAAAGATATCTAGTATTAATATTATGGATAGTCAATATGACGTAAAATCGTTTCCTATTCAAGTCAATGGGACATACTGACTAGTTAAAATGACGTAGATATCTCAAATTTGAATTTTGACTAGTCAAAATTTAATTGCGGATGTCTTTAAGTCAACATTTGACTAGTCACATTGTGATTTTGACTATTCAAAATGCATTACTACATATCTGAACAACAAGGTTTATGGATATTCGAGTAAAGACTGTTAAATGTTAAAAGTGCTTGCCATACAAAGCATCAGTGTTTTCATGGAAAACAAGGAAATTCATGACACCAGTCTTTTGAATAGTAGTGTAAACAGGATTTGGGTTAGTCAAACTTACTTCCCTGTACAAACACTAAATGTATGTTTATTATATTTTTACTGGCAGCAACACATTTAACTTTCTATTGAAACTTTTAGTTTTTCAAGTTGTGCATTCACCATCCTTACATATTATAATTTCAATCTTATGTTTGAAGGTAACTTCTTGGTAACTTCAGGGTTGTATGTGTAGTTTTCCCTGTTTTGTATGTACAGTGATTTTTGCATCACGTTTCTGAACATAATCTGTCTTACACATGTACAAACCTTTTTTACACACGCATGATTTTGAATTCGGATGACAAATAAAGACTAAAGAACAATCAAATGAGTGAGCCTGACTGTAACCATGGCACACCCACTTCAGCATCCCTGTCTGCACTTAACCCATAACATTTCTGTGATTGGTAGATGGAGAGGATGAGAAGCCGCCTCTACCCCCTCGCTCTGCCTCCACCTCGACTCCACCTGGGCCAGACCCATCCACAGACAGGTACACAAGGGTACACTGTCTGAACCAACATGTTGTCTTCACCAACACATCGGTGAAGACAACGTGGGGTTAGAGAAGTGTGCTGCCCCTTGATCCATCAACACAGCTTTGCTCTTATTGCAACTACTCAGTGTCCACGGTTCAGACTGTGGATGTTCTGGGCAGCTTCCACATGTGAGTGTGTTAAACTTTGTGAATGTGAAAAAAAAATTCTTCTACTACTCAAAAACTGCAACACACACAGGAGGAAGGATGCTGCTTCACTGTGAATGTGATTATGTCACAAAAATAGTAACTACCATGTGTGTCACACACATAGTTCTTTAGTTACTTTATATTCATGATGTACAATGTGGACACACACACACGCACGTCTTGCAGATTGTCTACATATTAACAGCAAACATAATAATCAGTCTCCTGCGCTCATGTTCATAAACCCACATACATTCATTCATATCCTCAGTTCCCCAGTTGTGTGCCCCTCTGTGTCTGCATTAAGAAGGAAAGCCACATCCTTTTGAAAACCACACGGATGACGCAAAGCTTTGATGAACTGGGGTGTGATTTTTGTGTGTGTGTGTGTTTATTAATATTGCTCAGACTAGAACGTTTTTTTTGTGAAGACAATTTTATTCACCAGTTTGATATTTCTTTACAAGATTATAGTGATTCTTTTTCAACTTTGCACCTGAAGTGCATCAAACTACCTATAAAATGTTTCTCTAAACTGCTAAGTGAAGTAACATGAATCTGTGTGTTGGCATAACTTTTTTTTACAGAGACAGCTGTGCGTTAAATATCTTATGCAGGTCCTCATTTGTCAGATTCTCATGGAAAGAATTGCAATAACAGCTAAGGAAATAAAACTGATGCTTTACATATGATTCATTACATTTTCCTAAAGCACAGAGGCAAAGAAGAAACAAGTCACCACCATCCTATTTAAACTTTTAATTATTTCCTGTTTTGCAAATGTGTTAGAAATAACACGTGGTGCAGATAAATTTTACCTGCGAAGTTAAAAAAGCAGAGGTTAGTTGTAGAGGTTAGAACTAAAAGCAGGCTTTTATTTGACCATAGTCAAACACAAAACATCACGAGCAGCTGAATGATCTGTCTCTGTAGGAAAGAGGAGGTATTGAATCACATTTCTGTAAAACTAAACAAGGAAGCAACGTTTCTGTTCCAACGATACCATAGAAATGTTCATGTTACGGTGAAATGTGTGTGGCCAGAGGTAAGTCAGCGCTCTGGTCTAGAGGAAGTGTGTGATTATGAAAGTCCTGACTGCACAAATGCAGCACTCACAGACTCGCACTCATTCACCACTTTGCAGAATTGGCTTTGTCAGCGATGGTTGTGGTACGAGGGATATGATTAAACCGGCATTTTTGAAGTATACTAACCATCGCTGATGACATGCGGCCTTAGTGCTTCAAAAGTCTGAGACAAGTTAAAGCTTCGCTATAGTGTGAATATGCAGCTGATAATGCAGATTAGTGTTGGTAATAAATGCTTATTGGCCTTTTAATTGCATTTGTTCTAGTGCCCCAGCAGCTAATGGCCTGAGCACCATCTCACACGAGTACCTGAAGGGCAGCTATGCTCTGGACCTCGAGGCAGTCAAACAGGGAGCGTGCTCCCTCCCTCATCTCAACAAGACACTAGTGGCCTCCTGCAAACGGCTTAATGGGTAAGATGGTCACACTAGACATGTTTTACAGACACAGTTATTCTTGCTCATAATGCCAATGACATAATATACTGTAGGATTTTATTTTTAAGTTGTTGATCCCTTTTTTTCATTGTAGGGAGGTGGATAAAGTTCTGACTGGTCTAGAGATCCTCTCTAAGGTCTTTGATCAGCAGAGCGCCTTCATGGTTTCAAAGATGATCCAACAGGTACAGCTCTGGATCTCTCAGGTTTACATGCTAGATCTTTTTTAATTGAGAAATAATCTAATTGTGTGTTGTTGTTTTCAGTCGGTGAATCAGGGTGGAGACCAGGAGCTGGAGAATCTTGTGACTAAGCTGGCAGTTCTCAAAGACCTGCTGTCCTGCATAGAGAAGAAGGTACACGTCATGTGTAGGCATGTACACACACACACACACACAATTGAATCTGCTGTCTCCATCTGTCCTTTTTTGTGTTTCGGTGTATATACCAACATACGCACATGCAGGTAAACACACAGCTGTTAGCTGGAGGTGGTCCATTTAGATAGCCCTGATCATTTGTCCAAAAGTCCTGCCAGCTACATGTGTATCCCAGCGGGCTGCTATGTCTTGTTGGGAGCCTTGTTGAGACCTTGACACACAACACATGGAAGAGACACGGATGGAGAAAGCTGGATGGGTAATGTGACATTTTGAGGCATTTGTCTGTTTGTTAATAAAAATAATACTAATACTTATCTATCCAAATGGAGACGCTGGTGCACTGTTCAATTGTATTTTTTGTTTCTCTCTCTGATTTGAAAGTACAGTTTCACCCGCTCCTCTGGGCTTCCCTGGAAAAGCGAGGCTCCAGCAGGCTAGGAAGGAAATGAAATTAAGCTACTTAAATCATATGATGTCACTGGCTCCACCCTCTCTGCTCCTGTTGGCTTGTTTTTAGGAAATGGAAACTGTTCCTTTGTCGACACCGACCCAGATGCTGAAAACAATGCAGTGTCTTTATTTATGCCCATGTTGCCTTCCCTCTACTTTTTTTTTCATCTTTTGTCTTCTAATTTTTTCTCCTCCCACCCCCTGCTCCTGTCTCCCCCCTCAGGCCCTGAAAGCTCTCCAGGACATGAGTTTGTCCTCTCCATGCTCCCCTCCTCCTCTGTCCATGCGTCACAGCAGAGCCATCCCAGTGCAGGCCTTTGAGGTATTACACACACGTATATTGGAGTATTTTCGATGACCCATGTGAAGAAGGCTGCTGAAAAATAGGAGAGAAAAATAATCTATAATAAATTAATTAATCAAAATTATGCGATTAGAGCAGAGGTGAGGAAGAAGCAGACAGATTGGGGGAAGGAGGTGAGTCAGAAGAGTAAACAGAAAAGTATGATTAGCAGTCAGTCAGTCGAGTCTGTATTCGCTGTGGTGAAATCTTCTCAGCAGCTTCCTGTTGCACAGGAACAGAAATGTTTTTAGGAAGAGCAGAAATGTTACAGATGTGGCCTCTAATTCGCCCACTGATATGCAAACAGACCTCACTGATGTTTAAGCCCTGCCGTCTGACTCAAAGTGACATGTTTTTGGTTTTTGAGAAATGAGAGCCTTATCTTTTCATAGATGAAGAACCCACTTTGTCACATAACTGAGTGATATCAAGATGACTGGGACTAGGACAAGCCCTTTCAACATTTAACAAGTATACAGGATATACGATCAAGATATCTGCAACGCCTTTCCTGAAGGTCAAAAGCGTAATTTCAGATATCTGCAACATCATTTCAACTATTTAAAAGTCGAATTAAAGATATCTACTACATCTTCTTGACCGGTCAGAATGTCTCATTGACTTGAATGAGGAACGAATTAAAGATCTACTACGTTATTTTGACTATCTGTAATGTGAATTCTAGATATCTTGAACTAAAATATATGTATAATTGAACCCATTGGGAAGATATCTTATTTATCTTTTTGGATGTCCCAAAGTACCATATGACCATTGAAAATTTAGTTGTAGACATGTGAAATTACACTTTTCACTACTCACGTTGATGTTCAAGAGTGTGATTTTCTGTTGCTCTTTAGTCCCTGCTTTCTTTATTAAAATTCCTTTTCCTCCTTACGTTACTTTGTGTTTTCTGGGGCGGCCATACTCCCAAACCTGACAGATGAAGCCTGTTAGAAACCAGCAGAGGGAGAGAGCGCTGACTCAGAGACCCCTGGTGGTGGCCCTTGGATGACACGTCTGAGTAGCAATCCCAATCTCTGTCTAGGTGTGTGTGTTTATTCCTTATCATCCTACCCAATACAGGTAAAGCTGGATGTCTACCTGGCAGAGCTGACGAAGATTGGAAAGAGTCAGAAGTACACGCTGTCCGTAGATGTGGATGGGGGGCGACTGGTAGTGATGAAGAAGGTGAAGGACAGCCAGGAGGACTGGACCACCTTCACACATGACAAAAGTAAGAAACCTTTTAGGTACCTGTACATACAATCCAAAATGAATCACGGTTTAAAAGAGTAAATTACCGAACAGATATATACACTACCAAAATTAAAAATCTCACCAAGTATGTTTGCCTAATTTCGTGTCAAACTATCTCATCACATTTAAAATAAGACACATCGTCTACAGAGTAGAGAGTGAGGGATAGGAACATGATTTTAGACAGTGCATCTTAAATA
Source organism: Microctenopoma steveboyesi (assembly GCA_032359275.1). Taxonomy (NCBI): domain Eukaryota; kingdom Metazoa; phylum Chordata; class Actinopteri; order Anabantiformes; family Anabantidae; genus Microctenopoma; species Microctenopoma steveboyesi. The sequence goes on along the minus strand of JAUMHF010000005.1, from coordinate 12,412,569 downwards.
TCTTATTTCAAGAAATCTGTTTAAATCCTTTTCCAAGTAAAATATATTTGGGAGGGGCATTTTTCCATTGGCAAAAGTTAAATGTATTTTAACTAGTAGTTTTGTATTAGATAGTTTTGTATTTGATGAGATAATTTAATGTCTGTTATTACATTACATTCTGGACGTTATCTGTCTGATACTATCCATTAAAACATGAACGTTTTATAATTTAGCCTTTATCTTCTTTGCGCTCCTTTAACCTTAACTTTCTTTAGCTGTAATCTAGTCCTTGACCATGCTTCTCCTTCCTGTCCTGTATCTCCCGTCTGTTTGTTTGTCTTTCTCTATCTCTCTCAGTCCGCCAGTTGATCAAGTCACAGCGTGTGCAGAATAAACTTGGTATTGTTTTTGAGAAGGAGAAGGACAAGAGCCAGAGGAAAGACTTCATCTTTGCTAGTGCCAAGGTCTCTCTCGCACACACACACACACACACACACACACACACACACACACACACACACACTCTCTCAAATATAGTTTCAAGATGTAAGAAAGCTGAGTATTTTACATCTACTGTATCTGCAGTTTGTTCATTTTTATATTTAGAGTCAGGTGAAGGACACTAACAGGGTTGAGGTTTGTGGCATAGATTTAGTAATGATAAAATAATAATGATATTTACATACATCAAACTCTTCCGTACAGACATTTGCATACACGAGCAACTCTGCATTTCTATTTATATCTAGATAACTGTCTTTTAATGAAGGAAAACATGTTGGAAAATAAAAGTAAGAGTTGTCTATCCACATTAAAATACATCTAAAATGCTTGAGGGTTTAATGGAAGCACACACTTTGCACACACATATAGTTTCATGGTACTGCGTGTGTATGTTTCAGAAGCGGGAAGCGTTTTGCCAGCTGCTGCAGCTGATGAAGAACAAACATTCCAACCAGGACGAGCCTGACATGATTTCCATTTTCATAGGCACCTGGAATATGGGTTAGACACACATATCTGACATAGTGTTCAGTGATGCCAGCACTGACACACTGACATTAGTGTTTTTAACGGTAATGTGCTATTTTGGTCTTTGTCTGCAGGCTCTGTGCCTTCGCCTAAGTCTGTGGCCTCGTGGGTGTTGTGTCGTGGCCTTGGGAAGACTCTGGATGAGATGACAGTGACTATCCCTTACGACCTTTATGTGTTCGGAACACAGGAAAACTCAGTGTGTGATCGTGAGTGGGTCGAGTCACTTCGTGCTGTATTGAAGGAGCACACAGAATTGGATTATAAACCAGTGAGGAAGTATTTGAATATATTTAAGATGAAATGTTTGTTATCAAACACGTTCTGTGATTACATCCGTTATTCTGCTTGCACGGTTCACATCTGCTGAGTCACGAGGGGCGAGAACAAAGGAGTTTTTGCACAGTGAGGAGATGAATGATGACTATGTGGTGTGTTGTTCTCGGTTATAGATTGCAGTGCAGAGTTTGTGGAGCATAAAGATTGCCGTGTTGGTGAAACCTGAACACGAGAACAGGATTAGCCACGTGGGAATGTCTAGTGTCAAGACGGGCATTGCCAACACACTGGGTAATAACAGTTCTTCCCTCACACACACACACACAAATAAAATATAAACAATGGAACAACAGCGCAGTAAGATACGGTGAAAGCAAGGGGCAGCTTGAGAGGTTGTCGTCATTTTATCCTACATGTGACTTGACTTGGGAAGAAATCTGGTGTCTGGATGATAGGAGACTAAAATCGTATTTTATTTTAATACTTTGTTTTCTAGGTAACAAAGGAGCTGTGGGTGTGTCGTTCATGTTCAATGGGACATCTTTTGGTTTTGTAAATTGTCATTTGACATCAGGGAATGAGAAGATCGCCAGGTACCCACCAGTATCCTACACACACATTTTGCATTGCTCACTTCAACGCACATTTGTTTTAGTTAATTTTGACACACATCATTTTTTTGTTGTTTTATTTTAACAAAGTTTCACTGCAGTTTTACTTTAGGGACACAGACTAAATAGTTTGATGTTGCACATATTTACCAGTTCTTTCCTGTGACCCATGTGACCTTCTACAGGAGAAACCAGAACTACCTTGATATCCTACGGCTGCTGTCACTAGGAGACAAGCAGCTGAGCTCCTTTGACATCTCACTGCGTTTCACTCACCTTTTCTGGCTGGGAGACCTCAACTACAGGCTGGATATGGACATTCAGGTGACACACAACACACACATGCACAGAAATATGACACTGGGAAATGAAGCAAACCTGGTTGAGATTTTATTGTGTGCTTTTGTCTGTGTGTGCAGGAGATTTTAAACTATATCAACAGGAAAGAGTTTGACCCCCTGCTGAAGGTGGACCAGCTCAACCTGGAGAGGGAGAAGAATAAAGTCTTTCTACGCTTTGGTCAGTAGGCCTACTGAGCCTACTGAGATGTGCCTGTTACTTCCTCTGTCTGTGCACACGATATTTCTGAGCAGAAACTGGTTAAGTGTAGGAAAAATCTTTTTTCAAAGAAAGTTCCCGTGGTCTCATACCACAGCAGAAGTGATGACTCATACTTAATACCCAAAAGCACCTGTCTTGCCTCAAGACAAGAACTACTTGTCTTATTAGTTTATTTAAAATCCTGGAAAACAAAAAGGATCATGAAAGGATTAGTGAAAAAACTTCAGACTGAGACGATCCTCTGTCTGATGTCACTTTTATGTTTTTTGAAAGTAACCACTTACACAGGATGCGGCTGCTTGTCCACACTCACCCACTCTGTGTGTGGTTTTGTCATTTTTTGCTTCACTGGAGAAAGATAAATCAAAAGATTTTAAAATGAGGTTATTCCGAAACTGCTAACGTTACAGTCTCTATTCTTTTTCGTTCTGAACATTTAAGGTTTTCTTTAAAAATATGGCGTTGTGCGTTTAAACATACCTGCTTAAATGTGTATCTTCTTGCAGCGGAGGAAGAGATCTCCTTTCCACCCACCTATCGTTACGAACGGGGCTCAAGAGACACGTATGTGTGGCAGAAGCAGAAGGCCACAGGAGTATGTCTACCGATCTACTAAGCTTTATTTCCCGTTTTTGTGAATGATCTTGTTGACACCATGTTATCTTCTTCTACTTCTGTCTGTTCCAGATGAGGACCAATGTCCCATCGTGGTGTGACAGGATCCTCTGGAAGTCGTACCCAGAAACACACATTGTCTGCAACTCCTATGGTCTGCAAAACTAATAATTCCGTTTTAGCAGTTCTACCAGGCATGTTTAGTGGTTAATTGAACCTTATGCTTTTGTTTGGCAGGCTGTACAGATGATATAGTGACCAGTGATCATTCCCCGGTGTTTGCTACCTTTGAGGTGGGGGTGACCTCTCAGTTTGTCTCCAAGAAAGGTAAAGTTAATACATTTACATTCTAACAAATACGTCCTTCCTCTTTCTGTGAATTGACATCCCTTCTGGACTGACTCTGCCTCTCGTCCTGCTGTTGTTGCTCTTTTCTAATAGTCTGCTAAATGATTCACACCTGTTAATTATTCTCCATGTTCATAATGTGTCCCCACTTTGGTTTTATATGAAACCATCAAACCAAATTTAAAAGTACACCCATCCCTTCCTGCTCCTCTAGGTCTGCCCAAGTCTTCAGAGCAGGCCTACATTGAGTTTGAGAGCATCGAGGCCATAGTGAAGACGGCGAGCAGAACCAAGTTCTTCATCGAATTCTACTCCACTTGTCTTGAAGGTGAGGTGAACGTGGCAACACCTTTTCAGTGACCCATAGCATTTACAGTGGTTTAAAAGAGTGCCCCATTCTTCTTCACACTTAAAAGATCATCAAACTAATTAAATATTAGACAAAGATAATCCAAGAAAGCACAAAATGTAGTTTTTAATTAAGTAAAAAAACATCCAAACCTATATTAGCCCCATGTGACAAAGTAATAATATCTAATATTGTCTAATATTTACATTGGTTCAATGATCTAAATCAGTTTGACAAACATAGAATAAAGTAAAAAACACTTTTTCACCCCACTGTAGTGTTTTCCTCTGGGGTTTTGTAACATCGGGTGGATGTAATAAAATTGTATCTGTTTGTTCCTTTTTGTATCGTCCTTTGTCCCTCCCAAACTCAGGAAGTCAGTATACCTTTAACCTAGAATCCGTTCTTGACCTGTGCTGCAGCCCCACTTCCTGACTACCATGTTGTTTTGAATGAAATGCAACAGAAACATCTCCCTCCTCCTCTTCCTTGTTTCCTTCCCACCTTGTTCGCTTTGTCTTCTCTCCCGTCCCCTCGGTCCTGCATTTCTCTCTCCGTCTCTCACCTGTAGAGTTTAAGAAGAGTTATGAGAACGACAGTCAGAGCAGCGACAACGTCAACTTCCTGCGCGTGGGCTGGTCCAACAAACAGCTAACAACGCTCAAACCTTTGCTCTCAGAGATCGAGTACCTGCAGGACCAACATCTGCTTCTAACTGTGAAATCGCTGGATGGATATGAGTCATATGGTATAACGACGCTGTCCATGTTTGTAGTGAGGTTTTCTGCAAATGTTTCTTTGAGTCTGACACAAATACTGTGTGCGATTTCCCCGGCTAGGAGAGTGTGTGTTGGCTCTGAAGTCGATGATTGGAAGCACAGCCCAGCAGTTTCACACTTACCTGTCCCATCGGGGCGAGGAGACGGGAAATATAAGGGGGTCCATGAGGGTCAGAGTCCCTTCCGAAAGGATGGGAACCCGGGAGAGACTCTATGGTAATGTACTGTAAAGAAGTGTGTGGTTGTAGACGGGGACAGACAGTAAATTAAGTAGGTTAGCCAAATGATCACAAACTGTTGTTCAGTGTAATGTAACATTTTCTTTATGTTTCTTGTGTTTTAGAGTGGATCAGCGTGGATAAGGATGAGGCAGGTGGCCCTAAAGGGAAATCCACGTTGGTATCCAGAGTGGGACATGAGTATGTCAAGTCAGTACATTATTTTGTATTTGTTTTAAAATATATCACATTTTTATTCAAGCTCCTGCTAAAATATTACAAGCAAATACCATGACAAGGTTGTATCTAAAAATCTTTAACTTATTTGAATATGAAGGTAAAAATTGAATACCTCCTATCCCTCACTACTCTGGGTCTGTGGTGAATAAGATACATGCTGTTAGATGTGAACTTTTTGAGGCTGACGGTACCAGCATTATGTTTTTATTGGTAAATATCCTCATTAACAACCGCGTTAGCTTGTTGTTCTGTATCTTCTTTCTCTTACTAAAACTAATACTGTTCTGTGTTGTGTCCACCATGCAGGCCTTCTGTGGTCCGTAAACCGTTGGGAGAGTTGGGCAAGGTCAGTGAAGAGGGAGAAAGGAAAGAGGAAACCGCTGCAAGGTACAGAACAAACATATATATGTGGTACAGTGGAGGACTTTTTAAAATTTTCCTGTCATCGGTCACTGTTAAAATAAAACTACCATTAAAATTATACTATCCTGAGACGTCTTTAGTTCTTACAAACATACAAAATCAGCGAGGGGTCAAATAATTATTTCCTCCACTGTAACTAATGTTGCAAATCATGGTGCATAAACGGTAATAGATGAACTGTCTGTCCTGTTGCTTTCTGCACTTTGTGAAGATCTAAGCAGGAAACATCAGACTCTGATTCATCTATCTGCAAGAACAGCTACAATAATCCCGCCTACTATATCCTGGAGGGCGTTCCCAACCAGTCGGCAGCTGCTCTCTCACCTGAGCTTCTCCCGTCTCCTACCTCCACAAACCCTCAGGCAGCTAAAGCCCCTCCTCCCTCAGCTGGAGCTCGAAACAAATCCCCCTGTGCAGCGTCAGCGCCGCCTCACCCACGCAGACCCATGACAGGACACCCAGTCCGTGCCATCAGCGAGGAGGGCTCCTCGGAAGACAATGGAGGCATTTGTATGGCTGGGGCACAGGGGGTAGGTGTCGGAGGAACAACTGGAACCACAATGAATCGACCCCCTCCTGACTTTCCCCCTCCTCCCCTCCCTAAGGGAGCCTTGGAGATGGGTGGAGAAGCACCCTTCCCCAAACAACGCCCTCTTTACCCAGATCTTACTGAGGTCAGGATCCCGGCAGCCAGTGCTGTTTCCCCGATGGGCCTGGGAGACGGATTTAGGCGAGGAGGAGGCGGCGTGGGACCAGGGGCACTGGACGACCAGTCGTGTTCTGTGCTCCAGATGGCAAAGACGCTGAGTGAGAGCGAGTTTCCAGGGCAGCCTCCACGTGCTCCCTCAGCACCGCCGCCTGTTCGAGGGCCGCCGATGGGCCTGGGTCTGGACACCTGCCGTACGTTCCCCCCGAGAAACCCCATCGCGGAGAGCATCGCAGAAGACATGTCTGAGGAGGTCAGTCGTTAATTTCAGTTCTGTGGCTCGGTCGAGGATACTTGTCTCGTGATGGCTTGAATGTGACTGGAAGTTATGGTCTGTCAGCTGAAACATTTTATGTAGCACAGCAAAACAAGCTTGTTACATTGAATGCGATGAGCTGAGAGGTTCCTGTGGTCGTTTGTAATTGATTCAGCGCTATATTTCTCCCGTGCAGGCACTTTGGGGCAGTAGCAGTTCATCTTTGTCTGTGGGGGAATCTTCAGTGGGGGAGTGGCTGCAGAAACTGGGATTGGAGAGGTATGAGAAGGGTCTTTTACACAACGGCTGGGACGACCTGGAGTTCCTCAGGTACGTGCACTCGCACTATTGATTGCATGCAATACTGGGTGAACATGGAGGTGGCGAAAGATCTATTTTGTTTCTTTGTTTTTTCAGTGATATCACTGAGGAGGACCTGGAGGAGGCAGGAGTGCTGGACACCACCCACAAGCAAATTCTGCTGGAGAGCCTCAGACAGCAGCAGCAACAGAAATGAACTGGTCTAGGACCTGGACCTGGAAGGCCAAATGCCAGCTGAACTGAACTGAGCTGAAACGGGCCAATTCGTGCCAGACTGTGCCTTCTGAGAGAAATTGCACTCCATTTGTATTTTCTAAAACACTTGTTGAACCAACGTCCTTTTTTTTTGTTTTTACATGTGTTGTATATGGGCCTTTGTCATGGAGGAGGCCTTATTTAATGAGAAGCATTTTAATACTTTAGGTATCACTACATAAGAAGATGTGGGGGGAGATAATAGTTTTTTCCTGGCAAGATTTGGTGTATAGCAGCTGATGTCAGTTGATCAATTCCCTCTTGCATTTTTTTTCTCTTGCAAGTTAAAATTAAAGCCAGAGTTCATTTTTGTGCTGAAAGGCCTGAACTAACACGTTGTAGCAGAGTTTCCTCAGAAACCGGAGCCTTGAGAAACACACCACCTGTGTTTTGCCTCCTCGGTTCAGACTGTGTAAACAACACTGTGTTCATCTCACAATCTCAGGTTTTTCTCTACCTGTGCTCAGCAGAGTATGTGGGACACGTGTGAGTATAATATGGACCCACAGCTTCGACTGTGCTTCTGTGATGGAGGTGGATAGGATGTGGTGACAGAAGAGGAACTAGCCCACGGGCATGTCAGACTGAAGTTATGTTTTTTTTAACGGGGCTATTGTGTGGAGGCCTTTGTTTTGTCAGTGTCCGTGCATGTATTTATGGTTTTATGTGTTTTTATTGATAAAGGGAATGTGGAGCTAACCAACCAAACTAGTCCAGTTACAGCTAAACATAAATATTTCACCTTGGCACCACGTTTGAGCGATTTTAAATTTCTGTCCTTCTATGTAGGAAGACAAAGGACACAACAGACACTTCACTTAAAAGATTTCACACAGTAGATTCTCGCGCTCAAATTATAGGTGAGGACTTAAAAATTACAGTTTTCTTATTTTAGCATTGTACGAGTCAAAGGTTAAACTGTTTAATCAAAGCTTCAAGCTTCAATAAAGCCGTTATATTGCCTTAGAGAAACAACAATTTATCATCTCCTGTAGTGTACAGATTTTCCTTATTTTAAAGTCGTATTTGTGCTTTTGTTTCATCACCAGACACGCAGTGCAGTTTTAGGATTTGCCAGTACATAAAGGAAGCTGAATAGTCAGGGCTGTGCAGGACTCGAATAGTGTGAGAAAGCTTATTCACTGACGCGCCCAGTAGGTGGTGCTGTTACTCCATGAACCTCAGTAACCCTGAAGAAACTATTCTGATGTGAGATCATCTTAACGTGCCTTCCTTCTCCCATGTCAACCACAGGAGAAATGCTTCTCTAATTAACCACACAACCTGCTTTTCCTACTGAAATAGGTTAAATAGTTCGCAATGTAAAATTTTACTGTAAGTAAATCTTATTTTGTTGATGTCTCAAAGGGATCAGCCTCTCTCAAATGTTCTTTCTCACCCCAATACACTGTTGAATTATTTTGCTCACGTATCATCTTTAGCATGTTTGATACCGTTTGTTTTATCTTTTAACAGCCAGATGCAGAGTCTAGTAGCAGATGTGTTACGCGTCTTTTTAAGCCTTGTTGGCCTTTCAGTGTTCTCGGCGATGTGCGTGAATAGACTTGGCGAGGTTGATTTCTCTAACACACTCCACTTTATTTTGATTCTTAATGCAGTCTTCTCTTTTGGTTGTGTTAACTTAATGTAAGTTGTTCGCCTATATAATTTTTTTTTCAATTAAACTCTAATATCTTTCTTATTTGAAAGATTCACTTGTTTTTCAGTTTGTGTTGTCTGCAGGGACAAGTTATGATCTGTGAGCTGTAGAGCCGCTTCAGAAAAGGAAAGGGAAACATGTATGGTCAAATAAAAAGGAGCAACTGTCATTTACATTTTTATTCAACTATGATTTCAGTAGCTCGTACCCTCCCGCCCATGAAAATAGCTTTGTGACTTTGTCTGACTGAACACACAACAGTTGGTTTTGCCACACACAAGAAACCAGATCATTAAAGTCATCAGGTAGTGCTTCCATAATGTAGATTTATTAGAATATTCAGAGTAGTGCTATAACTTCTCATTCACGAGAGCGTCTGCCGATTCATAGTTTTCATGGACACGTCGATTCGTTAGACAGATGCTCTGCAATGAAATCAATCTGCAAAGAAATGGTGAGAGAAATAAACAAAATCTACCTAATATTTATATTACTAATTACAGAATTTACAGCCACAAAATGTCATGAGACGTTATAAAGGAACGTGTGGGTATCTCACAGACATAATAAAAAATATGAATATTAATTTTTTTTTTCATAGATTCCTGAAGGAAGCGCTCCCCAGAAAAAAATCAGCTTGTTTCAATAATGGTGCAACAAAACGGATGACACACAAGCAAGGTCAAATAAAGTAGAAACAGCTGGGTTTTTGCAAACGGATGAGGTCAACAGGAAGAAAATCAGGGCGTTGATGCATATACAGTTTTTAAAAAACTCTGTGTCTTGCCAGCGTTTGACCAGCTTGCATCGTGTTTCTCTGAAATCCCAGATTTTTCTGCCATAGGAGAGTTAATGAAACTGCGAATCTGCGTTGGGAGTGTGTGATGAGTTCTGCATCCACTGGAGTTCATGCCGCACACCAAAGAGCTGGCTGCGGAACAGACTCACAAAAAAACCCCAGTCGGCAACAGAGGTGAGAAACCAGTCATAGTATCGTGATACTAACACTCAATTACAATTATACTCGACTAGACAGATTTGTAGTTTATCCTCTGCTCTGTGTAGAACTACAGTTCTCCAGCTCTCAGCACCCAGACATGAAGTGAACTCACGCCTCATATTCTCTTTCCCTAGCTGAATTAACAAAGTGCCCACTGTTTGATAGAGCAAGGAATTATGGGACAGAGAGAGTCTGAGGATAGGGCTGAAAAGCCTGAGAGGAGGGGAGGTGAGGGGTGTCACAGTCAGGACTTAATACAGTGAAGAAGGAGGACGGGATGAACTAAACTTGGGAGGTGCCTGGTCTGGACCCAGCTGCAGTAATTGGATTTTGGGGTGCCCTATTTTGCTCAGCAAAGAGATTTAGAGGGACCCCGTTCCTTCTGGTGGGACTCTGTGTCCTAAAGAAAGTTGTGCTTGACGGTTAGTTTGTTTGTCTTGTTCCCCCAGCGGAGACTGGGGCATGATGTTTAGATTCCTGCTTAAAACCGGTACCTGACCGCCATGCTCATGAGGGCGGCTGCTTTGGCTGAGTGTAGGTGTGGGACAAAAACAGGAAGAGAGGGTGGGACAGTCTAATAAATGTCCTATGGAATTGGAATGGACCTACAATATCCCCCATTGGTCTCTGGTAAAAGTTTAGTCGGATCATAGTAAAAGTACGTTAAGGATTTTACGTCACTGAAAGGAGCTAACGACACTGTAGGTTCTGTCTGAGGAAGAGTGGGGTCTGGCATATGGATGAAGAGTGTAAGTCATCACAGGTCATGTTTGCAGGTAGCGTGTGAATGATTGCATAATATTTTGGGGAAAGGACCTCAACTTAATGATCGTAATTATTTGAGTTTTGAGTCACTGTGACGGGAGAAGAACCGAGGGCGTCACCAGGCAACAGCAGTCTACTCCGGTAAATTCAGCGTTATAGTGGGTTAGTCCTGACTCTCTCAACAAAAGCTACAAGCTCCTCCTCACAGTCCCCCGCACCACACATGAAGTCTGTTTCTCTCTGCTTCTCTTCCTCTGTGCTTCAGAACAGGTTCGTCTTGATGGCAGGGTTGGGTTTTCTGTGGAACGAGGACAGGACTCCAGCAAAGGGCCCGGTCATACTGTCCGCCGGCTGCCAGGCCTTCAGAATCTCCTGAGTTTGAGCAGCAGGCTGGGCGATGGCCGGGTTGGACGGCCCCAGGCTGGACCAGCTGGGCGGCTTCAGCCCCTGGAGCACTGGAGAGCTGGAGGTGTTTGCATAGCCGCTGTTGGTGGGAGCCGGGCTGGGGCTCAGGCTTGCGGGGCTGCCCAAGTTTCCATTGGCTGAGCCAGGCAGGGAGGCCGTGCTGTCAGGTGTGGGGCTGCAGGTAGACTCTTTGGACTCATCATCATCTGACGAAGATCTTGGCTCTCCGCATTTCTTCCCTCCAGAGCTGCTGCTGCTGCTGCTGCCGCCTGTGGTGCCACCAGAGCTGTTAGCTTTGGCGTTGGCTGCACGCTCCTGCTTCCGAAACTTGGCACGCCTGTTCTGAAACCACACCTGCAGGGCAAAAGTACAATTACTTCATCTGACTATACAATAATATCCATCTATCTAT
>JAUMHF010000005.1:12371544-12401252 GCA_032359275.1 Microctenopoma steveboyesi | reverse complement strand
GTATACACACACATAATTATTCATAATTAACAGAGCTAGTATAGACAGATGTTTGTCGTGTGGCTAATGACTCAAAGTGTGCTGAAGGTGTAATGTCTGCTCCTCTCTCCCACCTGGACCCGGGCCTCGGTCAGGTCTATCTTCAGCGCCAGCTCCTCCCGGGTGTAGATGTCCGGATAGTGCGTCTCTGCGAAGACTCGCTCCAGCTCCTTCAGCTGGGAGCTGGTGAAGGTGGTCCTGATGCGCCGCTGCTTCCTCTTCTCGTTCAGACCGGAGGGGTCCGAGAAGAACTTGTAAGGAACTGAAGGGGAAAAAGGAGTTTAGTGATCGAAAAGCGAAAACGTGTTCATGTAGCGGGGTTAGTTACGACGACCTACTGACCCCAGAGCGGAAAACAAACTCGTCTTTCACAATAAAGCTCATTTATAAATTTAAACTGTGACATCTGCCACAATTTAATAATTCCGGTTTTAAAAGTGGGATCTGAACCAATGAAACATTTGACTGTGTGAGGCCCAACGGGCCCCGTTTATTACTAAGCGCTGAAAAAGCAGTATTCAGGTGTTTGTCGGCTGTAATTTATTCTCAGATGGTCAATCCGTGCTGTGAAATTGGTTCATATTTTTTATTATAAAACTTTCGTTTTTAGCTGTTGTTCATTAGTAAAATTGGTTCTATACGTGTATATATATAACATACACAAATAGGTCGCTCATTTTTAAATGTATCAAACATTTAGTAATAAATCCCCAGCCTTCATTTTCACAAACACTCTTAACTAAAACTGATTTTCAAATAGGTTTGAATTGTGGTTTTTTTTGTGTATTTATCATGTCTAATAATGCTACAGGTCCCTGCAAATGTATAGGCCTGTTAAAATCCCATCAAACAAACAAACTTAATAATCATAGGTTTATAGGTCACAAGATTAGATTTATGTTTAAGAATAAGACACAATAATTGTTGATTATTAGTGTTGTTATTGGTATTATTATAGTTGTTATCACAGAGCAATATTGTGAGTGTATTTAGAAATCTATTACACAATGTTTGACCCTTTGTCAACGCTGTCATTTAAATATTTAGGAACATTAAAACACGAAGCAATTACGCAGATTTAACACGCAAATGTATCCCTGTATAATTGGAAATCACATTAATTAAGGCAAAATACATATAAAACAATTTAGGCCCAAATGCGTCAGGTCATTTAAAATTAAACATAGAGATAAAAACGTTTTTCCAGTTTCTTTAATATCGATACAAACTGTGTTTTGTAGCTCGATGATAGAGACCGGATATTCAAAACACTTATTCATTTAGCTTAGAAAGGTTTTTAAAACGCAATTATCACCCAAATCAACAATAATTCTGCCATCCGAAGATAGTTGTCGAGATCCCTGTAGACCATGAGACTAATATAAGGCTGGAGAACAGAGCTTCTTGTACCTGACGAGTAGGGAGTGGGCTGGTGCTCCCGCAGGGCTCCCAGGGTGCAGCTGGCCGTGCTCAGCGGAGTACAGCCCGGGTTGGAGAAGGGTCCGCTCCGGATGGGATTGTACTGAAAGGAGCTGGCCTGGCTGCAGGAGCTGAAGTCCGCGTAGGCCGACGCTTCCATGGCCGCCATGCAGGAGTCATAGGAGTTCAGGTAGGAGTAATCCATCTTATACATGGAGGTCGACGGTGCAAACACCGGTCTGCAAACACGACGAACTGAACTCTGCGTCAGAGTCTTCAGGTGTGTCTGGAGCTGCTTTGGGATCTGAGGGGACACCGTGAAACTAGTTGCAGTTATTCAGAGCTGCTGTGTCTCTCCAGTATCTCCGAGCGCTGTCTCTCCAAAACTCCCGACAGCTGCGCGCTCTATGTCTCACTCTCTTTAGCAGGTTTTTTTTTTCTTGTACAGTAAGACATCCAGGCGTTTTCTCCTTTCTCTTCGCAGCCTGTGTCGCTGTGAGTCCGTGTCCTCACTTCTCCTCCCAGCGCTGCAGCTTGCTCTGCGCTCGCGGCTCCGTTTTGACAGGGCTGCTGCGGCTCGCGCGGTGTTTATAATAAACTTGGCAGAGCGCGAGACAATAGCGAGGCGGTGGTCTAGTTTCCATGACAATGCTGGCAGTGAGCGAGCGTGCACATGGATGCCCCCTCCCACCGCTCGGTGCGCCGCCCACACGCTCCAGAGCATCGCGAGCTCGCAGGTGTCGGTAGAGTTAAATAATCGAAGTAAAAAAAATATATAATTCATCATTTAAAGCACTTATAATGTCGCTGATTCCTTTATCGGACGTTTGTCATTATGTGGAGTCTAGTCCTCAAGCGCGTCCAGAACCAGGGGCCTGTTTAAAATCAATATGTTGTATTTAAATATACTTATAAACTGTGGTATTATGAGTTTAGTTGTCTCATAAACTCTTCCAGCCTAACCCCAAAGACCCAAGAATAAGGCTGCTTTACTGTTTCTTTCATGCAGCTGTTGTTTCTCCTCATATCTACTGTTAGAAAAAACCCCGAGCCAGTTTTCCTAAAGAGAAGTCTGTGGTGAGAGCCGGGGCATAAAATCTACTCGTTATTTGTTCCTTTGTAGTTTATCACCTTTTTTATAAATCAGACAGAAGACGTGGGTGTGTGTGCGGTGAATAGTGTGCTGACATTTCATCCGAATTAACATGCGCATTTGGTGTTTTCAAATCCTCTGGAATCAGTTGCATCTACAGCGGAATTAATTTACATGACGTTATTGTCCTAAAGGGTAAACATTTGTGGCTAAAAGTGTGTGATGATAATCTTTTCCTGAACAGCGTCTAGAGCAGGTGCAGGTTAAGGCACAGTCCGCACTCCGGTCTGGTCAGGACCGGTTCACCAGCCCCGGAACAGCCCGTGGAAACAACTGCAGCCGCACAGAAGTCTTTATGAGGGGGGAAACGTCCAGATGTGACGGTGATTGGTGAGATTAAAAGCTCTGATTTGATTCCGATCACTTTTACGGAGATGTCACCAGAGTGAGCGTCAGTTTGATGTATAGGACTAGAGAGGGAACTGGCTGCGGAGACAACCACGACAGGCTAACCATAAACGCATTGACGCTTCAGAAATTGGTTTAAGTTTATTGTTCGGTGTCATACAATGTGATAAGTCATATCCCATACGGTCCCAGCACACACACACACACACACACACACACACACACACAGAGGGCTTGAGACAGGCAGACGCGCTGTTTCCAAATTTGCTGCCACTGAACCACGCGACTGCTGCTGCGCGCTGTGTTCCAGGCTCTCTTTATAGAGTTAACAGGCTTTTGATTAGCGAATAAATTTCACCAGATTATATAATCCACAAACCTAAATTACGTTGCACGTGCACACAGTAAATGATTAATTCGGTTTGGCTCGTGCGCGCGCTCGTAAAAAGCCTAATATCGCTGTAAGGTGCGCGCTCGGTGTTTGTGCTTGACCACAGGCTGCACAACGACTGTCCTCGATGTCATTAACCTGCGCGCATGCGCGCATTGGCTGTGCTGTACTCACTTACACTACAAATAAGTATTAATAATATGATTCGTTTAAATCTTTGAGCGCGTGGTTAGTGAGAGGTGGTGGATGTGGAGGGCGGGGCTGCACGCGGCGCTCCTCGCGCGCTGATGTTGTCTGACTTCTTCACTTCTGATGGAGCTTCGCTTACACAGCGAGGCTCACCGAGGCCAGAGACAAGAGGAGTTAATTTAACATTAACAGGCATCTGTTTAAAAAAACAACAGCTCCTAAAAAACGCACTTAGCAATAATGTCTTATTCTAAATGCAAAATGTTCCAAATGTTTTTATTTACATAGACAAAAATACATATTTACTGTCTTAGGCCGCAGTAATCAACTAATAACTAATTATTCATGTTAAATATTTACACGGTTTGCATATATAATTGTTTCAAATTAGAAACGAATTTTTACTACCCTGACATGATAACAAATACCCCACCCCCCATCCCACCCCATGCTTTACCACCAGGACAACTAGCTACTGTAGTTAACATAAAGTACATGAGCACAGAAGAAACAAGTCAACAAACACACACACTCCCTGAATTCAGAAAACGTTTTGTCCCAAGCTCGAGAAATAGAAATCACGTCCATAGCAAACCGAGGGCTGAGCATGAAATGACCAGTGTGATCTGTGGGATCATGGCGGCATTATATTATTTAAGCCAGTTAAAAAAGAATATTTTACCCCCCTTTTGATTTGTCTCTTTAACCGGTCAGCTCTGAGGCCGGACCGTCTGTTGTGTGGCTCTCGGTCCGTCTGGAGGGTTCAGAGGTGAGTTTACCGAGAAACTTAAACTGTTTCAAAGTTAAACTCTCCAGGCCGTTTCTGCTTCCCAAAAAGAGCATCCGGGAGCGACCCTAGCTCTCCCGCTTTTAAGAATTTAAACTCTAATCCCTTCAAAGCGGGGACCGGTCTCTTCCAGGCCGCTAATCCGCCCTATAGTGCTCCAGCGCAGGGGGAGACTTCTCCTGTGCGGAGGCTTTAACTTTGGACTTTTACATTCATGGGGCGATTTGACGGAAACAGTAACAGGGAGCTTTGGCATTCATGACGTCTGAGTCAACAGAGGGGGGCACAATGGTCCCCTAGAGGCTCCTGAGGGCCCCTAGGAGAGGGACCCCGACTATAGGGATTATGGGCCCATGGAGGACCGGGTCGTTAGGGAGAATTTATGTACGTTTAAAACAATAAGTCAGGACACGAAACTAAGGCAAAAATATTAAGATCATTTAGCAATTAAACGTATTATTATAGAAAACATACACGCCTATCGCAGTACTTCTAATAAATAACTATTAAGATTGGAAATCCATTATGATTAGGCTAACAAATAATCCATACAATCATATTTCTGTGTTTTGTCGGGCTTCACACGTTCATCCGTCCTGTTTAATTACTCTGACAGACTACACCATGAATAACTAGAGCTACTAACATTACTAAATAATCCGTCTCTAGGTTTTAGGATATGAGGCTAATCCAATAACTGTATTTTTTGCTGAGGGACTCGTTTTTACGCTGTACTCATTCAGTACATTATTTCAGAGAGAAAACAAAACACGAAGTGAGCTGTGGAGAAATCTTCATTAAATCCCCATCATGTGTTCCTTCATGCTTCCTGCTCCTGTAATTATTCCTGATGGACACACACTGCGGATCTGCATGCTGATTGGCCTTAACGAATCCAAGACGGAGCCTGTGTTTGTCAGGGTGGTGGTGATGGCGAAAGACCGATGGCTGAGCCGTCTTAATAGAGAGACAGAGGTCTAAGGGTAGAGACGGGAGAGGAGTAAAGGATGGGACAGCAGCCCCGCGGGAGGCCCTGCCCGGTACCTGCCCCGCGACGGTGGTCTGAAACCTGAGTGAAGCCGTCAGTCAGAGAGAGGCTGCCAGGTCCATCCATCACGAAAACCCAGAAAGAACACGTGGAAAGCTGCTTTCCTGCTTCAGACCGAGGCAGCTATTGATCCGCAGCTTTGTAAAAGACACAGTTTGTAGTTAATTGAAGTCAGTGACACTGGTCATGTACACCTACAGTGGTTTTACAAACAGCTGATGGCTGCTGTGCAGCTGCTGCAAGATGGAACCAGGACAGACAGACAGACAAACACGGGCCTCATTTAGTTCAAACCTTTTGTATGAAAGGTAAAAATAGATGCAGTCGTTTAACAAATGTCTATATTTCAATGTAAATGCTTATTAAATAAGTAAACTGACACAATCATTTGATATTAGAATTAAATAACAATTATTTTGATTACGAACACTGTACCTTATTTATCACTATTGACTGAATATTACTAATATTATAACTATTACTACTTATTAATAAACTTCATTCTTGGATTTGATTTGTTGTTTTGTGCTGATTTAAATACAATGCCTTATTATTCATCTACAGTTAGCATAATACACGGTATTTATATTCAATGCACAGTTTAAATATGTTTCAAAACTATTATCCCTCGAATCCATCAGGATTCTTTGGATCCATGTCTGTGTCGTCTGCTAGAGGTCCAGTGTGTGTGTGTCCAGCTCTCCACCGCAGTGTCACTGAAATGTGTCGTGTCATCGCCCGAGTTAAGAGCCTCTCTCCTTGCAGGTGGATTACATTGCACATAAAATAAAATCAAAAATTACAGAGGCCCACGTTTTTACAGCAGCAGCAGCAGCGGGCGGTGTGCATTTGATTTGCCCGGTGATGGATGAGGGACAAAGCTGGAGGGAGGGAACGGTGGGCCGTAGGCCGGGGTGTCCCGTCGGTGCGCTTCTCCCCGCAGCTCAATCCCCAATTACCGGAATGCACCGTGACGCTCCGGCTGGAGACGACAGCGGGCATCTAAGGGAAGTAAAGACGGAGCAACAGCCCCTCATACTGTAGCAGCGCAAGTGTTCAGTCAGGTTGTTGATACACATGATCGAAATCAGCTCGAGTTCTGCCTGAGACAACGAAAGGAAAACAACATTTACAGCTGATCACACACATTCAAATAATCCTTTTCTCTACCGAAGCTCAGAACATTGGCTGAGAAGGAACATCTCTCTGTTGTTTACCAGACTCTCGTGGAAATGAACGTTGGACAAGTGGATGCACAATTCAGCTGCAGTAAATCAGACTGCAGATAATGCGTTTAACTCACTGTCAAGAAACCCGCAGATTATATTCAGATGGGCTCCAAATGAGGAAGCACACATATATGTTTCCATGTTATCGCAGCTGTGGTTGTACATTTTAACCCATCAAACCACACTCATCCTCGTTTGTCCGCTCTAACATCCATTCATCGTGCATTCATAAACCAGAAAATGACGCAGAGCAGCTGCGGTTATTCACATGCTGCATACGTCTCTCCGCTGCGGCACCAGACCTGTATTACCCTAATGGATCGCGGCATGTTACTTAAAAAAAGAAGCTTTTTAGGATAAAAAAGCAGGTCCCGAGAGACCGCGGCGCACACACACGCACGCACGCACGCGCGCGCGCACTCAGGCACAGCACAGCACAGCTGGAGCGGCGAGGGATGGCCGCGCGCAGGAGAGCTTCTCCAAACACGCTAATTAGATCTCGAGCTCTGGCCCCGCGCTCTGAAAGCAGCCCAGCGGCGGGGCGCGCGGAGCTGTGGAAAGTTAATTGAATTAAATTCCCTCTAAACTAATTAGGCTGCAATCTGCCACGCGAGCTGTCCCTGAGCAAGGTTCGAATTAGGCGGAATGGATTTGTTCCTTTTCTGTAAAAGAAAGGAGGACAGACTGGTGTGTTTTTGGTGGGGTCCTTAATTTGTCTTTTATGCTAATTCTCCCAGGGGACGGTCACGTGACTGTCGTGCGGTAACCGGACGGTCTCCGCGTGGCGGTCCATCCCCAAACCCTCGCACACAGAGTCCTGAGAAACATGTCAGGAAAAAGTTCAGCCCCGGTGCCGGCTGTGATAACTGCTTTCCAGCCGCATGAATGGGCAGCTTCTTTAAACAGAGCTGAGTGGACTGAGGTAATGGAGGTGAAATCGATCGCTTTCCTGGGGGAGCACAATGAGAGAGAGAGGGAGAGACACGAGATGAGAGGAGCGCGGAGGGACACGGATGAAAATGCTCTGTTAAGAGCGGGGACAGATATGATAATGGGAGAGCTTTTAGTAGTCGTTCATCATTCACCACCTCCACCTACCTGGCTGCTGCACCTCTCTGAGCTGATGCTACCGCCGCCGCGCAGCAGCTGCACTCAAACCAAACACACCCAAACCTCTCCACTCCTCAGAACAAAGATTCTGCGGTGCAGGCAGTGTGTCTTTCTCCTAACTCAGCTCTGCTCGTAACACATTCAAGTCTCTGCAAACCCTATGGAAACACGAGGGAACGGGTCTGAAGAAGAACTTACCAAGTCACATCTGGGCTGATGTACAGCTGTTCATAACCCAACACATGTCATTCCCATCCCGAGGAGCTGTTTGGTTTGGCTTTAAATGAGATAAAGGCCGTGATGGTGATGACATGCATCGAAGGCCTCTGTGTGGACTCCTGCTCGTGCCAGCCAGGTGCCACAAATGTTTCCTATAATTTGGTTAGATGACGAACATAATGAGAACGTCCTGCATCTATCGACATGCACCTCTGCAGCAGCTCCTGTCCAGAAATTCAGAGACTAGGTTTTTGTGCTTGAAGACCATCTCTGTTTTTCTGTGCTGCTCTGCGCCTCCTTTCACCTCTTTACTCACTTTTCTATTTTGCATCTCACTTGCACCTTGAACTCTCCTCCATTTGTATCATAGGCAGAAGGTGGGAGAGAGACATCGGGATAGAGGCAGATGGACAGCAGAGCAAGAGGGAAGGTAGATGAGAGAGGAAGAGGAGCTGAACACGAGGGAGAGGGAGGATGGTGGGGGTGGGGGTGAGGAAGCAAAATGCAGCGAGATAGAGGGAGAGGGAGGTTAGGACGATGGATGGCCAGGTTTCTGTTTCTCCATAATCTAATCAGAGAAATGGCAGCAGTCAGAAATAGCCTGACGGACAGACTAAGAGCCTCTTCTCTTTCTCCTCCTCCTCCTCTTATTCTTGTCTTCCTCCTTGGGGAGGGTAAATGGATACACACACACACACACACTCATGCCAGCTTGACTTCCTAAAACCATAAAGTGTAGATGTGTTTCAGTTATAAGAGAAGGGAGAAGCCTCAAGGTAAAGCAAAACCTGAGCTACGGTCCAGATGCAGCCACTACGGGAGCCCCACTCTCGAAAATGTCTGTTGCTCTGCGGGCATCGAGAGGGTGAGCTTCAAATTTCAAGTATATAGCAACTTTTACAGCGTAAACTACAATTACTATGACCACAGAGTGCACTCAGGTTCATGAACAGTTGGAGGCTCTCTAGACTGATGAATGACGGGGAGGTGTGTGGCGAAGAGGACCAAACGAATGTTGAATAAATCAAACTATTAACTCCTGTGATGAGGGGAAAAGCCATCATCATACATTTAAACAAATCGTAGAGTAGATGCTAATTTGTTTTTTTTCAATACAATTGAGCTTTTATTCAAGCAAATAATATTTTATTAGTATAGAAAACGTCTCTCATCACCTATTCGAACGACTCATTTTTTTCACCTTCACCTAAAAATCATCAGGGTTTTGCTCTAAAAATATTAAAGCAGGAATGATTTAAAAACACTACAGACACCCCCCCCCCCCAACGTGAACAAACTGCACTGACTGCGTGTGTGTGTGTGTTGTTGGGGGGTCCAGGCAGAGCACAGTAATAGTCAATGTCCGTTTCCCTGCATGCTAATTCTTCCCTATGGGGAAGACATTCCTGCAGGGTGAGTGAGAGACAGTTTCTACATTCCCCCCCAGCGTCCGACACAGACCCCTACAATGAGCAGAATTCCAGGGAAATTCCTCTGTCGTGTTGCTTCACAAGGTGGACAAGCGTTATTGTTGCAGAAATCCCACCCACCTACACACACACACACACACACACCAATCCATCCATCCATCAGAAGTGACACTGCACGTCACACAGGACAAGAAAGCAGAGGAATTCCCTTTTTGTTGTGATGACTTTTATTTACACTGTGGAGGCTGGGATACAGGGATGAGAAATGTTGCTCGGCTACGCTTGGCGCCTTGTCCGCATGCCGTTTAAACATTTATGGTACAACACTTTGAATATTATTTTTTTATGACGTTAAACTTGATGTCGGATTGCACAGCACCAGAGCACACTGCTGTGACTGATGAGACGTCTTCACATCGACATGCATCAACAGAAACAATTCACAAGGCAGTTATATTACCCATAATTCAAATGGACTGCTGAACGTTTTCATGTGGGACTAAAATAAAATGAATCAGCAGGTTTACATAAATATATTAATGCTGTTGTGCTGGTGAAGGTTCAACATATGTGAAATGTGCATTAAAATGAAAACAATGTCATTAATACAGTTTTTGTTCTCCACAGAATACGGAGGAATTTAAAATGTCTTCGTATTTCAATGTTAAAAGATGAAGAAACTGCTGAGAACACATTTATGACTAATACCTCATTTACCATTCTTCATCTCTGCCAAACGATGCAGCAGGTTAATTGGTTTCCGATCTGCTTCTCATCGATTCGGCCTATGCTGTGTACGCCGTCTGCTGCCATCAGCTGAGTGCACATATTTATAAATATGACATATTTTGGCTGTTTTCATTTTTCTATAATAGGAGATTAGCTTTGCACTGTGTAACAGCGACGGTTACGGACACTACCACTCCAAACAGACTGCAACAAAGCTTTTCTACATCCACATCTGTAACTACACTACTGAAACTTTCCGTTTCAGCTGATATGAAGGTCTGTGGTGACTTAAGTGGTTAAATAGGTTGATGTTACCCAATGTTCCCAGTACATTGCTGAACTGCATAGTGTAGATAAGTTGGCATGAAATTACTGCACGTATGTACTGAAAAAGAGGCATGAATATTGTAGCTATCAGAGGTACTTTTATTGTGAAAATCCATCAAGAACGATCCATTCTGCTTATGCTGTAGTGAAGATGATAACATTTTTGTGAGTGGCGTCTCTACATACATGTCTGTATATATCCTCTGGGGCTCTCTCTTGTGTGGTCAGTGTTCGGGGCTCAGTGGTGGACGGATGTCCAGTGTTCTTGACGAGCTGTCCTCTCCTACCACCTCAAGGCGCAGACTGGGCGTGCTCCGCTCCTTCTGACCCTCTGATTTGACAGAAAGACGCAGGGTGCAGCCTTTGGGCAGCAGCTCTTGCTCGTAGGCTGCAGCCAACTGGTTGACAACCCGACGTTCAACCTGAGGTATCAGAGTTGAGCTCCGTCACGTTTTGGTATTTAAACTCCTGCTTGCATCACAGATCAAATATCTAGGCCTCCTAAGACACTGTGCTGTGTTACAGCATACCTCATGTTTGATGGAGCGGGCTCCATAATGCATGTTGTACCCACCCGCTAACAGGTCCAGCACTGGACGATCCCACTGAAGAGTGATGTCATGGCGCTGCTTAGCCTGATGGCAGGGGGGACATGAGAGGATAAAAAATAAAAATGGAGGTGAGAAGTCCACTATACAGGAGCAGCATAAACAGTCAACTAAGACGAGGCAGAGGATCGTGGTGGAGATGGATGGTGGAGTAATGAAATTGAAGGAAAGAGACAAATGCATCAGCAGCAGATACTGTCAAACATCATGTCTGCCAGTGCTAATCAACAGCCCCTTAATGCGTTTTAATCAAACACCAGTCGATAGCAGTGATCAGAGCTGCTTATTTAGTCCCTCACATTAACACTCATTCAATAAATACGATCCCTGTTTTACTCCTGAGACAAAAGCACCGGTATTATAAATACTATATTAGGTTACGCACTAAACATTTAATGAATTTAATAGGTGAATTGTGAGGATTCAGAAATGATGAGCTGTTAATACCCCTGCCACATAAAGAGTCATCAGAAGACACATTTAAAAAACACACAGACAAATGAGAGTCGTGAGGCAGGTCTCTATCAGGATGTGAGCCTGTAATATTAATAATTAAATATTGATGAAGGCTCCACATGTTAAACACTGTAATCACATTATAGTGAGTAGCGCTGGCACAGAATATTGATCTGTGTTGTATTACTGCACTGCTCAATGGCTGCAGGACAAAATGGCCGAAACCTTCGGCTCCCACTGGAGGACATCATGTTGTAAACGTAGGACTCTGAATATTTTCCCTGTCACCCACCTTCTTAGCCCAGAAGCTGAGCTCTTTGCTGACCAGCTGCAACAGCTCTGAGTGACAGAACGGCAGGAAATATATAATTTCATTGATCCGCCCGAGAAACTCGTCCCTCCGGAAATGAGCCTGTGGAGGAACCAACGAGTTAATGACAACTACAGGCCGCACCCCCGAGTCCAACTACAGTAAACTGCTGAAGGAAAGCAATGGTGAGACAAAGCCTCACGCCTCGAGCACTTTACCTTCAGGATGGGTCGAATTACAGATTCTTTAAATTGTCTGGAGATTTTGATGTCATGACTTTTCTGTACATCATCTGGAAAAAAAAAACATTTTGTCAACAGAATGTTTTACATTAAACTTTAGATTTTATTCATCACATATGTCATTATTTGACATTTAAGCTGTTCACTGTCTCATCCCAGCCTGGTTTTATGTTCGCCTTCAAATAACAAGTGCACTTTCTCACCAAGACTGTCGGCCAGCTTTCTGCGGCTGACCTCCTCGGCTTCCTGACGGAGCTGCAGTGCATGCTGGGCGATTTCGTCACTCGCAACGTTAGATGTCATGATGAAGATGGCGTCTTTACATTCAATGGTCTTCCCCTTGCCGTCTGTGAGGCGACCCTATGCGAGGACAAGCAGGAAGTTTAAAAAGGTGGCGTAGAGTAAATGTGCATGTTAGGGTTTGTGTTCGCACCTCATCAAAGAGCTGCAGCATGATCGTAAGCACATCAGGGTGGGCCTTATCCACTTCATCAAACAGGACGACTGCGTTGGGACATGCCCTCAACAACTTAGTCAGCTGACCTCCTTCTTCATGTCCCACATACCCCGGTGGGGAACCAATGAACTTCGCTACCTGAGACGCAACGCAGAGCAGAGTCACACTCGACTTTCCCAGCGCATCAACAAAACTTCAACTGTGAATACATATCCTGGAATCGATTAAATGTGGTCCTTAGCCATCAGAATATAATGCAGCTCATCCACTGATTAAATGTATTCATCACTAAACTCCACAGAAAAAGGCAAAACAGGACAAAAAACAACATGAATAATTCTTAATGCATCTATGATGATTACACAGACAGAATTAATCCAATGCATCATTGCTATGAATCTGCAGACGCGTGAGCAAACAGATCGACTCTTGCCTAAAGTGACGGAGCTTCTGTTACAGCAACACAGTATGTGTTAGATGTAATAAAGCTCAATCTATGCACAGTGTGTTTGGAACAGGTATGAAGTGTCTCACCTCGTGTTTTTCCTGGAACTCGGACATGTCCATGCGAATGAAACCCTGCAACCAAAAAGCACACGCACCAAGTCAACGTGAGCTGGCGCCGTCTTTGAATGAGGTGCCCAGGTCCTACAAAACCCACCAGGTGAATGCTTGTGTGTGTGTCTAATGCTAGAGAACATACCTTTTTAATGTCCTTGTGCATGTAGCGAGCCACCTGTTTGGCCAACTCTGTCTTCCCTGTGGCCATCAAACCAGTCAGACAAAACAATGACATCATTCAAATGTTCAGTTTCAAACAGGAACATCACCTGCATCCATGCAATTATTTCGTTTTTAATATATTGAAAAACAATCGTCTATTGCAGAGGTTTCAGCAATCAGGAGAACAAGCTTACTCATTTCAGACTAAAACACTCGTAAGTGCTGGCCTAAATCCCAGAGCCGCCTTCGACTAAGTTTTCAATCATATCCAGCTCTCCAGCACCGCACGGTATGTTTGTGGGTAAAATATTCTGCATATAAATGCTCATATATGATATTGATGTCTTGTGTTTGGTATGCATATGGGTATGATTGTGTGTGTGTGTGTGTGTGTGTGTGTGCGCTCCAGTGTCTCGTTGCTGTGTTTAATATTGATGTCTCGTGGCCACTGTTTGTCGCTGAAGGCAACAGAGAATATGAACACTGCCTTTCCTTCATCCATCTCTCCGGCCTGTCATTTCACCATCTCTCTCTTGTTTAGCCATCCATCTGGCCCATAATATCCCGCTGTCTCCCTACTGCCTCCACTAAAACACACTCACTCACACACACACACACACACACACACACACACTGTGCAACAGCTTTTTAAAAATACGTATATTTGTAGAATTTGTACATGTCTTACTATATTTTCAACATATAAGTGGATGTGGATCTGTTGGTCTGGATTAGGACTCTCGGGTCATTTCCACCATCTCCAGTGGATATTATTCATTCAACATGCTGGATACTGTTGTTTTGATAGTGCAGCTCTGAGGTTTGTCAAAGAATGAACCAATGTCCACAAATTAAAAGCATAAAATACCTTGATTGGTCTGGAAATTAGGAGTCAGTCTTACGCTTCGATTTACAGCAATACAAAGCAATAATCAATCAATCAAATTATTTGTTAAGGGATCAGAACAATAATCTGTTTTGTAAATGATGAAGAATCACTAAATGACATGACTTAAACAGCCGTGCTATGTTGATGATATTTATAGTAACTCATAAAAATTAAGGCTTAAAGGTCTTTTATTAGCTACAAACTGCAGCTGATTTTAATCACAGGTGGTTCATCCGTTATATTAAATCATCATTTATAATCAAACCTCTTAACCGTCTCAGTCTTTTGTCTTGATTTATGGCCCAAAATGTATCTTCAAACCCGATTTCTTACAGTTAATCAGCTCAATAAGTCGATGTGACAAACAGTGGAAAGTGCCGTTTCCTTTCAGTGACAAACTCAATTACTGAATTCTCCTCTCGTTTTCTTTTGAAGTATGTTGTTATAAGTAAAATACGTCTGTTCATCAGACCTGACCTACTCAAGTGTTGTGTTTGTTTTGGCAGATACTTTTAGGTTTTTTCTTTGTCGCTTCACGAGGACAAAACGGAGAGAAAGCATCTGTGTGTGTGTGTGTGTGTGTGTGTGTGTAAGATGAGAGTGATTTACCGATTCCTGATGAGCCGAGGAAGAGGAATACGAGTGGGTGCTCTTCATCGTACCAACCATTCTCCTTCCTCCTGATGGCTACACAGTGCAGAGAGAGAGATGGAGAGGGAGGGAGAGGAGGTATTATTCTGTCATTTGCATTTGTTGCCTTTGTAAGTTAAGTTTCGCCCAACTGAACCACGTTGACCCGGGTGGAGGGTATCCCAGAAACTATGATAAAAGAGCGAGAGAGCAGGGATGAGAAAAGGGTCAGGGACATTTGGTTGAAAAAGGGGAGAAAGAAGAAAACAAGAGCCAGAGAGCGAGATGAGAGACCTCCAGAAAGCTGCCCACAATGCCCCTGCCTCCCCCCAGTCAGTGGGGCCATTAGCCAGCAGTAATTTTGTTAGCCTCCCTGGCGCGGCCATGGCAAAATCAGTTTAGCATGGATTGCAGCCCCACACACGCACAGACAGACACACATGCTTGCTTAAAGAGTGCCTACCCAACCCTGCCATCACCCCAGCAACCCCACACACACACACACACACACACACACACACACACACACACACACACACACACACACACACACACACACACACACACAGACAGACGGGATGATGAGGTGGATCGGAGAGGAGTAAAGAGTGTATTTGGCCATGGTTTCGGCCACTCAACGATGAAGCAGTCTCCAGCACTAACTGGTCCAAATCTGGACTTGTTGAGAGGCTGAAGCCAAAACCTGAGACGTACGAGCAGGATCAAACAAAGTCAGTGAGACAGAGGTTTGGTGGTCGGCACCGACGCCTTGACAAACGGGTCAGTTTTTTCTGTTTGTGTGGCAGCCAAAAAAATGGAACCTTTTTGTGTATGTAACCACTTTTCTGAAGCCGGGAGGCTTCAGCCCACGCATGAAAAGGTGGAGGTAAATAATAGATAGATGCACCCTGATTGTGTCATTCAGTTGTGTTAACATTTAAATCTTCATAAAGTTCCCTTTGTGTGCTGAACATTAACCTCAGGCCAGCTCAGTGCAGCTGAACAGCTGGGAGCTGATGGAGGAATCTGTATCAGCTCCATCATAAACACAGTAAAGGCTCCGTCCTGTCCTCCACATCCCTCTTTGGCTTCTATTTACCAGTTTTACCCCTGCACTGTCACTGTTCAGACACCGCTGGCCATGTTGTTTATGAGAACAAAAAGAAAACTAAGCTTTATTTCATTCGTTCCGAGACGTGTCCACAAACACCCACAGAACACGTCCTGTCAAACCATCAGTCAGCTTCTGATCACTCAGTGGAACCTGCTGTAGCTAAAAAGCTGCGTGTGTTAAATTAGCCACTAATAGCTGATAATCATAGAGACGGACAGAAGAAGAGGAGGAGAGGCAGAGAGATTACACAGCCGAGAGGGACACAAAACGGAGATAAGGAGAGGAAAGAGGAGAAAGGATGTAGAAGGAGATAAAGAGGGGAAAGGGAGAGGAGTGATGGAGATACGGAACAGGGAAAATGAGGGAGAGAAACAAACAAGTGTGTCAGAGATGGCCACAGAGATGAATAGTGACAAGAGGGGCTCCAAGGCTCCAGCGGCTTTATCAATGGCTTTGTGAATGACAGCGTAACCTTCTGTGTTTTAGCTGATTGAGAGCGACTTTGACAGAAGGACACATTGACATTTTTCAGAGGACCCTCACAGCAGCAAGGAAAGGAAGGAGACACAAAACAAATGAAAGCTCTCTCTCGCATGCACACGCACACACACACACACACACACTGGGCAGGTCTGGTTGGCTCTAACATGATTACAGAGGGATGATTCTCTTCAATAACTCTTAGCCCTGAGAGCTAAACCTGGATCAATCTAACCTCCTTCCTGTGTGTGTGTGTGTGTGTGTGTGTGTGTGTGTGTGTGCGGTACAGTTGCCGTATCTGTACTCTTCGTGTGTGTGTGTGTGTGTGTGTTGCTGCAGGCCAGCTGTTTGTCATGAGTTCAGGTGAAAACAACCGTTTTAGAGACATGACGACACACAAAGTGTAAATATAGACACCAAACTTTTTTACTCATCCTTTTGTGCGACTCTACTACAATGAGTTCACTTGATCATTCTGCCATTCTCTTCTCCTTTTTCTACAGACATGAATATGGATACCTGATGATGAATCAAGGCAGTATCCAATAAGTGCAATGATATAAAACCACTGAATTTTTGTCATTTACTGGCACGTGTGTAACATGACAACACTCTCTGACGTATTTCACTGCTACTACACAGTACTATATCTGTATTTACATTTATAAGTGTCTATCTATCTTATCTACCACTAATCCATTTCTCTTTCTTCGCTCAAATATAATAATAAAACAAGCTAAATTATTTAAAATTGTGCAACAGATACAGTGCTTCGCAGATGGACGTTCTCTCGCTCGCTCTCTCTCACTGTGTGTGTGTGTGTGTGAGATATATTCACTGTAATACTTCTCTGAAGATCAATAAACTGTTCTTTTATCACTGGGGCGATGTCTTCTACGGCTTTCAGGACAATTTGCCATGATGACAACAATCATTCATCACCCTGCCAAAGACTACACATCCCATGATTCTTTCTTCCTGCAGTGACACGTGAAACTACCGCTCAAACCAGTTCTCTGTCGTTTTTTGATTAAGCACGTAATTGCAGAGGACTTGAGTGGGAAACGATCCGAGCGGTTCTCCTGTTGGTTGTTAACTCCGCAGTATTAGCGCGCACAAAAACATTACAAAATTATAATGTTCCCTTCCTGCTTCGGGGGCGAGTTGATTATTTACACAAATCTAAACGCAAAATGTTCAAGATCATAAAAGTAACACATGGCCTCATCCTCCGTCATCGCTTGTTGCTTTGTAAACACACACATCTGTGGATCAATACATGGCCTCCATGGAAGCCTGGTGTAATATCAGCTCTTTACTGTCTGCTGGGTTATTGTGCTCTAACTCATCCTCCCTCCTCTTCGCCATGCATTACACTCGCCCTCTTTGTTTTTTGTCAAAGCTCCAGGCCTTCTGGTTCTCAGCCATTTCTCTTCTTTCGCCTGCCATCACCCTGCCTGTCTCTTTTTGCTGTCCTTTGCCTCCATTTGTTTACCCGCTCGCCTCATCTGTTTTTATCTTCTTGTCACATTCGGTTTGCCTGTCTCCTGTCCATCCCTGACAACGTGAGTTCAAAGAAAGGGAGATGGATGGCACAGCATGGAGGCCACAGGAGTGGAGGCTGGGATGGAGATTGAGAGGGTGGAGAGTTAAAAACACAAGGAGAAACAGCGGAGAGAAAGCTAACCGTGGAAAAGAGACTGAGGAGGCAGAGCAGAATGAGGGAGGGAAAGAAGTGGAGGGGAGGAGTGTCTGTAGTATGTCTCCCCTCTCTGTAATCGTGTTAACTGGCGGCTCCAAGCCTGGCCTCCTCAGCTGTCACACACACACACGCAGCACCTGTGTATGCCTGACAGACGGCTCATTCATCACAATTAACCAATTACAGCCTCTGCCGGTCTGTCTGAACCCGCCTACTGCTGGAGGGCTGGGAGGAGAGCGAGCGAGAGAGGAAGAGGAGGGCAGCACAAAGCAGAACCATGCTCCAAAGAGAGAGAGAGAAACGAGGAGGACGAGGCTGTGCTTTAAAGTGTGTATTTATATGCACCTGTTATATTTGTGTTTCTGGGAGGCTTGTTTACCTGAGGCCACAGTGTTGATGGCCCCCTCCTGTCCGATGATGTGCTCCTTCAGCCTCTTCTCCAGGGGAAACCTCCTCCTCTCCTCTGCCTCCCTTCGAGCCTGCGCCTCCTGGAACTGGGTGGAGGTAATAAAAGCAAAACACAGAGAACATTCAGAGAATCAGGAGGAGAAGGGGCGACAGGGTCTAGAAATGAAGTAGGAATCAGGTCTCTTTTAAGTGATCACGGTTTCCTCTTTGTTAGTCCTGCCAGACACTGAAACAGCCAAAGAGTCTGTAGCAGAGGAGTCAATAGTACAAGGCACGCTACAACAGCACAGACTGGAGCTTACTGCACAGTACGGGACATCAAAACCACATTGCTGTGTAAACATACAGGTGAATCTTTGAAGAATAGCGTGTACGATCTGTCTAAAAATCTACTACTACTAACTTTTTAAGATGTGCTTCCTCCATCCCTTCCCTTTAACACTCTACTTCTCTATCTGCCATTGCCTCCATTTCTCCGACACTCATTTCCTCGCCTCTGCAGATTTAATCTCTTTCCACCTCTCTTCTCTCTCTCTTTCTTGCAGCCACTCCATGACTCATACATCCTCTCCTCTTTGTCTCCTCAGACTCCAGGTTTTCACCCTGCAGTGGAGGCAGGCTGCTTATTCTCTCTCTCCATCTTGCTTAGCTCTGGACTGCTGTCAAGCTGGTAGATAACTACGGATAACTTTATTTAAGAAAACAGCAGCTCCACTACCCCGACTGTTTGCTTGTTATAAACCAAGAGCTGAGCAATGATGCTTCATCAGTCAGCTGTTTCTGGAGCTTTATCCAGTCAGAAACCCCTGGAAGTTCAGGGCTGCCCTCACCTCAACTCATCCATGTTTAATCACGTTTTCACACAATTGTATCTAGAAAATATTACCCATCTTGCAAAGCATTAGTAAAAGAAGACTCGACTTCTCTCAGAGTTTGGTGAAAAGATCTTAATGTATATTTAATGATTTTCTGTGTTGTGCTTATGGAAGAAAACTTTTAACTCATCTGACTAAAGTCTCTTGAAGCAATGATTACAACAGCCATAATCGCTTTGCTGTAATAGTGTAGCATGAATTTACCATCATTAATGTGAGGAAACCATTCAAGATAAAGTATGTGAACGTGCATGAACAAAGAAACCAGCTGTTCAGTTTCACCTGCTACACCCAGGTCAGACCTGTAGCAAGAAATCACTTAAATAGAAGCTGTCTGACAAAGTGAAGCATGTCAAAGAGCCACACATAAATACAACTGTGATTAAATTAGGTAGAAAAACTAAAAACTGTACAGAACCTTTTTAACAACCTAGCTGTTGGAATAAAAACGTGTCACAGTTGATGATATAATATTTACATTATACTGATACATAATCCAGCCGTAGGGTTCAGCAGACATTTAACCCAGGTTAACCTCTGCCAGTTTTCACGTCCTAAACACTAAGTAGCGCCTGTTATCTGAGTGACACAAACCTCCTGAGGACTGTGTGCGTCTCTGCATGACGACAAGCAAATGTTACACGTCTGCTGAGGGGAACTGTGCGAAGTCATTTCTGCCCGGACACAGGAAACTATTACTGAACTGAAGCATCCGTATATGCACAGACAGACTGCTTGCACACCGCACGGAAAGCTTGCGTGCTCGTAACTGAATGAATGTGACCAGCGTGTCATACCTTGCCTTCCCACTCCTGCAGCGCTGTGCTCACTTCTCCTTCCTTTGCATAGGCCCGTGCTGTGTGTCCCAAACTATTCGTCTGCAGGGGGCTTGCACCTGTATGCAAGTGAACACACAGAAAATATTAAACAAACATCATTTGGAAAACTTAAAATGGTTTGACTAGCAAGTACGTCAGCATTTTCTTTTTTTTAAAGAAAACGTCGATTGAGGGAGTGAAGGTGGGGGGGGTTAGTGCTCACATGGGTTCAGAGGTCACTGAGACTAACTGCAGTGCGGCAACAGGGCCATGCAATGACCCTGCAGGGGGTTTCATATCTGCAACTCCTGTCAATAGCACACACTCTGACCTCTACACCCGCACAAAACCACCCCGGACTCTTATAGGATCTATAAACACTGCAGGTTGTTGCAGGTTGGGGGCTATTGAGCTCACACACACACACACTTCTACACTGCAGGAGGGTGCAAGGCAAGGAATAATTCTGTTAAACAGATTATGTTGAAAAAAGCTGAACATAATGTCACAGCACGTGTGAAGTGTGCCAGAGCTGGACAGTGATGGCGTGTCAGTGAGGATGGTTAACGGTGCCTTCTGCCCTGACCTGTGAGCCCACTCTCAGGCCAGTCACCACACGTGCCTCTACACAAACAGCTTAACAAAGACAAATTATTTAATAGTAATAATTGTATTTTTCATTTTAAAGAAATCAGCTACACATTCAGAGATCACAGGGAAAAGAAAAAAAGTTTGGTATCAAACTTCAAACGTGGCTCAATGGTATAAGAGTCAAACTGGGATGCAGAAGGTTGCAGGGTCAAGTCCCAGACTGATGACAGTAAAAAAACGGTACAGACTCATTGGAGCAACATGACTCAGCAACATCATTTAAATATATGTATTTCTCTCCTAAATAGACAATGTCAAAATAAAATCCCTGCCAAACGGACAATACTCCACAATCATTTGTGTTGTGTCTATAGGTCTCCACTGTGTCCTACAAATTTAAAAATGCTGGATTCAATTACAGCAGTGCCATCTGTCCAGTATGTGCAGAATGTTTAACCGTGCCCCAAGATCCAGGAAACTCATCGGAGGTTTCGCTTGTAAACTGGACTCACTAAAAACTTTATGTAATCAATACAACGCTGGTTGTTCCTACTGCGCTGAGGGCCGACCGCAGAGACTAATAATCACTGTGATGATTATCGATAAACCCCTAAATTTTGTGACCTACTCACAAAGTTATTGATCCCGAAAACAATACACCACAAACCCCCCACCCACCAAAAACACGAGGAAAGAAAGCAATAAAGTAACCACACACACATGCTGGACATAATAAATAGCATCATTTAAGACTTTAATATCAGGCCAACCCTCTAGGCCATAGCACTTTATAACAGGATCAACACTAACGACACTCACACACACTCACACACACACACACACAAACTCTCTCTCTCTCTCACACACACACACACACACACACACACACACACACACACTTGCATACACAGGATCCCTTCATTAGAAGTGCTTTAGTTATGCCTATTAGGAGTCCCCTCCTCTTTCCTATTTCCTCCTCCCTCTCTTTCACTGCAGCTGGTGGCATGGAGTCCCTGCTGGTCTTTGTGTCTCTGTGTGTGTGTGTGTGTGTCCTTGTATCTGCAATGTGTGCGGTATGCGAGCAGTTGGGTCTCCTCCTGCCTCCTACCACCTACAGAGTTGTCCATTACCAAGTGCCCCTGGCCACAGGCCTGATGTGGAGCCTGGGGAAAAACCAGAACGTGTCTGCAGGTAGGCGAGGGACTGAGGACAGAGGAGAGGCCCCAGGGTGGGCCCAGAGACTGTGATGGATGGAGATGTGACTCAAGGGCCGGCTGAGGCCAAAAGAGTAAACCCACGGCTAGTATAGTAACATGGATGCACAGAAACACAGGGGAAATAACAAGGTATATGATACACACAGAAATACATACGAGATACACATACAGGAAGGAAAAAGGGACACACAAAGCCAAATCCACATAGATGTCCCAAAGCAGAGGCACTTAATCCGATTTTTGTGATGATGCAAACAAAGATGGATAGAAAGCTACGGAGAGGAAATGCACCGAAGAAATAGATGATAGAAATGACGCAAGCCTCGACAGGAATCGTCAAAAATGCATTGGAAACGTGTATAAAGGTCTTTAATTATGCGCCTATTCACACAAACTCACACATGAACATGCACAGCAAAGCGTGTCTGCTTGAAAGAGTGTGATGTCATGATTATTATTGGTTGTGATGGTGGCGCCAACCCACCAACAGTCCAGTCAAGCGAGCAACAACCCAGACTGTCTTTAATCTGATCATCTTAAAACAAATGTCTCTGCTTTGTGAAATTTCTTACCTTTTTAATTCAAAAATGCGTCTGCAGAACATCTGATCGAGTTAGACGAGGTGATTTGTTTAAGTGTACAGAGTGCTCACATACAGAGGGGTGGGACAGGAGAGACGGACAGACAGACACATCTTTGGATGCACCATCCATCATAAATACAAACAAGACATTAATACTAGCTGGTGTGTGTGCGCTTCAGTGTCTGTATAGTGATGGTTGAGCCAAAAAGAGAATTTGAAAGTGCATCATCCTAAAATGCAACAAATACTGGAGTTAAGATTCAAAAAGGTGTGTTCAAACTGGAGCACACCAAAGGGATAAGTGCATACGTGTATTTATATGTATTTTAATGAGTTTAATGGAGGCGCAAACGCACACGCTCGCTCACACACACACACACACACACACACACACAGCTGCACACGCAGCCTGCAGTTGTGAAGTTACCCCAAGGGCATGTTCTGTTCGGAGGTCATAGTTCAACTAGTCCTAGCTTGTTTAAGGGCTGCTCGCCTGGAAACTGGGGGGTGGGGGGCTCACACTCACAGCCCCCAGGGTCTGTGAGTGTGAGCGCACTGGTGGAGCTGAGTCAACGACAGGTGCGAGTGTAATGGGGGTGAACTGAGGGGGGGTATGAACAAGCGATCAATTTCAAATGATCTTTGTAATACTGTTTATATTACTCGGGGGGTGCAGGCGTTAGGATGATGATACATGAAAAGCTTTTGTGAGGCTGAGAGACACACACACACTGCCTATAGTTCCAAAGGCAGAACAAAAGTTATTTTAGTGAATGGGCTTTGTGTAATACTGGCACTTCTTAAATTAGTCATTTACATCCCAAAATTAATAACTGGTGAGCTAACAGGAACAATGTTAGCTCAGCAAACAATAATTTACAGCTGTTCAGCTTCAGTCTTAGCACCCTCTGTTTGCCCTTTTTAAATGATGAATCCAGACTACCGCCACCTGCTGATATACACAGTTATTCCCTAAAGAAGAAAGGGACATGAAGCTATGCAAAAGCTGGTCTAGTTGAGTCCCAGTCTTTGATGTTGAGTGTTGAGTGTTTCACTGCCTTAAAATATAAAAGAAACTTCAGCTGAAGGTCATAAGGGAATATCCGAGGCTTAAATTGGATATCTCACCAGGTAAAATCTAAAATGAAACAAAAACATGTTCTTCGTTTGCCCATGAACGCCACAATGACGATATGTCAAGCAACAACTCAACAGAATAAAGAAGCTTAGCGGCCGTGTTAGAGAACCCCATCACAATCATGATGTAAACTGTTGCTGAATAGGAACACATGCATGCTGAACTCCTGCAAAGGTCTAGCTGCAGACCATCAGAGGTTCCTAATGGACTAGAAAGTGCACTATGATGCGATGAGGTTTGGGTGGTGGGATATGTAATGTACCAGCCTCCAGCAGCATCCGGACAGTGCGTGGGTCATCAGCCAGGGTGGCGTAATGAAGTGCAGTGCAGCCGCAGAAACCTGCCCTGCTGCTGAGCCTGCTGCTGAATTCATCCTCTCTGGAAACCAGGACTGCAGAAGGAAATACACAGGAAGAGATAAGAAAAAGGTGAGCTTTTTCTTTTTTAAAATATATACTGTCAATACAAGGGCTGCAAGTAACATGCTTCATGTGTAGTGTTTATAGAAAATTCGAGCTTCTTGGTGTCAGATATAAATAACAAAAGAAAACTGATTTAAGTTTGGGTTAAAAATTGAGAAAATACACCAATTTCTCAAAAGATGGAGACAAGACACTGTGAGTACGACTGCAATCTGTGAGGCAAACATTATGCTGCCTGAAGCTGAAGAAAAGTATCATAATGAAAAAACAAATAACACCCTCAATTCAGATGAAATTTCTTTCATCTATTCCCAGTCAACGGTAAGGCTCTGGGAGGTGTGACAATCATCAACAACAGACTATGAAATTGTGTTTCCTGTTTCCAGCTTCCTAAGACTTGTTCATTTTCACAGATTTAAGCTCAGCTGTCCGACACGATCGGAATAATGGGAGTTGTGTTTAAGGATCTCCTTTGCTGTGCTCCTCACCAATAATAGAGACAGTCTATCATTCTCTCCTTACATCTCTTTTTCATAAGAGCTCTCATCTCATGCCACTCCTTCATCATCCATTTTTATTTTTCCGCCTCCTTCCTCTCCTCCTCTGAATTCATCAATTCCTTTCATCACTTGCACCCTCTTCCCTCCCTCCTCACTCCCACTATCCCAATAACTTTGTCTCATCCATTTCCTGACTTCCTCTGCTCTCCCTCCCTCATCATCCAACCCATTTCCTTCATCTGCTCCCTACTTGTTCCAACCCCTCCAAACATCCACATCTTCTTCTTTCTCCTCCTTCTTTAACCACTTTACTCCATCCATTGCTGCTCCCTACCTTCTTCCTTTTCCCCGCTTTCTTTCACTGCTTCCCTCTTTTCCTGCTTCCTTCATCAGTCTTCCCTCCCTCTCTCCATCCATCTGACTCCTTTTCTCCATCTATCTGACAGTCTGCAGTGTCTGTGTGTGTGTGTGTGTGTGTGTGTGGGAGAAAGAGAGAGAGACAGGGTGGGATAATCATAGCTAACCCAATAAAGCGTCGCACAGGCCCCCCTAGCCCATCCATCAGAGTGCGTCTGGGAAACGCTTCCCCACGCTGTGCTGGCCCCACGTGGACCCAAACCTGACAGCCATATAAATGTCTGCAATATACATATCCCATATAAATATGTCTGCAGAAACCCAACACAGACTGTGTGTGTGTGACTGAGAAAAACAAATAAAACACACACACAACCCGTCATAGAGTGTATAAAATAAATAACACAGAAAAAATGAAACATGTACATATATGCAAATCTTCATGCAAATGTCTCCTAAAATGTAGTTCTACACTTAGGATTCATATGTGCAATATGCCAACCACACACACACACACAGCATTTTTACCTTCCAGTGAGTGGATGCCTTTCTCTCGTGATGTGTCATAAACATTGTTGAAGTGATCTCCAGCATTTGGGTCAGCGCCAGCTTCAAGCAGAACCTTCACCACACTGAAGAACATCCACAAACAAACACATGCTCACTTACATAGACGTAAACATCCCATTTAGAACCATCTGATCCTAACTTAATGATTAATTTATTTGCTTGTGCAGTTTCAGTGGAGCCCACCTGGGAGCTAATGGGAATCCCTTTTGATTATTTTTGCTGGTGATGAACAGTTGATATATTGCTGGCCAATAAGTGAGACATTTTAAGTACCGCTATTTGTTCTATAACGTTATTTGAGGCAATATTCAGGTCTAGTAATATGGAATATGGACAAATGGTTTGACGTGTTAGTAAACATGGTTAATATCTAAACAGAAAACTGTCTTGAAATTTTAAGAGCCCGCAACCCATGTACACATATTTGTTATCTGTGGCAACCATTAGCTCTAATATTGGAAGTTGGAAACTGGATTTAGATCTGAACATACTGTAACAAAGGGTCATGGTAAAAAAAAAAAGAAGTTTATTCAGACATAGGTGCGTTTATATCTGCTTCTTCTGGTAACCAACAATCCTTCACCTGCTTCTCTTTTATTTCTAGTCCGTCTCGTTATGGTGAATAAACTCGAATGGCCGTTTTTTCCTCCTTCCCTGCTCCGTAACATGTACAGATGTGTATATTGAAGGGCCAGGGGTCGGGCCCGTTTCCGGCACTGTTGGGAGGTCTGTATGTCACAGTGGGTGCTTGTGTGTAGTCTTTCATTGGAGCGTAGTCCCTTTTAGAACAAACATGAGAACCTCGGCAACACCACTCAGTGTGACTCAAAGGACATTCCAGGTACCGTCTCTCCGTCTACAGAACACGCGGAACATTTACCACCAACAACATACACAATGGCATTGACGTTGAGACACAGACACACACATGAATACACACAAACACACTGTGCTGAAAGAGAGAACGAGGGCGATGGCCGAAACATGAACCCTGCCAGTGCGCTGCTGGCTGTCATTAAACCTGTGACTATGTAATGTGGCCTGGTAGGGAGTGATGGAGCGTTTTCAGCTAAACGGTTATGGCAGAGCACTGAAACGGCTTAAATGGAGCAAAATGGTTATTCATAAGAGGATGAGGTGGATTGTTATTCTAGAGCAGCTACACCTGACCAAATACCAGGCTACAGCCTCACACTGGGATAACAGGCTCTTATAAAGGAGTATTGCCCGAAGAAATTATCTCAAGAATAGATAAGTCAGAAAAATCTGAAAAGGCGGTCTGAAATTAAACGACCTGTACAACCTTTAACAGGTTACAACATACGACATTCTGGTTTTAGGGTTAGGGGGGGAAATCAGAATAAGGAAAAGCACGTATCACAAAATAAAGGAAGGAACTATTGTTTTTTTTATATATAAAAAGACGAAGCTCAAATATTTTATCATTTTATTTCTCTGTGAAATAAAACTATGACAAATGCCCACTGTGATTTCCTCCAAACAATTTAAACCATGAGATGTGATTTGAAATTGAAAAAAACCCAAAACCAACAAAGCAACAAGTCCTGAAACCTGAGAAGCAGAAAATGTTTACTTCTTTCATTACCATTTCTACAATTTGAACAAACTTCAGTATTTTGAGTCATCACCACAGGCGAGGTGCGTTCCTGAGGGAGCCTGAGGCTGAGAACAGCCTGGGCAGGTCTTTGTCTCTGACCTTGCTGAGGGGCTATAAAGGACTAGAAAGGGGGGGTTCTCTTTTGTTACTGTATCACTGTGGCTGGGGGTGCCAGGGGGGCTGTGACCCACAGAGGGCTCTCCTCTCACCCCTGCAAGCACTTCTACAAACACATTGGTGCATCTCTCCGAGACACATACAGATGCATACAAACGGTGGTTGGTCACACGAGGCTGGGCAGGCCTGTGTGAAGAAATTAGATGGGTCTGAAAAGGGTTAATGGCATCAGAAAGGCAAACACGACGGGAGAAAAAGAGGAAACTTGCAGACAGGAGGAGGAGAAACAGGAGGCAGGGATGAAAGAAGGGAAGTGCAACTAAAAAGATGAAAGAGAAAGATTTAATAACAGTATAGTGCAAAAACTAATGAGCTTTGGAAAACAGTTTATAGTTTTACTAATAAACTGATAATCAAGTGCCTAACTTTATTTAGGACATTTAGAAAGAGAGTTGCAGCACTAATTTGAGGCCAAACTGTAGACATGCAGAGGTTAATATGGTCAAAGTCCCATTTTAAATGACAGGGGCAAAGGTTTCCTACTTTCAAACTTTCTAAGGCAAAAAAGGATGATCAGAATCAGAATCTTTATTTTTTATTTTTATGTTGCACATACAAGGAATTTGCTTCTGGTCGTTTGAAGCTCTTCTAGGACAGTACAATGTACAGTAAAATGATCAATTATGATTAACAAGTAATTTTAAACACAAACTAAATCATGAATGTGCATCACATATGGAGGAAGTTACAGTGCAGTGAAAAGTGTTTGCCCCTTTACTCATTTTTTATTAATTTCCATATTTGTCACACTCAAATGCTTCAGATCAATTGAATTTAAATATTAGACAAAGATAACCTGAGTAATAGAGAATTTAAAATAATTATATTATTTATTAGAGGGAGAAAGCCGTCCAAACCTGCCTGACCCGGTGTGAGAAGGCTTTTTAATTAAGGTCTGTGTTCATGATTCAACAATAAGATGGGATAGTCCCAAGGACTTTAACTAACACAGGATCTAATAAGAAAACCACTAAACACCACACCAACGGTAAAACATGGTGGTGGTAGTGTGACTGGGGATATCATGAATTCTGCCCTCTACCAGAAAATCCTGAAGAAGAATCTCTGGCCATCAGCTTGTGTCCTCAAGGATAAGTGCACTTGGGTTGTGCAGCAGAACAACAACCCAAAACACTCCGCAAGTCTACCTAACCCTTGAATAGCTAACAAAATGTACGTTTTTGAAGTGACCTAGTCAGATTCTTGACTTAACCATCCAGCTGTTTGTGGTCAAAATCCCTGCAATGTGGCTAAATTAAAACAAATCTGCAAAGAGGAGTGGGACAATATTTCTCCACAGCGACGTGAAAGTCTCATTACCAGTTAGTGCAAACGCATCATTGCAGTTGTTGCCCCCAAAGGTGGCACAACCAGTTATAACGTTTAGGGGCAATTACTTTTTCACATGGGGCAAATCAGGTTTGAACTGTTTTCTTTACCTCATTAATAAAATATTCATTTCAAACTGCATTTTTTATTTACCTGGGTTATCTTGGCGCAAAATGTAAATTTGTTTGGCATTTTTAAGTGCATTCAGGGTGTTGGTCAGGGACCCTGGTGATAAGGTCTGTGTGAAATACATATGATCTCCCAGTTAAAAGATGCGACGCTACTCTTTTTTTATCCCAGAAAGTTTTTGTCGTAGTCATTGTCACTTAACAAACCGACGTTAAGGCTGGCAGACCTAACCTCCAGCTCCGTTTGCTGGCAGGTGACTGGTGTTAGTTTCTTATCCTGCCCTGAAGGGAAGACAGGAAAGAGACATTTCCGCCTCCTTTGTACTATCATAGACACCGGAGCCGAACTGACCATCCATGTCTATGACCACCTGGCCCAGATGCTGGACCTCACCTGACCCCACCTCGCATGGTGCTGATAGATGGCGCAGATAGAGACCATTAAGTGAGGTTTACTGCTCTTAATTTCTGCCTATTTCAGATCATGTGTGCTGTACCTCAAAAATGCCTAAAATCCATGGGCAACAGGGCCTTTGCAGCAATGGCAACGAAACTTAGGAACTCTTTACCGTTGTATATTAAACTCTCCCCATCCATCTTAGTTTTCAGGCTTTCTGAGATCCTTTTTTATTTATCTGCTGTTATGTTATCCTGACATCTGAAGAGGAGGTGAGACGTCTCTTCCAGAGACAGAAAACAAGGAAGTCTACCGGCCCAGACAGAGTGAGCGCCTCCTGCCTGAAAGTCTGTGCTGAACCACTGGCCCCCGTTTTCACCCACATCTTCACCACATCCCTGTAGCTGTGTCAAGTTCCCCTTCCCTTCACTCCACCTTAATCCCAGCCCCTAAGAGATCCACTATAACTGGACTCAGGCCGATCGCTCTGACGTCTGTGGTCATGAAATCATTCGAACGTCTCCTGCTCGCCCACCTGAAGAAGTTCACAG
>JAUMHF010000005.1:12344065-12371444 GCA_032359275.1 Microctenopoma steveboyesi | reverse complement strand
TGGGAACAGTTACATCCCAGACACGACACATCAGCACTGGTGCCCCACAAGGCTGTGTCCTCTCTCCTCTTCTCTTCCCCCTCTACACCAATGACTTCATCTCCAGCGACCCAGGTGTGAAGCTCCTGAAGTACGCAGATGACACCACCGTCATCGGAGACGAATCTGCGTATTGACGGGAGGTTAAACGACTGACGCTCTGGTGCAGTCACAACAACCTGGAGCTGAACACAAAACTGAAAACTAAGTCTGAAGTCGACTTATTAAACATACATTTGACCTATTAACCTTCTAGTTCTACTTGTGGCACTGTCAGAGAGAAAGACATACGTCTGACTCAGATCAAGTCCCTTACATTGTACTTTTCTTCTCTTTTAATCAGGAGTGTGGTCTCAATCAGGCAGGGACATCCACACTTGAAAAGATCCACTGCTCGGTTTGTGTCAATTAAAAGTGATAAAATGAGGTGGCAACTGTTTCTGAAATATCTTCAGTCCAATTAAAGGTTTAATGTTTTGCCTTTCTGTCCTTCTGCGCCTGTATGGAACCGCTTCCCTCAATGGTAGGTGTGTCAATGTAAAGCCGTGACATCCAGCATACTGATTTTGCTCTAATGCAATGAGGGTATGATGAAATACCTCTTATGCATCAAGGAAAATGGAGTAGCAAGGGGTGGGAGGGGGTAATTGTATTACAAGTGCTCTCACTCTCTCTACAGAGTTGTTCTGTAGACTTAACACATTTGTTGTGTACTCATTAATTTTCCTTTGTATACTTTGTCTTACAGTTTAAAAAAAATCTATAAATATAATCTATAAAAACACAGAGAAAAAAATAGTAATGTAGTTTTACTTCACTTTGATGAAGGGACATGCAAGAAAATATGATATCCCTAGTACAATAACTTAATCTGTGACTAAACCAGGCTGCTTAACATTACAATAGACTTTAACGTAACCAAGTGATGACAATATTTCACGGAAGGTTCTCTAGTGATTTTCGCTGGCGTTAAAAATTCAGCTAACCCCACTCCATATCACTCTCTCTCACCTGCCAAACTATTTTCTGCCTCTCTCTCTTGCCAACGAGCTATTCAGCGTCTCATTCCATCATCCCTCCACTTTCCCTCATTTCTGCCCCCCCGCCCTTCCAGTCACTCGGCCGACAGGTTGGAACGGTCAACAGGCGTTTCACACGGCTGAGCACTCATTGTGCACGTGAATGCAGCGAGGGAGGAATGGAAGGAGAGAAAGAGAAATGGAGATGGGTATTGTGTGTTAAAGAGTGCAAACAGTGGGCAAGGCCCTGCGCCTCCCCGATTTAGCCCTACATCAAAGCTAAGCACACACACGCCCCCCCAATGTCTTACCCTTAATTCTTCACATCCCTCTGCTCCACCCTTGATTCTTGACTCACAACCGCTGCACCTCAAGCCTTGAACACAGGCAAGGTTGAGTGGTGAACACTACATCTACAACAGCACCTTCCTGAAATGACTATGTGCTAAAATCTTCTGTCTCATAAACCACAGTTATAACTTCTGCTCCAAGAAAATCTATGAGGCAGAGAGGGCTAGAAGAACTCAACCGTAAGATCATTGCCGACATTCTAGCCAAAGGCTAAAACTTGTTCCTGACTGATGTTCTCTGTGTTTTCACTTAACGGCTGCAAATAAAGTTGTGTGTGGTTGAGTTATAGGCAGTTGGCCTGTAAGATATTCGGTCTAAACTCTACTCGTCTGTGTGCCTACGTTATGTGAGTGGATGTGTGTGTGTGTGTGTGTGTGTGTGTGTGTGTGTGGGACTGACTTGTGTGAGTGATGTGTGTTAGCTGATGTTCTGTCTTCCCTGCAGCAGTGAGGGCTCACTGGGGGGTTGGCAGTCGGGATTAAACACAGAGGAGTGTCACTGCCTTGCTGAGTTATAACACTCATAACACACACGTACACAGAACGGTGCACTGACATACATAAAGTGTGTACAGACAAAGACACAGACCAAAAACATGACAAACACCAGACAACGCGTCATTAAACATGTCATGAGACACATTAACACACTTTACGCACCAACAATCACTCGGCACATCATGCAAATACAAAGATGCTGTAGCTGAGACATCACCAATAAATTATCAAAGATTATCATCGTCATATCTGTCTGAGCTTTAACAATTAATACTGCAATATTTCCTCTGATAAAATATTGGCTCTAAAATGTTTTGAAAATTGTGAACATGACTCATAAAAATATTTGACAGGTACATTACAGCATTTTGAAATTGAACAATAACACATTAAAATGCATAAAATTCTTTTTCTCTTTCAAACCACCTTACCGAGTTAAAAATGGAGCAATTGTAACCCTGATTTAAATAAGCTAATTTTAAGGTAGTATAATATTCTCACAGGCCCATGGGGCCCTTACACAAAACAAATGACCACACAGTGCTGACAAAAAAAAGAGCCTTGTAAATTGGATTTGGCCTGGCCTTAACCTCTGCCCCTCTCTGTGTTGGGGTGTGTGTTCTGGGGTCCAGGAGGCTAATTTAATTTGTTGGACCGAGAGATGGGGGAATGGGTAAAGACCGTCTGCCAGTCTAAGATTTGCACTTTGAACTTCTAAAGACTTACTGTAACAAGCGGAGCCGGGGCAAGACATATGCTCACACGCTAACTCATGCAGACAGCTGCACGATCCCTAAACGCTAAATTACGGTTGTGCTCACCAGGGTGGACGTCCCTCAACGGCAATATGTGATTGGTTCAGTGAGGTTAGCAGGATGAAACACACACACACACACACACACAGACCTGTGCTGTCGATTCATGGCAGCCACCATGAGAGCAGTCCATCCTAGACGGTGGCGGTGATTTGGGTCCACTCCCTCTTTTAAGAGCCTGATGAGAAGGAATAAAAACACCGTGGTTTTATCTCGACTTTGACATTAACATTAAATCAGCCTAAACTAAAGTTTCCATTTAGCATTGCTATCAATATGCTCAAGCGTCTTGTTGCTATTGAAACGCAGAACAAGGCGTAAAGATGCTGCAAATATGCATGTGAAAATGCAGAAGATGTCTGACCAGCTGCTTGTTTGACTGTGAGCCAGCACATAACATCTTTGTCTTGATCCTAAGCCGCACACTTGGTCCTTGACCAGTTAATGTGTCTGTGTGTGAAAGCCAGATGTGTGTTGAGTTTTCTGCCCGAGGGTATGACATTAAGTACTGAAGTGACGCGGTCTGAAGTGTGTGTGTGTGTGTGTGTGAGTGTGTGTGAGTGGTCAGTCAGTCGTCTCTCATGCTGAGCAGGCAGACAGAGAGTATGTTTACAGTCAACACAGTGGCCTCTGTCTGCTCTCCACTCAGCTCTGACGTTCTCTGTTTTCACTGCCCAGGCTGCATCTTCACAAAATGTGCAGTGTCGATTTCAGCAAAGTCACACCGAGCATCTTCCAGTGCTTTAATTTTACAAGATAGTTAAGTTAAACTAAAGGACAGTGAAGGAAGAAGGGAGTGCTTATTGTGCTTTTAACAAGAAGGGTGAATTGGACAAGTAAAATCGAGATCAGAATCAGAAAACTTTTATTGCCATTTATTTATTGCCATTGTCATAGATCAATGACATCAAAATGATGCAAATTAAGTTAAACGGCTTTAGTCCTGTAAGTCAAATGACCTGGTGATAAAAAAATATGCTCACAATGACATTTCTGCCTATTTCAGTTCAATTTTCAGACCATTTTGACCAATGTAACCCTAGAAA
This sequence comes from Microctenopoma steveboyesi, assembly GCA_032359275.1. Classification (NCBI taxonomy): domain Eukaryota; kingdom Metazoa; phylum Chordata; class Actinopteri; order Anabantiformes; family Anabantidae; genus Microctenopoma; species Microctenopoma steveboyesi. The sequence goes on along the minus strand of JAUMHF010000005.1, from coordinate 12,367,677 downwards.
ATAACACATGAGCAACAGCACTGCAAATAGGAACATTACCTGCCTTTAAAAAATGTTTTCAGATCTAAAATTCTTTGCACAGCAGGCATCAAGTTTTATACGACAAAACATCAGCTTCAGATGCTCCGTGTGATGCTGAGCAAATGTCATAAAGCCTTTCACACACAATGTATGTAAAGACTGCATGAAAATGACTCCTCTACTCTGTCCGATGCCTCTCAGCAGACACACCCCGACACTCTACCACTTAGACTGTAAACTCAACTAAAAGCACTTAACACATCTGTGACCTGCTTACTGGTGGTCTCACTGCACTCTCACCTACACCGTCTGCTACACGGGCACAGGTAACCCAAGCCAGCAAATGGACACACACGTATACACACACTGTGATATATGGATTTGGATACCCATAATCAACAACACAGAGAGGGCATAAGAGCGAAGAGTGGAAAATCAGCCGTGTGCCAACAAAAAGGCCAATGTGTATATACTGTACATATCTAAAGGTCTAGCTAGGTTTTTTGGTAACTTGCTGTCTCAAAAAGATTTATGATACCAGGTTCAGGTTGGTGAGGTGATGCATATATCTGACTATAGAGTGGTGCATACTGTAGCTGTGTCAGCTGCCTTCTTCTGTACTCAAGTTTTGTAATGTGATATTTTCAGCAAGACAGATGGAACTAAGAAGTACTACAAGCATGGTAAAGTGCTTCAATTCTTTCACACACATACACACCCACACACACACACACACTTGTATGTGTCATAAGTATCAAACTCAAACCATCTGTGTATGTTAATTTGTGGAGTCATTTAGAAAAGTTAAATAATGCTAATGCAGAGCTCTGAGTTGCTTATTACAACATCCATCCTGCAAACACATCCTTCAGTAAAGACACATCTACACTGGCCCTCCTCTTCCATCTAGTGTTTGCTGGCAGAACTACAACTACAGGTGATAGCTGAATGCATTCACATATGCCTTTATACAAGCATATGAGACCTTCATATATAGTATAAGAGCAGACAACTTTTACTACTGTGAACACACAACAGCCAGAATAAATAGGAAACACTTCTTTATAAAATACCTGGCCACATCTTGACAGTTGTTGGTCCTTGCTGCCTCCAGAAGTGCATCACCTTATTATTCAAAAACAGAAAAACATTAAAGATTACATGATAAAACATGATGAACATTATAAAGTTATAGCTAGCCATTTTTGAAATAACAAAACTGACATTAACCCATTTCTACTAACTTTGTTCACAACAGAGATATTTGGTTGCATCTTGTGAAAATGTTTATTTGCATATTGTTTAAAATTGTAATGGACAGGGCAGGAAACTCAGCAATAACTGATAAGGTCTACTACCTTTGTTATCAGAGTCTTTCTTCAGGCAGTAAGCCACGGCTGCAGCAGACAGCACACCGGCAGAGGCCACTCCTGCCCGGCTGGTTCCTCCACCTGTTTCCCGGCCCTCACCCCCGCTGCTCTCCTCCCAGTACCTGTTACTGTTGCGCCCTCTGCTGGCCAGCGCCGCCCAGGAGCTGCGGCGGTGCTCCAGATTGGACAGCCATCTAGGGGTGAGGTGGTGGTATTGCACCGACTGGGTCACACTGGTACTCCCGGTCTCCTCTACCAAAATCCCTCTCCTGGACACCCGGGAGGTGGACACTATTGGGTTGCGATTCGCCTCTGGCGGCGTTTCGCGGATGCCCTGGCACGCGGGCCCGTTTGAACTAGTCTGGAGCACGCGGGTGCACGGGGACAGGCTGCGCGACCTTCGCGCAATTAGCCTGGTGGGAACAGATGATAACATGGCGACAAAGTCACCGAAAACGTAGTGGGGAATGAAGCCCTCAGTCTGGCAGTACTTCCAGGCGGAAACAGATGCCCTACGGACCGGGCTTAAGCGTCAATTCCGATGTAACAGCAGTTATACTTCAATTCACAGGCATCTACTTACAACCAGCGGCACGAAAACAACCGCTTCGTCTCACCGTAGCGTGGATGTCGCTGGAATGCGCGGAGCATTCTGGGTAATGTCGTTTTACTGGAAGCTTCTGCGTAAGGCAGCGTGTTAAAAGTATGTAGGCCTGTGCGTTTACTCATATCAACTTTCAATGCAGTGGCGTGCCACAGGAGTCAGTCAGTTGTTTCTGTCGTGGGCAAACGCGAGAAAAATGTGTACCGAGAGTGACTGTATGACTTCAAATGTTTTGCATTTTCTTTGCCAATGTCTACCACTTTGTAGGTTCTTTGCCCGATGTAACCCAACGTAAAGGACATCCGCTGTTTTTTGTTCTTATGGGATCTTTGTTTGAACCTGCTTTGTGGTACTGTTATCCTCAAAAGCACCGTCACCGTGACAGAAATTGTGATGAGACAAGCTGTTGTTTTGTCACAGCACTGTAGTGTCTAGTGCCCCGTGGCCGCCAGGTGGCGTCAGAGCGTCGTGCTGTTCTCCCGGAGGAGCGAGGTCCATTGCAGCCAAGTGTCATCATCTGAGCTCGCTTTAATTACAATGATTAGTTTCAGATATAGTTACATTTTTAGAACGGATGGAAAACATTTACTTATAACCCTTTAATCAGTAAACCACCTACACAGCTGTGAATGAACTTTAACCACACTTATAAGACATATTTTCCAACCTTGTGCTTGGCATATTCAAGATTCAAAACACTTTATTAATCCCAGAGGGAAATTGTTTGCCATGAATACAGCCGCTCTCATTATAGAAAAATTAGAAGACCCACAACCATAGCCCTTTAGATTGCAACATTTCGTTAAAAAAATTATTTTAGCACGATACACTCATGGTGAAATACAGTGCTAATGGATGAAGGGTAATCAGAATTGTCACCTAATTTGCATCCTGTTAATCTCACCTAAATGCTTCAAGCTGTATCCATTAAATGTTATCTGTATCCATCTCTTTCTCTTCTTATAGAGTAGTGCAATCAAAGAATAAATACGATTTGCTCGTTTCTGTGTATCTTTCGTGTCCTGTAAACAACACAACGTAACAGTGTTAACACATTTATCTAGTAATGATGATTTTGTTAGAGCTGCTTTATTGTGGTGCAAAAGAGAGAAGAGAGGATCAAAAGAAAAGCCAATGAACTTGAAATTAGTTAAATGGTTCTTTTATCAGGAAGAAAAATTTGGTCCACCAAAGCAGGGCTTTGTCTATATCTCAGAGCGGAAAAGAAATGCTGCATGAATTATTTACTTCCTGCACAAAAAAACTTACCTTGATATGTCTGATAATAATATATGTGCTTATCTTCGAAGTCAGATTTAGAGAAGATCTTGGTCCCTGGGTTATGTATTTTTTCCTGTTGAAATGTTTTGCTGAAGCAGACATGCAACGACGTACTGTGTTCTGTGTGGACAGCTCAAAGAAGTTGGTGGCTCTACAGTTCGATACCTGTTACTTACATTGAGGAGGCTACTTCTACAGAAAATATAACAAAGGAAACATTGATTCCAGCTCTAAGCACCATTTTGTGTGATGGCAGTGCAATCTAAGCAGAGCCATTTGAAATATAAAGGAGTGGGCCTCCTGTGGAGTGGAGCTGTAATTTATTAGCTGGATATGTTGTGCGCTGGCAGCACACTTACTGTGCCTTGCCAGACATGAATCGTGGAGAACATCATGCTCTGTCTTCACAAATCCACTGACCCGTTTACCAGCTATCTCCTAGCAATGCTCCAGTGTGGGTTTGCCGTTAACAATACATCCATTATTTTCTTTAACCTCTCAATATGTTCAGGTCCATATGTGTTTCTGAAGCATTTAAACTAATTATTGCTATTAGAAACATTTATATTATGTGATGCTGATATTGCAGAGTACACAGTAAAGTATAGTACAGTTTTTGCCTGAATAAAAAAGCGAATGTTAGTCAAGCTTATTATGAGAAACCCTACAGTTTTATTCACAGGCACTAGGTAAAGTTACTGCAATCCCCTAGATTAAAGAAATGTAGAAAGAGTAAAGAGTAAATGTAAAAAAAGAAATTACACTAAACAAAAAGCTATACAGCTTTATTTCAATGCCATGTGTGTCGCCCATGCACACATGGCATGACACGTAAGTATGTGTGTCCAGGGTGGTTATCTTCAGTGGGTTGGCTGCTCTAAAGTGTCAAACAACATAAAATGCATTGGACATCCTGGATTTGGCTTTACACAAACACAAAGGCCATCAGATTGTAAAAGGAAAATGTAAAGTGCCCTTCACATAATGTTTGGCTTCAACACGTGGTGAGAACACCCACAGATCAAACTGAGAAAAGGAGGCAGATAATGGGCTTACACACTTCAAGATGAAAGGATGAGTTCGATGAAAGAAAAGACGACACAAATGACTTGTTTGAAAAATAGAAACAGACCGAGTGGGGGAATATAACAAATAGGCAAAAATATTAAATTATATGGAATTGAGCTGCTGTATTGCAGTTGGTAGCTTGCTGTGTGTGGCAACTCCACGTATTAAATTCACAAAGTAGTCTGACACTAAACAGGTGAAGACTCACAAATTCTTTACACGTCATCCAACAGGAGCCGGGCGCGTCCCCGCGGCTCCGTGAACTAACCATGTAAAAAGTGTCGTGTAGCGTCGGGTGCGTTCAAGTGAAACGCAAAATGTACAAACCTTCTCGGCAGTTCGGCAGCGTGATACCCGGCTCACTCATCGAAAAACACAACGTTACTCATATTCATATATTAAATAGACACATGAATTGGGCTGCTGCACTGATTAAAAAGAATAGTCGCAGATTTTACTTGAAACGCCAGTTTTAATCCAGCTATAACTTTTCTGTATCAAAAAGGAGCGCACTCGAAAAAGTTAGGAGAGCAGGGAGATTTACGGGGGTACGTGAAGGCAGCACAGGGAGGCGTTTCCTTCGCCGCATCGCTGTTGCCTGTTCGTGCCTGACTTCTCCTCCACTCCCCCTGCACCTCCTCCTCCTCCTCTCGTTTCTCACCGCATCCCCTCTGCCACCTGCCACAGCGGCAACGCGGCGATGGAGAGCCACAGCAGACGACTGTAAGCTCACGGAAGACGACAACTAAGACAGAGAGAGAGAGAGGAAGACGCGGGAGACAGTGAGAAACGGAGCTGCGGAAACATATGGTTAGTGTGAGAAGCGGCTGTTGAAGAGGCTGAAACTTATTCCACCAGAAGGCACCGCTGACTCGGTCGTAGCGTTTTCCCCTCACACTTCTGTGCGTTATTTTGTGTTTGCGCTCACCTGTGCGAGGCTGAGCTTCCCTCGCCGCCGCCGCCGCCGCTGCTGCAACTGCACCTCCCTCAACCGATTCATCACAAGACGCGGCGCAGCCCACAAAAGCCTCTGTCAACGAGGAAATTGAATTAGACAAGTTATTCCCACAGAAGAGAAGGATAAGTGAGGCTGGCTCCTGGGTCTCCCTTGGTCTCCCTTGCTTTCCCGGCTCGCCGTAAAGCCTCCCAGGCCGACCAGGAGTCTCCTTAGCCCCTCTGCTCCGCTCCCACCTCCTCCCGGCAACGAGCCATGTCTGGACAGAGTGTGAGCATCCCGGACGACCGGGCGTTCGCCAGCTTCAAGGCGGAGTGTTTGTGCGAGGAAGGCTGGAGTTTGACCCACAACAAGGGGAACATCACGGTGTGGAGCCAGGGTCTGGAGGAGGGCAAGTCGGTTCACAAAATTAAGGTGAGACCGCTCAACCTCACAGGTAGGAAACGTACATGGAAAAGCATAATGCGAGTTATATAATAAAAAATTCACTGCGTTGAATAATTTAGAGGAATAATAAAAAGTAATGAGGGCATGGTCACGTGGAGAGCAGCAGAAACACAAAGAGACAAATAAAAGCAAACTGCATGATCCACTTGGCAGAGACCTGTTCCCTAAACTGTGCATGATTCAAACTGCTGACTGGCTTTAAACCACTGCTCCCTGCTGCACGGTCCTACTGTAGCTGCAGAGGCTCCATCCAGCCAACTCACAGATGTTATGATGGGGGCATACTGCGTTTTGTCCAGCTGAAAGCACACTACTGCTGGAAGAAATACTATACTACTATAAAGCCTTAGATTAGTGGACACGTCCTGTGTTACATTCACTACACGTGTAAAGGTGTGGGTTGTGACTTTATGCCACAAAACCACAGAGAACTTAAAGAGAAGTGAGAGCACTGCTATGTTTCAGGAGGCGCATTTATGCCTCTAGAGATCTCTGCCTGTGAAACTATTTTAAACCTACTATTATATTAATGTCATGTGAAGCCTATTATGTCCACTTACTATGCCTTTTTGTGGAAACAGATTTGCACGCAGTTTGCCTTCATTTTAAGCTCGGGGGAAATGAGCACAACCAGTACAATAGCAGATAACAGAACTGTTGAGGTAATAGTTAGTAAAGAAGTAACAATGTACAGAAAATGTTACGGAAATAAGTGTTTTATTTCGTGGTGCTTTTCTCTGTGTCATGCTATTTTCTCCCCCCTCAATTAGTGTGCATGAGTAGCATAAAATAAAAAAGAGTGGCACTTCCTGGTCATTGTTTAGGTAAGGTAATAACGTGACAGGCATGTGAAAGTACTTGATGGGTAAACTTTGTTATCTAGTCAAATAGCAGCCACGGCCGTTTCTCTCAAATAAGACTGTTTGCCTAAGGAGTTGATGTAAATGTTATATTTTTACACACGTTATATTTCTAATGTTTTGTATGTGTTCTGGTACAGAGGGCCAGAAGTAAAATCTATAGTCTATTCAAGACAAAAACATAACTTGAATAAAGGGTGAAAAATTTAATAGAATAAAGTAGAATAGAATAGAAAAGGATGCCTATTATTGTCACTATGCGATTTAAAGCAACAAGTTAGTCAGTGTGTGTTCAGTGTGAACTATACCTCTCAGCATTCAGGCGTCGCAGCCTCTTGGAGAAGGTTTACATTGAAACACCTATCATTATATCTCAGTTATACTTGCAGTGCATTTTGCCAGCGTGACTGCTCAGCTGTCACAAAATGGTAAATTTGACGCCCCAGCTGGCAGTTCGGTGAGTGTCGCTTCACTGTTTCCAGCCTTTACATTACTTACCGATTTGACCAGAACTGCCTTCAAATGTGATTACTGTCAGTGTTTCCCTGTCACGTGGAGGTAAAACTTCCCCTGTGTGTAATGTAAACGTGCGTGTGTGCTGTTCTGCTGGTGTGTGTGTGCGCGTGTAAGGGAGCTACTGGGTGTTTACTTTGTTGCATAAATTGCTGTTTGTGCTTAGGGCTGTTATCTTCATGTGCAGGGGGCACAGTAGTTTTTTTTTTCACTCCCTCTGCTATCTTTGTACTGGTGAGGCGGACTGTTTGTGTGTGCGCGCGCAGGGGTTAAGGTTCTGCTTGTACATGCTTTTTCATGCAGGACAGGTGTATATCTTCACAGCAGCTCTCCAAACAGAGAAAAGCGAAGAGCACACACACATTTGTAGAGTGGGTGGGGCATTTCTTTAGGCTTTATCTTTATGTAAATACGACAGTTAAAGGAGCTTGATTTTGCATTGTACTCGTTCAGCCTGACACACAGTCAAATAAAATGACACATGTCATGCTTATACAGAGGGTGTGTGTAGGGGGGAGGGGCAGATAGGGCTTTTTAGTGGTGCCAAATATACATCTTTTCCAGTTAGAGACATAATTAAAGTATGCATCATTACTATGAGCGTTAAGACACTTTCTTCACCTCCTCTACTCCTGCTACTTCTTTCTGTAGAAATATATGTGTGTGTATGTATCTTAATCAACAGATTGGTTATCATCATTATCATTCTAATTTTCACTAGTGTCAGCATTATCATGCCATGTTCATTAATGATGACTTTCCTCTCATGTACATAGTTGTAGTCTGTCACACAAACTGTCACCTCTGTGATACCATTTGTCAGCAGCTCCGAGCACACTGTGTGTGTGTGTGTGTGTGTGTGTGTGTGTGTATGTAGGTGGTTTTGTTTACGCTGATAGTTGACAAACTGTCAGATGGCTGGCCTCCTGCCTCTCTGCCCCCCCCCCACACACATGCTTGGAGACTACTTCTCCCATGCTGACACAGAAGGAAGCCCGACTCTCAATCACACACGCAGCCTTTTTCCTTTTTTTCTTTTTTTTTTAAACTGTCTTCTGTACTCGTGTTTCAGCAGCCAGAGGAGAAGGTGATGAAAGCTGACAGGTCCAGGGAGAGAACAAGAGTGCCTGAGACAGGGAATAAAGGAGAGAAGAAGTGGGTGTAGTGTGTGAGATGTGCAGGGGTCAGAGTTTTCAGGGGTTTGTGAGTGGGTAGTGGGTCCGGCATAGACATGCGTGAAGAAAAGACTCAACACACAACTCACATACACACCTACTTGTCTGCCTGTTTCCCTTCCTCTGTCTTTTTTACCTTTCTGAACTCCCTCTCACTCGCCTCTCGATCTCCATCTCCTTGCTTCATCTGTCAAGCTTACTGAATTAGTATGTAATAGAATTACGTACATGTGAACTTGGCTGGCTGTATTTTTCATTTTGTTCTGGGCCTGCATGCTTTCCTCCCTACACTCTTGCAGCTTTTCATTTGGACTGGCTTGTTCCTCCTACTCCTGTTTCATTTTGCTGTGAATACAAAACAGCCATTATTGTCTCTGGTTGTTTCAGACGTGCTGGTCCTGCCAGTCGGCACGCACACACACACTCTCTGCCATATTACATTCTCTAGCCCTTTACCACAACCCTCTGTTGATAGGCTTTGTTGTTTCCCTGCAATGTCAGTCTACGGCATTGGTTTGTTAGTGTCTCTGTGGTGGTTTGGGTTGTGTGCAAACTGGCATCAGCTGACTCTACAATCACTAGTCACATAAGCAATCAGTCCAATCAATGATCTAATCTTTGTAATCTGACTTCTATTTTAACCTCTCCGTGTATCTGTTGACTGATTGAGTCTATAACAATCCCGGTAAGTTTATCACAAGACGCTGGGTGAGTTCATTTGATATCAGAGTGTGACCAGCCTGAGTGTACGTAAGGCTTTTATAAATAAAGTTTATTCAAACCCCAGTTGATCAGCAGCAAGTGGACATAATTCTAACATCCTGTATAGTGCTCACAATAACATTATTGATCAGGTCTAAGTTAGATTCGAAGGTAACGCTTTTGGACAAGTGGGTTTAAAGTAAAATAAAGAAATATATAAGAGATATAATCATAGACTGTGTGGTCCCCAAGATTGTCACTTAAAAAAACAAATTAGTGTTTCACTTGGTGAATTGTACCTGCTATACAGCATGTTAGACCTGTCAGTATTAGTATTTATCCCAAAGCTTGTTTCAGATGACAGGATTATTAGCCAATGATCATTAGGGAAACCTTTGCAGGTCCATAACTGAATGATAGCATTAGATTAAATTCTTTTTAATAAACAGCATGTTTGGTGCTGCTACGGCAAACTTTGGCACAAAATATTTCTCAAGAACTATTGTAATTCTAGAATGAAACAGCTGTTAAGCCAAACGCAGAGGGGCGTTTTTTAAATGAAGCCCTCAGGGCACAATTTAAAGAAGATGGTGTAGATTGAGCCATAAAGCTGCTGGTCTGATTTGTAAAGGGTTTTTAAATCATCGGGGACAGACAACCATCCTCGCTCCATTTCGTTCTCATTTACTCTTGTTCTCTTCCTCTGTTGTGGCCTTTCAGTTGCTCTTAGTGTTTCTTTATGTCTCTCATTCCCCTATGCTCTGCCCTTTGTTTTTAGCTTTGTCCTTTTCTGTTTACATGACTCCCTCTCCTCTTTCTCCTTGTTGTCATTATTCAGACTGATTCCCCCTGGAAATTGTAACTGTAGTAACAGCTTTACTCTTGGGCTGTAGACTGCACTTTCCGTGGGTTATAAGTACGGCGCCATGTACTCCACTGGCATAGACAATTAGTCTCCATGGTTTCATTAATAAGGTGAGACACGTATGTTTTCTAAAGGATTAATAATAAATTTATAACAATTACATTAGCGTTTTCTTTCTGAAATGTATCTCTTCAGTTTATTCTTTACATATATTCTAGTTTCCAAAATGGATGCTTTGTGAGCTTTGTTTTACTGAATCTGTGATGAGTCTATCTTTTTCTGTCCATTTTCCTCATGCTTTTATCGGAACAAAGAGGAACCCCCCCTCTTACGCTGTCACTCAGATGACAACTTGGCCACTTGTGTCTGTCTTTGTCTTCTACTGACCGTGTTTGCCCTTTAAGAGCTCAGGTCTAGTAATGATTCATATGTGATCAGTCATCAGTTTCTTCATACTCTCCTTGTTTTCTCTCTCTCTCTCTCTCTGAAACACTCATGCATAGTGTCCCTAACTCTGCTGTGTAATGCTTTACACGTTCGTTACCATGTCTGGCAGTGCATATGAGGCCTGTGTGATTAAATGCCGAATCGCTTACTGGTTATATTTACACATTCAATCTTCAGTTACTTACTGTATGGTATGGATGTTGGATTTTGGTTCTGTCCACCAGGATTAGTTTGTGTCTCACTGATACTGGCGCTGCACAACAATGACAGCACTTTACTGTGAATTTTGGAATCGGACATATGTTATAATACTGTATCTTATTGCCTGACTAAAAATGGGCCCCCTCTCTCTCTTTTTGTCTCTCAGTGTCGCATGGTGTGTAAGGACACGTCAGCTGATGCCATGTACGATGTTCTCCATGACATTGAATACAGAAAGAAATGGGACACAAACGTCATTGAGACCTTCGATATTGGGAAACTTACGGTCAACGCAGACGTTGGTTACTACTCATGTATGTTACACACCCACATGTAAACATGTTGTTGATAACAACTATCTGCTCTTATTTGTCACTAATTTGATATGGTTGTGTTGGGAAGCAGTTACACTATGTAACACAGGTGTACACAGATCTACACTGTTTTGTTCATCAGGTTAATCTTGTTTGTTAACAGGGAAGTGCCCTAAACCTCTTAGAAACCGTGATGTCATCACACTTCGCTCCTGGCTGCAAATAGGGAAGGACTACATTATCATGAACTACTCGGTCAAACATGCTGTAAGTATACACACAGCTGGGACCATGCTCATGTACCCCTCCACTGACATTGTGAAACAGTTTTGAAGTAAGTGCTCACTGGACACTGTTCATGTTTGCTTATAACACAATTTTCCCAAAGGGATCAATAACACAAATCAAATAAGCAAATTGGATCTTATACCAATCTTGTATTTCATTTTAGCTGGTCCTAAGGCCAGGTTTCAGGATGTCGGTGTACTAGGCCTGGTTAGGGTTAGGGTAGATGTCAGGGTTAGAGATGTAGTAGCGTTATGTCAGTGAGTCTCCTCACAAGTATAGAGTCACTTCACACAGTGTTTGTGTTTCCAGCGCCGCATCGTGACATGTTTTTCTTACCTTGTTATACAAACAGACTCATTAGCGAACCTTGTACGGGTCTTACAGAATCGGGAAATTGCAGCCTTTATTTTGGCTCTAATTTCATGTTAGTTTTATGTACAGTTGAATGAGGAGGGCAGATACAATGCGTTGTAAAAGCTTGGTGCACATTCCCTGTTCAAAGGCCTTCAACAACTAAGTTAACAAAGAAATAGTTTCAGCTTGTCTGCTGTCCTCATTCTCTCTTTGTTCTTTCTTATTTCCACTCACTAATATAACGTTTACAAAAGGATAAGATGTCTCATGTGACTGCCTTCCGCATTCCTGCATCAATAAGTGGTTATGAACATAATAGACTGTGTGGGTCTTTGTTTTGTGTGTGTGTGTTTGGCCAAGGTCGCTCTTGATAATCAGCTGCATTTGAGAGACTGACTTGTGGATTGCAGCTTATGAAGATACTAAAAGTTAAAGTCTTTCTTTATGCTTTGTGCTAACTAGCAGCATGTTGATTGACTGAGCCAATGAAGTAATTATGGAAAACTTGATATTTCCCTAAACAACATCATGCTAGTGTGTTGCATTTGTATTTAGGTACTACTGTGTTTAGATCATCCTCACAAAGCAACCAGAATGGCACAGTTGTATTCTCTTATTGTTAATTCTTCTTTGAGTGTGTTTTTGCATGTCAAAAATCTAATTAGAAGTTACCACACCGCACATGATCGTCTGTTTTGTCTAACCAATAGTCAAAAGGCCAAATAGATCGCTAATGTTTTGAATTTTCTGTAATCTCTCCTACAAACACAGTCTGTTTGTATGTTAGCTCAGTAATTATAATGATGTCCCCGATTTCCCAGAAACCCACTGCACATGATTCACAAAAGGTGTAATAGTTTCGTCAGCAGAAACTTCTACACCTATTAAACAGAAGTGCAGGTACCACAAATATGTGTGTCAAATGGAAACAATGAAGCAGCTCACACATTGTCCTTGGATACCAGTTCTTCAGCTAACTGCTGCTCTGTATAGTTTGTGAGTGTGCCGCAGTCTGCCTGTCCCAGTTAACACACGCTAACTATTACTGCATGAATAATAATCTTAGATTTGCACTCAAAGGAGCCAACAGTGGAGTAGTGGGCTGGAGCTGCCCTTTACTGCTGTGATATTCACAGGCTAGTGTGGACTAGATTTGCTTTAGAAAGATGATCGTGAGGCAGAAAATCTGATTGGCTGGCAGCTTAGAAACACTCTGCTTACCCTGCAGACCTACTTTATTTGATGGATAGTCACAAAGAGCTGAAGTTATTGAGTGTGTACATAAAGTACATATTCGAAAATACTAATACTGCAGTTGTCCGTTTCTGAGTTTCTCAGCTTGTGCATGCATGTGTATATTATCTGCATCTTTTATTGGAGTGATGAATTTAGGAGAGTATGTAATTAATGTAGAAAATAAATAGATGAGACTTTATCTGCCACGTTGATGTGGAGCACCCACATAAAAGATTTACAAGGCTTCATGTCCTGATCAAGGACACTTGGCAACAAGACTGTCGGTACATGCATTGAATAAGGATGATGATAATAATCCTAGAGTGTGTGTGTGTGTTGTTTCTACAGAAATACCCTCCTAAAAAGGACATGGTACGAGCTGTGTCCCTACAGACTGGTTACATGATCCAGAGCCAGGGACCCAACCACTGTACACTTACGTACATGGCCCAGGTCGACCCACGAGGTGACTCACTGATACACACACAAACACACAGGAACCTTTTAAGACACACACTCACATAGGTGCTTTATGTATAGTTAAGTCCCTGGGAATGTTTTCTTTTGCTCTACTTAAAATTGAGTCATAAAAAGTCACCATACCATATGACGGATTGTCTACTTACTCTTTCTCTTTCTTTGCAGGTTCATTACCCAAGTGGGTTGTCAACAAGTCCTCCCACTTCCTTGCTCCTCGCGTAAGTTTTATGCAGTTTTAACACAGATTCAGTGAGTGTGTTTGTGAATGTTAATCCACTACACCTTAAGGTTACACAAACAATGGTGCCTGTAAAATGTTAAATGTCTCCTCTACATATTCCAGAAACAAACTATTTGCTGTAGGTGTTTTTCTGTTAGCAAATGTTTGCACATTTGTTGAAACAGGGCAAAGATTCTCTAGAGAGCCCACAGGGAAGAATGAAGAATCTCTTGACGCTCATGTCAAAAATAGAAGCTCAACAAAATGCACAAATCACAGTCAAACTATAAACACTGATGACTCCAGTGCAATGAATACTGTAATGATTTTCTCATTGGGATATAAGGGATTAAAAAACAACAACAATAAATACTTCTACTTCATCTCTTCTTCCTGTTGTGACATTTTTGTCTTCTGCCCATGTGTCTGCAGCTCTGTTGAGTTTAGTTCAGTCTTATCTTAGTGTGGTTGCACACGGAAGTACAATTATTTTCTTGTAATTGATGACACAGTTTTCTTTGATAGTCAACATACTAAGAATCAACCCAAATACATATTAAATCTCATGTAAGTCTCCGTACATTTCTCTACTTTGTTTTACCCAGGCAATGAAGAAGCTCAACAAGGCCTGTTTGAAGTATTCAGAGTGGAAGCAAAGACACAACCCTAGTTTCAAGCCTTGGCTCTACCCTGAGCAGACTACATTACCCAACATCCCACTCTCTGACCTCAGCATTCAGCATGCCGAAAGCCTGGAGAATATTGATGAGAGCTCTGTAGCTGAGACCCATGAGAGAGAAGACAGCGACTAACACAAACACACACACACACACACTCATGGTGATGTATTCATACCAACAAATTAATGCAGGGATACATGGATGTCTGATACACATCTATAACCACATATGTGTAGAAGTTGTGTGTGTATGTGCATAAGCACATGTACACACATACTGTACATTAAATTACAAATGCTGACACAGTGACAAACACATGCATTTCTGCACACAAATTCACACTCAGCCACAGCACACACTCGACCATTCCACCACCAACTACTGTACCTATTTTTACAATGCAGAAACCTAATATGTAACATTGTTAAAGAAGTGGCTGTAAATGCCTGTTCAAGGACTGTCAATATTTTTTAATCGGGACTTATGAAGGCAACATCATTGACAAAATATATTTTCAGTAAGGCATTCTACTGTCATTCGAAATGTTTAAATGATATCCAAAGTTATTTGTATGGTAAATTGTACAACAAATGTTTATGCATTTAGACATGTATAAAGTTGTTTCTTTCTTTCTGTCAATCCTCATGTGTCCCCATCACATTATAAGCACACACAGTAACAAATATGTTGAAGAAGGCAGCTGGAACCCCCAACCTGCGACCCTTACACAAACACACACACATCTAATCAACCGATTGCACTCACATGTACTGTCTGCTCCTCTATTTGAGAGATGTATGAATCTATGTAGAGTTTAAAAATTAAATACAGGTTCCTACACAGGTTTTCAAAGTTTACTGGTAATCTGAACATTTTTTTTCTCTCCCGTTTTCTGTGAGTGCCTGTGTTTGGGTTGATGTCTGATGCGGCCTGCAGGTTTGCATGATTGTCCTAATGCCAAAATAGGTATAAAAATCATTGACCTGATTAATTGGTTATCCGCTCTCATTCACACATTCTTTCACACACACACACACACACACACACACACACACACAAAGATATTTATTTCAAAAGTGGACTCTATGGTTAGAAGAGAGAGACATCATGACAAGCAACCTATTGATAAACAGTCTTTGCTCCCTGCAATGCATACATGTGTTTATTTGATTGCACTGGGGCAGTGACCTAGATCAGAACTAGGAATCCCCCCATCTGTTGGCATGGAAACTCTTGAGATCAATTCAACCCCAAAGTAATATGGTGTCCAACATTAAACATATCTGACACACGGAAGACAGGAGAAACATGTTAAAGGCCACATAATTATCTGTATCTATGAGAGCCTCAGTAACAGGAACATATTGTACAGCACATGTAACGTCAAGGCTCAAAATGTTTTTTGCGTGTCATCCTCGCTGTTCCCTTTTCACAACATCCGCCTCTGCATATGCACCAGCTAATAAAGTATGAATGATGATGGAAAGTGTATGTGAGAGAGGCACAAATGCACGAGGTGTATGCAGCTCTGTGGTTCTTATGCTACAGCTGTATTGATTGTTTGTCCCTTTGCTTTTGGACATAGCCATTCATCTATCCTCAGAGTCTTAATGAGACTTCTCGCTCAGCCATCATCATTATGTGTGTGTGTGTGTGTTTGTGGGTATGTCAGTGAAAAGGGCTGCATGTGTGTGAACTATGTGTCCCAGTGGCATCCCTCTATTGTCTTCCACCCGCCTACGCAGAAGGAGGAGACATACGTATAAGCTGCGTGGTGGCTAGCATTCTCTCTGTGTGTGTGAGTGTGTGCTTCTGCATATGTGTCACACTGCCACCCCCACAGCAGCATGGCCCACCAAGGCTGATAGCCTGGTGATGACTCATCACCACCCCACCTCATCTACCGCCATCTCCCCTTTCTCTCTTGCTTCCCCTTTATAATCTGTTTCTCATCCTTCTCTCGACATCTCATCTCTGCTGCGGTTTTTTTTTTCATTTTCACCTTCCTCCACTTTTCATTTTAGCTTCCACCTCCCATATGATACACTGTCTTCACTTCTTCTCTTCTTCTGCCATTGGTGTCTGCCCTTCTCCTCCATCACACAGTCTAAACCATTTGTTCTCCGTCACTTATTCCCATACCTTATCATTGACACAGATTGTGTCTCCCCTCAATCTTCAGTTTGTTGTTTCTTCTGTTAAAAGTTTTACTCCTTGATTATTTCCTAACCTTTGCTTTTCTTACCTTTCCTATATTTGCTTTCATCTTCTCTCTATATTCATTCTTCCAATCTCCTTTCCCCATGCTAATTTTACCCCCATCCTTTACCCCAGGTCTGAAGTAAAATTAGTAACCAATTTACTAGAGAGATAGTTCACTGTTTATAAAGACATCCAATGGCTAAAATTTAACAGTTTTACGTGTTAGGTCCTTCAGGTGAGCATAGTTTTTAACTGCAACATAGAGAAAGTCAGAACATTAAATTACATACTATAAGTGACACACACAGGTAAAAATATGGCACCAAGTAAGTATAACTTCCTTCAGCTCTGTAAAAATTTCCCTTTTTAATGAGGTTTTCACCTCGTGACTTTTTTAACTTAATGCTTTTTGAAATTGAGCTGCAAAGCTCAATATTTTTATAGTGACTGGTTGCCCTCTTCTGGTTCTTCTTAGACCTTGCAAGCAACAGATCAACAGCTTGCCTGATTTGAACTCACTGCACAAGTAGTATCTGTTCTGAAATGTTTTATTTTGTGGTCTGTGACTAGCAAATTCATCCAGGGAATTTAAATTGGGCATTTCTTATAATAATGAAGTATGCAGTATGTAATAAGGAATATTAGGTATGCTGTGTGTAATCAGAAAAATTAGGGAAGCACTTTATGATGTGTGTTCTTTGGATCTTGAAAAATATGTCCATGTCAGACATATGAAAGTCACTCATGCCATTGGCACTGATGTTTCCCCATACCATCACAGTCTTTTGCATCTAACATTAGAAGGTATTTCTTCTTTGGTACAGAGAAACGTATGTGGCAAGCTGTGGGCTCAGAGAACTCAGCAACATTTCTGCAAAGCACCTGTGTCTTTAGCTTCCTTGTTGCGTAATAGACTTTCACTTTATTCAGTATTTCTGGATGCCGCTTCAGACTGTGTTAAGTGACAAAGTATTCCTGAACTCACATGGCTACATTCAGGTGACTATTTCTCATGCGTGCTGCCGTTGGGCTCGAAGAACAGGGAAATTCAACAGCAGTTTTTACCATTAAAGTATAGAATTTTCCTGAAATCACTGACTAAAGTCATGTTCTGATAATATTGATGACAGGTAGCCAAATTAAAAGCACAGGTTTCAAGGTTTTAGGGGTTTCTTGTCCAGGGTGATTTAACCAATAGTTGAACCACCAACAACAGGGTTCATAGTCAACTGCCATACCAACTGATTCACAGTGGTCCTAAATTAACATAAATACCTACATTATTTCCCATCTGATGCTAAGGGATTTTATTTTTGAACTGACAAATATCAGACAAACGTTTTCCACAAAGTGAAAGTTCATACAGTGTTCCCACATCCCTTGACTGGTATAGCAATGGAAATCGCAGTATCTGTTGAATTAAATAAATAGTGAATTTTAATTTGATAAACACTGCAGGAGGTCTTATTCGTTTATTTTCTGAAGTTCTCTTCAGCTCAAGGCCATAGGCATCGTGTTTTGGTATGCCATTTCATCACCTGTTTTTTGGTCAGACTAATTTCTCTGCGACAAAAGGAAGTTTCTCTAAACTTACAGTTAATTCTTACCACACATGCATGTACTGGACGTGCAGTGACATACAGATTTATGACTTCCAACACATATTTTCCCAATGGCATCAATAAAGTATTTATTATTATTATTACATGCACACGCGTGTTCAGAGTTAAATTCTGAAAATAGAAATGTAAAAATACAAGAAATTAGAAATGTTCTCATTTTAAGATTGCTCTTGCTTAGTAAATGGGGTTTGTTGTGTAAAACGCTTTTGTAATGTAGTTCCTTTAAAGCAGTGTGGTTTTCTGCTTTATGACTGATGATCTTTCAAACACGAGGAAATAGTAGCGAGTGTACAATTAAGCAGCATTTGCATGAAACAAGACATGATTGTCCAGTTTTCACAGTGGTCACATGACGGCCATACGGAAGCGTGTGCAATCGTCACGTCAAACTAACAACTATTATCCAGAGGAATAACAAAAACGACCATAAAAGTAAAACATATTACGATCGAAAGTAGGTGCGTGTTTTTACTTTAAAAGGTATACCCGGAAACGCTCTCCTTCTTCTACGGTGGCTTGGACACCGAGCCCTTCGGGAGCTGCTGCCGCCGCTGCAGCGTTGCAGCCGTGAGAAAGTATTATCCGCTTCTTACCGTCGCGGATGTGTCCACTTATTCCACGCACGTAACGAACCGACAGGCTGTTTCAGTGAGCGGGACACTCGTTACGACTCGAAGAGGTGAGTGGGTGACATGATTTGAAACTTCACCGGAGAAACTTTGCCGGTACAGCGGCCGATAATGATGGAAACTTAACTTAATCGTGTAAAACTAATGAACAAACAGTGGGTTACTTGAGACAGGGGACGTGTTGTCTTGGTTACCATCATGCGCTGACCGTTAACTAGCCGGACCTGCTGTGAATTAACGTTATCACCTAAAACCCGCAAAAAAGTAGAAACATCTCTAGTGAATTCACTAGAACTGCTGTTTCCAGTTCTGCGTTTACTGGATAATTAACTAGGAGGGGGAAAAAATTCCACTTTGTTGTCATTGCTATTTTTGTATTTTAGCTCCCATTGGCTGCTCTCTTTTCTCTGTGGAAGACATTTTCAACTGTGCTGTTTATCCTCACGGGGATTTATTAGTTTTACATTTTGCTTACGGGTTTTGACTTTTAGATGGGTCAACTGAACCAGTTTCTCGGTAGAAACAGGTGGACACGTGACAGGTGGTCGTTCGTGCAGAGCGTTTTTATTCTCTGGGTTTTTCAGTGTCTTTCTCGTGTAGTAGGAACCTCCTGTACACTACTAACAGCAGCTTAATTACGCTTTTTCAGGGCAGGGCAGGGGTAACCTATTGTTTGAGTTCATACTAGAAGTGGTACAGTCTGATCAATAATAAAACTTTGTGAAAATGCTATTAGAAATGTTAATATGCTCTCATCAGTGGAAACAGTGATCTTTTTGTTTGATTTTTCCTATTTCTCTGCAATAATTTCCTTTTTAATACAGATGTCTTCTGTGTGATGTAGTCAAAGTCAAAGAGGAAGACTTTTGCCTGTGGGTTTGAAGCCTTAAAATAGAGCTCACTTTGCATGAGTGGGTTGCTCAGTAGACCCTTAAAGTAGATGAATGCAACATCCTGAACCATGAATATGATGTCTCTGGCTGACACAAGCATTATTCTTCCCCAGACGCACAGCTTAGCAGTATGAAACTCAGTGGTTTTATCACCACTATATTAGAGAACTTAAGCATGACAACTTCCCTGGGCCACAAATACCAGAAACAACATCACAGATAGACAAATAGTATTTTATTAATCCTAAAGGGAATTTCCAACATTGCAGTAGATGTTTTGTCAAAACACCAAAAAAACCCACAGAAGTGTGAGATGGAAACAATGCAAATTTAGGACCAAAATGCAGAGTCAGACACAACGTTTGACTTGATAAAATATCATGACTGTGGAGCAGAAAGTACTGTACACTGTGCAATGCTGATAACATGGAATACACCGAGCATTAGTGTAGGTAATGTGGACGCCTTTTGAAAAGCTATTCAGTGAAGTACATGAAGACAGAGTAGAGTGTAAGATAGATGACTACACTCTGATAGTAGTAAAGTAACATTTGTGATCTTGTTTTGTCCTTAAGTGGTAGCTGATAGTGAGTAAGCCTGTGACTATCTGTTCTGGCTTTTAAGTGTACACTAGTAGCTACATACTGTACTACAGCATTTACGTACTTCATCAAAGTAGAGATAGACAGGTCTCTCCCAGAAGAAGATGCCCTTTGTGCGCAGTTGAGCCGATTCAAATTCACTCGATGCAGACCGGTGGTGCTTCTACCAGGAGTGTAATCTGTGAATTATTTATTGGTCATTGACATCAAGTTGCAGTAAAAAGCTTGATATGTGTCTGTCTTTTCCAGTCTCATACATTTATATGATTACTCGCTACGGAATCGCTCTTTAATGAGCTGCTGGTTTCTTTGTCGACATTAGCGCCTCGAGACAGACTGAATTGCCAGTTTATTAGGTATGCCAACAAAAACTGAATGACGTTAAATACAACTATCAGTCATTTAATATTCATGAAGATCATAATGTTTGTTTTCACAGATGTGTAGTTTTTTGTGCTATTGAAATCTAATACATAATACTGAGAGGTGTTTTTAAAGATATTGTTATTCATAAGTTGTCTGTAGCTGTCATTGTTTTTGGTAATATATTCTGTACTGTCCTTGAAAGCTAACAACAACTGGAAAAAACAGATTCCAGACATGTATG
The DNA here is from genome assembly GCA_032359275.1 of Microctenopoma steveboyesi. NCBI lineage: Eukaryota > Metazoa > Chordata > Actinopteri > Anabantiformes > Anabantidae > Microctenopoma > Microctenopoma steveboyesi. Next base: position 12,347,041 of record JAUMHF010000005.1, on the reverse strand, counting down.
TTGGCATACTTGGCCAGTTGAGCTGATTCTATTCTAGTCTGTGTGTCGCTCAGGGGCAGACTAAATACAAAGGCATCTTTCAGTGTGATCCAGTTTTTGTATTTTTTACGTCAAAGTGATGTCATCAGGAGAGTGGTTAGGAATAAATAAAGTTCACAAGGATTGAGATGCATGTGCGCTAAAACATCCACTGTTATCCCCCACATACGTTGCTGCAGTCAGAATGGGAAGGGGGAAGGGAAGATGCCAGTAAACGGCGTGAATGGTGTGAACCTATGCTGCTGTGGTATGCACAGTTTGTACTCGCACTAATATCAGCTGACATCTGCTATAATGGCTTTGGCCCCAGTAATGGAGTCTTAGATTAAATATGCTTAGCAGTTTGTGTTGCATTATGAGGGGAAACCTCTTCCGTGAAGTGTTGCACCCCTAAGATTCCAAGACAAGCGTGTTCACACACTGCAGGTCATTGTTTGGATTCATTTCTTTACTGGCAGGACTGAGTCACTATAGAGTTTTAATTGAAAGTGGGCTGAAAGCAGCAGTGTGTCTGGTGGTGCATGTGTGACTCATGCCCCCTGTGTGTGTGTATGCATGTTTTTTTAGCATCATAAAGAAAACACCTTGATAAGAATTTGTGGGAACTCACTCTTATTACTCACTGACTATTCAACACTTCAAGGGATTTCTGAAACGGAGCATAACGAGCAGCAGAAGACAAAACAACTTTTTTCAGCTTTGTCAGCTTTTGGTGGGTGAATTTTGGATGTAACATTCGTCAGGTGGACAGAACACATCCTGTTTCTTATCTGCAGGATATGCGAATAGAGCCTGGTTGACTCTGGATTTTTGAGGCCTTTACATTTGTGGTAATCTGAATACTGTGTAACGGCAGGCATAGTTTTTAAAAATACAATAATAAACAATTTAATTTAGCCTGTTCTGACAGCAGAGCTAGGAAAGAAACAGGAAGTTTGTTAAGCACCAAACCAGCCTCGCTGGAATCTGACGGGGAAAGCTGCTGATATCGGGCTTCTGTCTTAACCTCGCAGCCACCATGTGCCTTTAGGGAATGTTGGCTGATTTTGCAGCCAAGCTAAGTTAGGATGACTAGATGACGTGAAACACAAACCTAGCTTACTGTTCATCAGTAGACCACCAGGACCACAGTTAGTTTAATTCTTGGTGGAAGATAAGTCACACTGTATAAATTATGTTTGATTTCTGACTTGTTTTCCCAAAAAGCAAACCTTGAAATCAAACATTTACAACATCAGCAGAAAATTTGCAGTGACGAGTCTCATAGGACGGAGGCTTTGAATTCTCCACATTCCCTTCCTGTTGGCATTCATTCTCAAAACATTGTGATGATGTTGGCAGTGAGCCAGAAGCATTTACTTCGCTTTATCCTAACGAGAAACGGGCTAAAGAAAGTTGAAACTCATTCCTGAGCATTTGTCACACATGCAAGTGAGAACAACAAAGACACTTCAGTGCTTTAGCTCAGGTTTTATTACTATGTATAGTTTTTGAAGATTTGGGCTAATTCCATATTTAATCCATGTCAGAGATTAAATCAAATAAACACACGGCCTGCAGCAAACAATAAAAGAATTGAGACATGCCTCCTGGCATAGTTTCATTAGCTCAAGATGGATTAGAACCCTGAGACCACCCCGGCACATTCAGGCCAGCAATGTGGGAACATTTTGGTCACCCATAAGAAGGCCATTACGTCATAGACTAAACAACCAACAACCAGGATCCGTAGTGGTGTAGAAGGTTTAGTGATTTAATAAAAGCTGCAAAACTAAACCAAGCAAGGAAAGATGTGAACCAAACTGTGGAACTTTTAGTTACTTTCCTTTACTTTCCTTGCTCACGTGAAGCCACTACTCCTGCGTCAGTTTGACACCTCTTGTGCAGTCACAAGGAGTTTTGTGTTTCTGCCCAGGAAAGATGTAGTTTTCTTGATTTTGCTCATCTTGACGTTTAAGCTGCTCTTAAAAGAATTTAAATTTTATGTGGCAAGTGCTTTAATATCATCCTAGCCTTCCCTGGTTGGTTTACTTTTCAGATTTTCAGTCAGTAGCTCAGTGGAGCCTGTGTTTATTTGTCTTTTTGAAATATCTTTAAATGTTAAGGGTTCATTAACATTTAGAGAAATATTAATTTTAATAACTGTTTGCTGCAAAGATTGTATGTAATTATTTTTCCTTCACAAACCCATCAAATGTAGGGCTGTCCAGAAGTTTGCATGTAGCTATATTATCAGTGTTCTGATCTGCATGTTGTACTAATATTTATGACTGTAAATCCTGATTGGCTAATGATCAGTTATGCTTGATCAGCACCAAAAAGTGAACTATGAAATGTAAATGCAAATCAAAGTGTTACAGCCAGGTCTTTGCTAAAAGCACTGTATTAGTGGCAATGATTGTTTAAACAGATGTGTCAGCGTTGGGTGAGATAGTTGTTGGTGAGTGCTTCGCCCAGCAGCGGTGCGTTTACAAGGAGAGGAAGGACAATAGATTAATAAATACACAGTTTTAAAAAGAAGAACAAGAAGGATTAAAATAAAATGTGATTGTAGGTGTGTGGGATATTATGGGCCTGATGTAGACAGATGTGCAAAATAAGAGCAATCGTGTTTGTCGGCGTGTACTTTCACATTTTCACACTAATCACTGTGTGATTAGTGAACTAGCTTAAAAACTAGCTAGCTCCTTGTGTGTGTGTGTTACGGTGAACTGAAAAGGGACATGAAACTACTACTGTATTTCTCTGGAACCACCTCCAACATCAACAATACAGGCTCATTTTAATGAGGTGAGCATTTGTTTTGAAGTGTGTGATCAGGATCTCACAGTAGGCCCCCACCATGCGCTTCCTTCCTTCTTGTCAGTGTGTGTGTGTGTGTGTGTGTGTGTGTGTGTGTGTGTGTGTGTGTGTGTGTGTGTGTGTGTGTGTGTGTGT
>JAUMHF010000005.1:12332391-12343522 GCA_032359275.1 Microctenopoma steveboyesi | reverse complement strand
TGTGTGTGTGTGTGTGTGTGTGTGTGTGTGTGTGTGTGTGTGTGTGTGTGTGTGTGTGTGTGTGTGTGTGTGTTTCTCTAGGCTACAGAATGCCCCATTGTGAGCGCAGCACAGAGACCCTGTTATTGGCAGCTCTCTGAGTGGGAGGGAGAGAGTGCAGAGTAGGATGGGTTAGACAGATCAACACAGGAGAGAGTGGAAAGGAAGAAATGATGGGAGGGCAAAATGCTTCCGTTAGCTAAAGAAAGTCTAATAAAACCTAGGAAAAAAGGAAGTCACCATTTGACGAATAGTTAAACTGATTTCAAATTTATGAAACGCATATAGTTCTCTTTACTCCTATTTCAGCAGTTATAGGTTCACAGCGAGATGCGCTTGTCTGCCATCCTACTGACTAATAAAAGAAAAGATCAAAATTGGTTTGATTGTTTTACCTACAACGGGATTTGTGTGGTATTTATTCATCGTTGTCTTGACGAGTTAGGCCTTATCAGGGTTCTTTGTTGAAGTATCTGAGATTCTACGGGAGCCGAATAGTAATTGCTGGTGTCTTCTCCTTGTAAGTCGCTTTGGACAAAAGCGTCTGCCAAGTAAAGTAACGTAATTTAAGCTGGTGAAGCACACACACAGGAAGCAGGATGTCAGAAGCCTTTGTCAAAATGAAAAGATCGGACCTTAATGCCAGCAAAACCTGGCAAACTGGGAACTGGGTTGGGGTATTTTGCCTTTCTGACTAACAAAAAATAATATCTATTTTTCTATATTGATAATAATGTAACCATCCACAGAACACAGAAAATACAATAATTTAACCTGTAAAGACAAAAAACTATTCAGAATATTCAGTCTTTTCAGCAGAAATTCTTAAATGGTGACCACCTCTTTGAACCAATGATGATATGGACAGGCCGGAATAGCCTCAGTCTACTTATAGACAATTCTTTTAAATATTACAGAAAGCTTAAATTGGCTTACTGTAATACTGCTGATGTTTCCATACAACACTGTTTCGAGTAAACACTCATCGTGGAATCACAAACATTAAAATACTTTGTAAATTGCGCGTTCCTATTACCTAAACTGACATGAACCAAATACAGTTTGCTGTTTTTAACCTTGCAGCCTACTGACAGTAAGCAACAACAGACTGAGCAGGCTTTTAACCAGCAGAAACTGTTTCCCTTTGTTTTTCTCACCTACTATTAATGTTTGTGCCTTTTGATGTTTTTTGTTACACACCCCCACCACAAGGCTGAGGGCCTCATCTTATTCCGAAAACGGAGGTGAAATTTGTTGTTCAAAGGCGCTGACTGTCATCGTCAGTCTTTTATTGATCGCATGAAGGGTTTCTTAGTTCCTCAATTCAAAAATAGGAACTGCGTTTGATCAGAGAGACGAGGGCAAGTGTCACACAGTCGCTGCCTTGATAGAGGAAATGTTTGACAGGAAATGAAATACACTCATTTCAACACAGTCACACACTGGCGAATACTCGGACTTGGGCAGTGTAGGTTACCATGTGTTGACTCCACAACCCTCACTTGCAGTCACCAAGTGAAATGACATTCGCGTTTCTGCTGATCGGAAAGCAAAAACATGTTTACGTTGTAGGAAAAAACGGCTTGTCAGTGGAGTCAATCCCAAAATACATTGCGTTACTGAAAATGTAGTGTAGATGAACATGTAATCATGATCTAACAAATAAATCAAGACTATTTTAATATTCAAAACAGACCAGGTACTGGCCCTTTAACAACAGTTGTTACCAAAAATGTTCATAATCCAGGCAAATGATCTGCTTTCATGGGATTAAACTGTATCAGCGGCTCTCAAAGGCTCAAATCTGTTCCTCAGCTCAATTAAACCTGCAAAGAAACTGCAAACACATATTTATTTTCATTTCAAACATCCTGGAATATCTGTCTCTAATAATTGAAATATCCTGAATAAATTCCTAAACGTAAAAGGAGTCCTAATCAAGACTTTTGTTGAGGAAAGGATGTATTTGCTACTGTAGCAACAAAATAGCTTTTGAATAACTTTTTGATGTTCTGCAATGTTTTTGCGATGTCACCTCCTCCCATAGTAATCTGTTGAGTGATAGCACTGAATGTATGTTAGCAGTTTTTATAAAGACACTTTCCATCTGAGAGAGATGTTCATCGATCAGAAGGTTTTTGATGTATAGCACACCAACACGAACACATATATAAAGAAGGTAAAGAATCAGCTATGATTATCTGACTTGTGCGGTGTCCTGATGATGATCTGATTTAATGCATGATCTATGCTTAATTTCCCTGTCGAAGCTTTGCATAGACTTTAAATAGAGCAGAAGTGCTATTGAAAATGATACGCTTATTAAAACAAACGAGGTGCCACTTACTGTTAAGGCATTAACACAACTTCCTCTTTTGTGAGGTGAGAGTAGTCCATCTGGTGGTTTGTCAAAACCTTTAATACTTCTGTTTGCAGTCTAAGCCTTTTAAAAATGCTTGATTGATACATGATTAGTGATCATAATTATTTCTGTCTTAAAAAAAAGCAAACAAGCATTTTCCAATGCAGGGTTTCTCAAAATAGTGTCGTATGTAGGAAGTGTCGATTTTAATCACACAATGATTCATTCTGGGGAACTAAAACAAACTTGAAATCAGGGAAAAGGAAAATCTATTTTGATGTATTGATCTATTTTTTATCTTTTTTACTGTTGCTCTGCATCATGCCAGTTACTGAATGCTTGGAATGTTTTTTCTCCTCTGCAGAAAAACCATGATCTGAAGAGTTAATGACTGCATGTTATCTGCTGTAGTGGACACGTCAGCCATGTCTCAGTCTGAATCCTGTGCAAATGTGTTGGACTGGTTACGTCTGCTTCATTTAGAGCAATATTCTGAAGCATTTCAAAGCTCAGGACTGGCAACGTTACAGCAATGTCGCAGTCTCACACCAGATCAGCTGGAACTGATGGGCATCATCCTGCCGGGTCACCAGAGACGTATCCTGACAAGCCTAAGTAAAACACATGGTAATCAGGACACACAGTCCGACACAACGTCTCAAAGTATGCAGTCTGAAAAAAATCTGAGATCAGAGGAAATAAGTCACACTCAAATGTTGCAGAGAGAGAGACACGCTTCTCTTCCAATGGAAGAAAAACCTGTTCCTAGGCGAAGGGATAGAGAGACCCCAAGATCTATGCCCAGGGAAAGAGAGAGACCAGTCCCTAAGGAGAGACAGGCATCCAGGATGAAAGAGGAAAATGAAAAGGAAGGAGAGCAGAAGCTTCGACGGCAAACAGGAAAAGAGGACGAGACCGACGGAGGAGTAGATGGAGAAAGGGCGAAGCCTGTGCCTAAAGAAAGGACTAAATTTCGCCCAAGTGCGCCAGTTGACTGTGCTCCTCGGCTTCTTGTGTCTGTAGCTTCTGAGACCACTTTACCCCCTATTCCCCCTCGAAACTCTTCCAATTGCCCTCCGCAGCGCTTCACCTCTGCCATGATCCCCTCACCTCCTACTGAAACACCCGACTTCCCGAAACTGGACAGACAAGTAGATAAACCCCCAGCAGTACAGAGCAGGTCTGTGACCCAGAGTTCAACCCCCACCACGGCCCATACCCCCACATATGCTCGTCCTCAGACATTAGCCATTAAGCCACATGCTTTGGGCAGTGATGGAGAAAGGAAAACATCACCCTTCACCACTGCTATTCTCGGTGACACCAGAAATGCTCCACCACTACCTAAAAAAGTTGCGGGAGGAACTAAAGGCCCTCCACCAATCCCACAGCGTTCCCCTGCACAGTCTCCATCAACTCACAGGTAAGGCAGGGTTTTCTTTGTGGTATATTCATTAAGCTTTTAATTACATTATTACATATATTTTGTGTGGAACCTAAACTAACTTCCTCTTCCTCTCACCTTCCCTCTGTCATGCTTTTCTGAGAAGCTCTACAGGAGTGTTAGGACTTTAGCTTTTCACTCAGTGTGTACTGTATGTGTATCAACTTTAGGTGCAGGTCCATTTAAGAAATGAGTTTTCGCATTATGATGTTTTAATTGCTCGTGAATTCCTATTAGTTTTTAGGTGATAGTGCTGCCATCTAGTGGACAACATGGTAAAACACATCTTGTCAACTTGAACAGCAGTTTAGACAAACAGAAATGTTGCCACTGACTTTTAAACACTTCCTGAAATTAAAATTAGACAGTTCCTGAAACTGAAAGGCCGAAGCACATTAACACACCTTCAGGGGACCTTAGGTTTATTGACCTGCTTAATAAGATAACAGAGCAGATCGAGGTGATCTCCGAAACTGAATGTGGTCTGGTTAGTGGTTGCTCACACCTGACCATCCAAGAATATACTTAAATGTTTGACTGGTTGCATGTTTTGCCCTAGAATACTATTACATTTGTGTTATTTATCTTTTAACGTAGGTCTCTCTGTGTTGTTTCTGGTAATAGCTCATGCTGGTAACTCTTTTTGTTCCTCTGTGTTACGTCATGAGTTAAAAGAAAAGAAACTTGCTTCAGGCTTTGGACTACTTCTATTATGAGTAATGTATGCATGTGTTCTGTCTTTTTAAAGGGAAACGAGCTGTAGAGAGAGGGGGGAAGTTACAATGGAGAAGAACTGCAACAGAGTAGTTTAAAAGTCACCTCCCCATTAGCCACAGTAAGTGACACAGAAAAAAAGTAAGAGTGAGGGAAAAAAAGACAGACAGAACAAACTTTTGGTCACCAGGAACTACTTTTTGTAGCCTCCAACGGTTCACATTCACATGCTGTCTTGTAGCTCTTTGTTTCCTTGTTAGTGTGTTTTGTTGCCTCCTCCCATCTTCTGTTTAGCCGGTCATTTCCTCCTACTTTCCCTCCCTCTTCGGATGTGTGTGTGTGTGTGTGAGAATTTTTTGAGTTTATTGTGTCACCATGGAAGAGGACTCCTTTTAAACATGTCGGGACAGGTAAGGTTTATATAAATTATATCTCAACACGTCTGTTGTCAGTCTCTACTTGTCTTTACCGTGCGGTCTCTTCTTTTTTTTTTGTGCTCTCTCTGTTCAGAGTTGCAAACAAGGAAGCCTGCTTTTCTGTGTTACAGCAATTATAGTAGAATAATAGACAATTGAATGCTGCTGGTGGGACTTTTATTGTTTTTACGTGAGTTTATTTTATCTCGACTAGGTTAAGTAGTTAAATTTTTTAAAGATGCTGGGTAAGATTAGACCTCCAGCCTAGTTCTGAGACCTGGTATAGTTTAGAACAGAGTTGGTGTCCCTGTCAGTAATTACATTGGGATAAATAATAAGTTATTCTCTCAGGCAATATAGAAAATGATTAAGCCTTCTGCATATGTTGTGTGCTTGTATTTTAAAATAAAAAAGAGAGAGAAATAAACACATATCTTAGCTTGAATTGCCCACATCTGTCTGTAATTCTAAGTTATTTTTTAATGTTTATCAGGTGATTTTAGGTTCAAATAGATAGATATTGATATCCAGATATCGAAGTTACCAAACAAACAGTGTAGGATTGTGTGTGAGGATTAAGGAATGGTCATTCTTTCTTCAGCCTGTGGTCATCTGTTAGCAGAGACCCTGTTAAATATAGCAACTAGCTGGCAGCCCACCGTCAACACAAAAAGAACAAACAGGTCAGTTTCCTGTCATTGTGGTTCTTGGGTGCTATTAAACAAAGCAAATGTATTCATTACACATTCACAGTCAGAATGCTCCTTCAAAAGTGTGCACTAAAAAAGTCAATATAATTTGTCCAGAAGGGTCTGTGGACAACACGATGAGTGTGGCTATGTGTGGTTTTCACTGTTACTTTATGTTACAAACTTCACCGTGTCCCTTAAAAAGGTAACTCAGCAGAGCAGTTGATCTGTGTTAGTCAAGCCACAGACCATGTTCACCTTTTTTTTTTACATGTAACCTCCAGTCAAAATGAAACGATGCAGAGTGTGCTGTCTGTAACAGGTACTTAACGTTAGTGGTACCCATTTTTCATTATTAAATCATTCTGAAGGTTTTTGAATTGTTCATAGTGGACAATTATTAAAAAAAGGATTTGTTCAAAAACAAAGTCACATTTTGTCTAAAAATATTACTTGCGTACTTGTGCTGTGTAATGAGCTCATACCCTTTTATATGTGAAAGGCTGTAATGAGGAGGAAATTCTCAAAGAAGGGAGGAAAAAGAGAGGAACTTTTGCAATACTGGATGGATAGTAAAAGGATGTGTGCTCACTCGTGATTTTCCCATCAGCACAGTGTACAGTATTTAAGCTGATTAACGCTATAGGATCAAATGACCTTATTTGGGGGTTTTTGTCTTTACGATGAAACATGGGACTAATGAAAATATTAATAGTATATTATAGTATAGTAGCAAACTAAGTTTAAAATGTAAACATTATAATATAAAGGAAGAAATTCTGAAATATGAAAACAGGATGGACAGAGGGGTAAATGTGTAAACTGAGAGGTCACGTTTGATTAATCAGTTGTGTGGACTTCCTTGTAACGTCAGGCCTCCTAAACCCGTGTATATGTCCTGCACTGGGAAAACACAATCATACAGTTACTATTATACTGCAATGTATGTGTGTGTGTTGTAGAGATCAATCTAGGTTTTTCTGGATGGATTAAATATCCTAAATGAAAATACCTTTCTCCCTAGAATCTGCACTGTAAATATCTTTTGAGGGGATTGTCCCTTTTTCACATGCTATGCTGTCTTTAAGTGAACCTTGCAACTGATAATGCTACAGGACCCAGTGTGACACGCCAGTGCAGATGGTACAGGGGAGGGGCCACAAACCAAAATCACAAATCCTGTAAAAATCATCTAGAATGGTGAAGGTAAGCGGAGTCAGAATCTCCAGGGTCAGAGAGATGAACGTCCAGAGCAGAGAAAGGGCAGGAGGCAGACCCGTCACAGTAGGATGGGTTCAGGCAGAGGCACATCAGAAAACATGTAGTGGTTCAGGCTGGAAAGTCTCTTCTGTAATGACAGCAGACAATCTGTGAAATGGGAGCGTGTGAGACAGGTGGCTTATATAGGTGAAGGGAACAAACTGATTGGCCAGAAGGTGGGCCAGAAAGGCAGGGTGGAGAGAGAGTGGGAGTGGAGGGCTCACAGAGTGGACATTGGTCTGGGATTTCATAATAAAGGTCCCTAAGGAAGTAGTCCAGAGCTGAATCGTGAAAAATTCAGCAACCTTTAGTCAGACAGCAGTAGGATTTGTATCGTGACTGATGCCCAGAGTAGTTAAAGAAAAAACAGACAAACTGGTAAAAAATGCCTGTTACCTGTTTTTTTACAGTATTCTGTGATAAGGACAAGAAAGGTTTTTGCACTATATATTTTTCTATACTGTTATTCACAAATATGTACACATTTATGTATAACTGTGTGTGTTTCCCGAGGATTCAGAGGTATGCTGTGTATATCTAGGACTGGCATCTTTTCAAGGTGTGGCAGGTTCAGACTTGTTGCTTAAACCAGGAGTAGAGAGGGAAAATTAGATAGTAGGAGGAGAGTAGCGGGACACCCGCAGCTCTCAAATCACTTCTCTTACTCTTTCTCTAAAGACGCCTCTGCCTCTAGAGAATACTGTAGATTCACTCTGGTGAAAAATGAGAGATTGTTTCATCCTTTTTTTTTTCATGCAGTGTTTTTGACTGGAAGTTGACTTAGTGTAAAAACCCAACTGCACTTGTCTTTGTTGTTTCTACTAGGGAATGAGAGTTGAAGACAGACGTGGATTGTCTCAGGGAAAAATGCTTTCTTTTCAAAAGAGGATGTCTAGAATTGCTAGTCTGCGTTGGATTTTCCCCCGATCTCAGATTAGCATGGTTTCTGAGGACTCATCAGCTGTTGACCTGTCCTGTAACCCTTTATCCCTCAGCCCCACTCCCACCAAGGCGTTTGCTGACGAGATGCACCAAGAGCAAACTCCACAGGTCCCACCTCGCATCCGGACACCCCAAAGTCAAGAAACTACGCAACAGTCAAGTCAACCTGACATTCAGCGGGCTCTGCCTGCTAGGAAGGTCTCCCAACATTCCCGTGAGCTGAGTAAGTGAAATAATCCGTATTAATAACAGCTACGGATGGCTGCCTCATATTGTGAGATTATTGTACAATCCTTGTTTATTCAAGTTAATTACTGAACATTTTCAGTAAAGTTTTTGAGTTACCATGGAAACCCATCCATACAACCTAGTCTCAAATCAGTTAGTTTTTAAAGCTTAAACAGTCAGTACAATCCTCCAACCAGATCAAAACTGAGTGTTACGTCCAAAACACATCAAACGGTACAAACGGTACAGGCAGGGGAAGTGTGGGGCTGAACAGATTGACCAGAATCTGACATTTGAGCTGCTGTTTAACTAAAATGTAAACCTGAGACCTGAATATATCTGAAGTAGCTCCATAGTATTTAGTGTAACATATGTGCTTATATTTTCATAATTGCTATTTTTATTTGCCAAGCATACAATTATACAAAGAATGTGTCCTGGTTTTAGCTTCCCTCTTTTTCCACATTAAGGAAGTTAATATGCAGACCTATGAAAAAGTAAATGATTCAGTTCATCTAACACATTTTAATATTGCAAAAAAATAACTGGAGTAAGTGCATATGTCATCTTACATGCAAACTAATCTTGTCTGCGCTCATAAATGTGGATTTGAAAGGCTTTCATGCAGAAACACTTGTGTATAATCTCTCTGCTCTCACAAGCAACTGTTACAGGCCTCAAAAGCTGGCAGAAAGTCTTGTGTGTGTGCGTGACAACAAATAATACAGCAATGTGCTCATCAAAACATTACGTTGGTGATGTAGATCAGATCAGAAATCTGCACATGATGGTACTTTCCACGCAAGCATGCGATGTTCACCAAAACGTACAGGAAAAGATGCTTCTGGTGATTTGCCTTGTCCGTTCCTCATTTTCTCAGTTTTTGGCATCAACACAAGTCACTCCTTTCTTTGCAGAACCTTGACCCAGCTACTGCTGCTCCCCGTGTTACAGAAGTCAAAACACATAAATTGTCGTCTTTGCTCTTAAATCTGTTTAACACACACTTGCTTATGTCTTTAATTTCCAGACAGTCTCATCCTCTATCCACATGTATCAGTAAAGAAGGGGATTTTTTCCATCAGATAAAAAAGTTTTGTGTTATGTGACAGACTTTCTCTCTGTCTAAAAATAATCTGAAGCAGTTATCTAAAACCAACATTAGACAAATCTGAAACATGCCCACTGCACTGCTAGTTGACTTTATATTGCTTTTATAGCTGGCCTTACACATTATACTTGTACACAACAGAAGTCAAACACACAAAGGTTGACAGACCAGTTGTTGCACATGCCTCAGACTTAAAACTGTTCCATAGGTGTTTACACTTACAGAACTGAATTCCTGTATATTTGAATCCTTTCAGTGTCACCAGAACAGTTTGGTAAATGTTCTTTGACATGGTGGAACAAAGCATTAGACTGATGTTCAAGCCACCGTGGAGCACTGCATTTATTTAACCCATTGCAATGAGTGCAAATACAAGTTTGTGTGCTTTATAGAAACCGTTTCTGCAGGCATATTATGTCATTGTCTGCTAAGACATTGTGTTTCAGCTTGATATTGTTTAACATATGTCTTGTGCCAGAGGGAATAGGTCCGTCTAGTTCTATGAAGGGAAGTAACTTGACGAACTAGTTGAGTCATAGTAGTTACTTAATCATAACAAAATGACGAACTGTAAGCTCAGTGACGTTTTCATCTGTCTTTCCCAGATAACTTATTGTCTTTTCTGGGTTAACTTTAGTCAGTGCTTTTAGTCATGTACAATTTCACTGCATTTCCAGCAATATTTTCCACATTGTTTCTTTGAAGTGTCCACGTTCACATGACCCAAATATTATGAGCTTCAGAATGCCAACACTGATCATTTTTTTCTCTTTTCAAAACTACTAATAGATGTAAATTAAATCTATTTGTTCTTCGCCCCCACAGGGCTGGACTCACTTGATAATTCTGATGACTACGAGGATCCTGACTTGTTCAGTCTTAGTGACAATCACATGAACACGCCAGACAGGGTAAGATCGTGTAGAGTGAGTAGAAATGTTTCTTTCTTCTCTTCACCTCCTGCACAATATGAATGACATCTGTCTCCTTATATAGGATATGTCCCTGCACGTTCCCCGTCACGCAAAGGAGCGGAAAAATTCTTTATACAGTGATGACGAGCTGTTGGATGATGAAGAGTGAGTCATGCATTAATACACAAACATATCCTTTTAAGAGAAACAGACTCACACCACAAAGACAGAGTTGACCTTTGTTGTTAGTACAAAGTAATTTGGATCAGGCCAATGTATTTACTGTGATTAGCTCTTAAAATACACAGTATTTTTACAGTGTTTTTTTTTTATCTAGTGTTAATAGAGACAACTTCAATTAAGAAAAAAATCCTTTACAGTAGATGTTTAACTGAAAATACTGTCACTAGATTTATGGAAATGATTCCACCATCATTTAACCAAGTAACATCCACCTACACAGAAGAGAACAGTGATACTAATGTCACTCCTGCACTTGTTGATTATCTCGTTGATAATGCTGCAGCTTCTCTGCTCACTATACTTGATACTGTTGCCCCTCTGAAAAAGAAGTTATTTGAGGCAAATAAGAACAACCCCAGGTTTCTTTTCACCACTGTAGCCAGGCTGACAAAGAGTCATAGCTCTGTTGAACCTACAATTCCCTCGTCTCACAGCAGCAATGACTTCATAAATTTCTTTACAAATAAAGTTATAACTATCAGACAAAAAATAGACCAGATCTACCCTACAATTGACAGACACATTTGTCTAACAGCTATAGAATTGTTTATAAGACCTCCGTCTTTCTTAGACTGCTTCTCTCCTGTAGATCATAAAGAAGTAATTTCAGTAATTAACATCATCTAAATAGTCTACGTATCTCTTAGACCCCATCCCTACTAGACTGCTCAAGGATGTTTTACCTTTGATCAGTCCATTTTAGAGCAGGTAAATCTATCATTATTAACGGGCTATGTACCACAGGCATTTAAAGTAGCTGTAGTAAAAC